>OX637588.1:7277365-7697365 GCA_951800085.1 Comarum palustre | reverse complement strand
TATCGGATCTTGTAGCTGCTCCTGTTGTTGTTGTGGCAGCTGACATGGCAGTTGTCGTTGTTGTTGTTGTGGCAGGAGGCGTTGGAGTCTGTGCGCGGTGGTCACCAGTGTTGTTTTGGTTGTTGCGTTGTTCTGTTCTTTCATCTTGATCTACAGATGAGACTGCTACTGCTGCACCTCCTTCTTCATTGGCTTCTTGCTGGTACATCTCTTCCACCATGGGTTTCCACAATCGAACCCTAGCATTGATGAACCAGTTTGATACCTGCAGATCCAAATTAAACAAACCATATTGATTGATTAAAGTCTCTGCACAAATCAAATCATCAAAGTCATAAATGGGTCACACTTCCCCTTTATAATGTACGTGTATTCATTCATTAATCATGTTTCCTATTCTGGACCGCTGATTCAATAATAACCATTATCCAGGTAAATCACGCTTAAACTTGCGATTTTAGTTTAATATACAGAGCCATGCTAGGTGAACCGCATTATATGTATGTGTATAATCGTAGTAATATATGTTACCTGCTTATGCAATACTATCAAGTTCGCGGAATTTGTAGTTGTCATATATAAATTTTAGCTTAGGATGATTAGATGAAAACCTAATAACCTTTTGGAAGAAAACTATGGAGCATGAAATGATCTGCAGTGACTCATAAAGGTGAGGTAGATAGATCATAATGATGAGAGATCTAGTAGACAGATTTTATCATATGGCTTTTCATGCAAAGGTACAATGACATGAGATGAAAACATACAGGAATAATGAATGAACATGAAAGGTTAATGATCTAACTAATGCAACAGCGGATGATGACGCTACTAGGTTTTAAAAAGGCAAAATCTCATACTGGGTAACAATAATTCAAGTAACTTCTGAACACTGAAGTACAGAAAGCTAGGTTCACTTAATTTCATCAATCTTTGCTAGTTTAATTTGATAAAAGAGAGCGAGAGAGAGAGAGATTCAAAGCTGCAAACTCTCATGTCTCATCTGAGTCATCTCTGCTATCAGTGCTATGTACTTTGCATGGCACAGCTCTTTTATTATTGTCTGTGGGGTTTCTCTTTCACGCTGGTATCAGAACTTATGTCAAGGAGTAATTAAAAGAATCCAAAGTTTATGAACAAAGATAAAGAAGACATGCGCGAGGGCAGAAAAAACACATTGTCTTTCTCTTCCACCCAGCAGAAAAGCCTCAAGAAAAAACCAGAGAAATGCATATAATCCAAAAACAATGTTAACTTCTGGTCCCTTTCTTCCTCCTCATCACTCGCCGCTTATTCATCTCTCTCTCACTGTATATATTATATATATGTGTGTGTATACAGTATATTGCTGCGTGTATATATGTATATGAAGCTAGCTAGGGAGGTAGAGATGGATCGAGACAAGTATAGTGAAAGAGAGAGGACCAACCTGGTTTCTGGAGAGACCAGTCTGTCGTGCCAACAGATGCTTATCTGCATCGCTTGGGTACCTGAGAAAGAGACCAGAAGAGAAATTGACATTAGAGTCCTTGCCCCTTAACTCGTATAAAGCTATTTGGTGTACCCTCGATCTATGCTGGACTTGGTCTATATATCAGATGTTATTATTGCCTAGAGCTTTAAACCTTTTCTTCTTTTGCTATATCTGCATGGGCGTGAGAATCTAAGAAACGATAGCTAGAAAGATCTCAGAAATGCAGCAGCTACCAGACTAGTACTGGGCTAGTACTGTACACAAAGTTACAAATTTTTTTCACTCATATCTCTCGTAACTACTCCCCCTTAATACTATAAGGTTTTCTTTTTCTGATATATATTCATGCATGGTTTTATAAATGCACTGGTGTTTACCTAATCAGCTACTGATTAAGGAATTTATGGTCAGATCTAAAGGTGGAGAGTATTATTTAAAAGTTAAGTTGTTTTGTTCTCCACCATTAGACCATAAATTTCTTGATTAGTAACTAACCAGGTGAACACCACTGATTATTATGTAGGTCAGCCAAAAGAGTGAAGGACACTACAAATTAATTTACAAGTCCATTTAGTAATCAGAACTTGTACAATGAATGAAGTTATAACTACCAGAGAAATTAGTATAGCCGACAAAAATAACAGATCCACAAAGGAAAATTTTGTCGGCTAAAATAAATCTTATTCTATTTAAAGGGAAATGTGATCAGAAATTCTATATTGTATGGTATTATACTTATGAATCTTATTATTAGATGTTCATGATCACAAGTTCGATTCATAACCTAACACTACATATCACAAAAAATTCTACCCTAAGAATTTTAAGATGCAAGTTAGGCTGTTAAACTCTCAACTATGATTGGTATGATCACATTTTCGATAGTTAATATGATGATTAGGTCTGATTAAGATTATGTTTGAGAAAAGGAAATGCAAGTAGAGTGAAAAGAGAGAAGTGAAAAGGCTACGCACGGGTGTAGAAAATGCTCAAACAGCCAGGCTCTCAAGATGTTGACAGAACGTTCGGGAAGGCCTCTTTGGGGTCTCCAAGCTTCTTGTTCCATCATCCCCATCTGATGAAATGCTCTTTGCTGTCTCAGGCTTTGCTCTAGCATCTTCAGCCTCGGCGTCTCTCCTTTGGTTATACCGGAGTTCCCCGCACCATCTTTCTCTCCCAGCAATTCACAACTGTGCTTCAGCTGCGCTGTTACCGCATCTTTCAGGCACCGGAAATGCCGCGACATTGCCTTCTGAGCTAGGGCTGTGTAAGGCACCGCCGCCCCGAAACCCATCACCAGATCAAATGCGTTAACCACCATTTGCATTTGCTCGCAGTAGTGGTTGTACCTTCGATCCACCTGCATTAGTATAGCCATGCATATTAGAGTAATTATACGTTAGTTATGTTTCTGAATTAACTTATTAATTAGTCACAATCGCTTAATTAAGGCTTAACAGCTCTCATTTTTGGTGATAGTTTATTAGAAATGTTGATAGAGCTAGCGGCCTAGCGTGGGATACAATTTAAAGGAGGAAGCATTTTGATAAGCGAACCATAGAAACAGATAAAATGTCAAGGTCATGTTAGATTAGATTGAGAAGGTATGTCGTTAATAAAAGTAGAACAGAAGAAAAGGAGAAAGATGACTAAAACCAGAAAGATCAGTATAAGAGAGAAAATTAAAACATACGAAATGAGTGTGACAGAAAAACCAGCAAGCAGACTGATAGAGACGGAGAGAGAGAAAGAACTCCATCTTGTTCCTCTTTCATAATATTTGAAAAACGTCCGAAAATTTTGAGAAGTATGTGTGGTTATTAAAAGGGAGCCCAAAGTAGAAGAGTAAATGCATGCATATATCAAATACTGGTGCTGCTTGGTACAGTGAAATGATTGTTAATGGATGGCAACTATGAATATGGAAATATAAATCAATTTTCTAGGGTCCATGTAGAGCCAACACGCTCGAGTTCAAAAACTAAAAACAAAGAACAGAAGGATCGAGATCAAAATAACGAATTAGACCCCAGGAGGTCAACTAACTTCTCTGCAATTTTACAATGATGATGATCATCCTATATACGAAGGAAATAAAATGCTTTAATTGCTTATTGCTATGAGAATACTCCGTAGTATGGTACGAATAGCTTAGCACTTCGCCATCTCCAAACGAAGCCAATCAATGAAATAAAATAGGATGGAATAGTATAATGCTAAGACCAAAAGCTTAGCAACCAAACTATAGGTCTACGAAGAAGGAAAAAAACCCTATTCTCACCAGCCAGCTTTCCCTATTTTTGAGTACTGACAAGTTTTAAAATATAGTTAAATAAAAAATCATTGTAGTGTTAAGTGGCCGGAATTTTCTGTTTGTTTGTCCCCGGTGACTTGGGTAAAAAAACCAATGGAGCTTTTAATAAAGAACTTTGACTCTTGACGAAGGAAGAGAGGTGTTGGAAGAGAGAGAAAGTAGAGTAGAGAGAGTAGACATGCCTCATCAAGCATGGACAATAGTTTGACCTTCCTTCTCTGATGTTCGATCCTATCAGCGGCGGACAAAGTAGGAGCATCCTTTGATGAAGAGGAAGAAGTGCCACCGCCAGCACCACCGCCGCTAGTGCCAGCTTGATTGGAGCTAGGGTTTACTGAGCTACTCTGTCGGCCTAATTTGTTCTTCTTCAATTGACCCCTACCAACACTGCAAAACTCTTCCAACAATTCTTGGGCGGCCTTGACATACTTTGAATTCCTCAAGACATTCACAACCCCGAAAGACGACGACCCTAACCCAGCATGAACCTGCTGGCTTTGATGACCAACGAGATTCTTGTACTGGTTATAATGTGCGCTGCTGGAAGAGCCTTCCGGATTGTAGTAGTACAATAATCCGGAACCGTCTCTCATTCGCAGTTCTTCGGCTTTGGCTGCCTCTAAGTGTTGCAATGAAGTGGATAAAGATAATGAAAGACCTTGTTGGTGGTGATCACTAGGGTTAATGCTGCTGGTGTTGAGTTGGTGTGATGGACCTGTTGTGGAACCGCCTTCATAGCCATGACTATCAGGACTCACCCATGAGAATTGACCAAAAGCCCCTCCTCCTTCTCCTCCCCCTCCTGCCCCAGGGAAAGTAGTGGATGAAGGATTAGGGAGCAACATGTGAAGAGTAGAAGAAGAAGAAGTTGAGTGAGGTGGAGGAGGAGACGGCGATCTTGGTTGTGGATTCATTAGAAAAAGCTGCATGGCAGCAGCTGAATCCGCATTAATGGTCGGAATCTGATGCTGATGAGCTGCTATGTTGTCACGGCCACTCTGATTCTTATTTGAATCTCCCAATGGACCCAATCCGCCCACCATGTTATGTCTGCTTCCGTACCATTCGGCAGTAGCAGATTGATGTTGCTGCGGCCGAGCCGTCCGATAGCTGGCAGCTATCGGATGTTCAAGCAATTCTGCAGGCGGTGAGACACCTGCAGGATAATTGAACATCTCTGATAACATCCCGGCTGTTTCATACACCGGATTGAGTCCTCCGGATTCTTCCTCGCCTAATCCGGCCAATGGCGGAAGAGGTTGCTCGAACCCATGCACCCTCAGCTTTTCCCTCCGGATCTGCTGCGCCAAGTGCTGCTGCTGCTCTTGGTGGGGAGTCATCGCTGATCTTTCAAAGCCATTGGGGAAGCTGTAGATGTTTTGATGGTACTCTTGGGACATAGAGTTACCTGAACTGGAGAACTTTTCCGAGACTGAGATTGAATTATTCTGGGTACCACCCTTTGATGAGAAGAATATTGGTGAGAGTGGTTGTACTGTTGCTATTCCCATATCAAACTTGTGATGATCTTGTTCTCCATCGTATCTCCTCCCCCTAGCCTTGTTTGCTTTTGTACCATCCACTTACTGTTCAATTGAGCACGGATCAGGTCAGAGACAAACAAAACAAATATCACCCATCATAGGCTTCGACTCTTTCATTTCATTCATGAAGCTATCTGATTATAGAAATAAGAGAATTAAAAATGAAAAGGGAGAGAGAAGGAAAACAATGGGGGTAGTATTAGTACCACTACTACTACTCTTTGTTGTTGGTGATATATGTGTTTTTTAATTTCTTCTTTTCATCTTGCCTTTATCATTTTCAGCTTTGTTCATATTCATATATCATGATGAAATATATATATATATATATATATATATATATATATATATGTATACCTCTCGGAGTTGCAGAGTATGAAAGGATGTAAAGCTCTCAGACATCGTTTTCCCTACTGTGGTATTGAAAGCTTCTTCAATTCCCTTTCCCCTCTCTCTCTCTCTCTCACTACTCTCTGTGTTGTCCCTCTGGACTCTGTCGTCTCTTTCTTACTCTCCTTTTCTTTCTCCTTTTGCAGCAGTAGTGAGAGTAGTGTTTTCTTTCTTCTGCAGCAGCTTAGCGATGAAGCTCAGCAAATATAAAAAGAAAAATGGTGGCTTTGTTTTTGGGTTTTGGAGATTAAGAGTAGTTGTACTAATATCTCTCTCAAACCAACAACGCAGCTAAGCTCCAAGAGAGAGAGAATGAAGGAGAAAGAGAGAAGCGGTCGCTGTTCTTCATCTATTTATTTTGAAGCTCCTCTTTTTTCCACACCATTATTGTATTTTATTCATTCTTCAAATTGCCAGAAGGTTTTAATTTTTGAAATATATCTTGCATATAAAACAAAATTGGAAATTAGAGGCTGAAACTGCTGTATTTAATATTCTTATGGCAATTACCCTAATGTTCATACCTAGAGTATACAGACCAAGGGTATTTGCGTCTATATATTTTTGTAAAGTCTTGGTCCTCAAATTTGTGGATTTTCATATGCGTTTGGTTCACTTATAATGACTGAAATACCCATTTTGGATGGAGACTATTATTGTAATTTGATTGGTGTCATTTTGGAAACCAACGCAAACTACGGAATAAAATAGGAGATAAGGTGAGTACGAAGTCATCTCAACGATCCAAACCACCACCATCCTTTGATGTGTGCAAAATGGCCATGATACCCATGCCAATGATTATGTTGTGGGAGCAAGACCATAAGTTTATGGTCATTTTAAGACAGCTGAATGGCATTTATAACGCAACTATAGTAAGGTAGGGGGAAGGATATGGAAAAATAAAAATGGTTTATTTAACGAGGAGAGGAAGCGTACACGCAAAGAATGGGTGGCACGTGCGAGAGGTTGGGCTCGAAGAGGAGTGTAGGGTAAATTTTCGGGGGTCTGAAAATCACACTTAACAGCATCTGTGGCGATGTTATTTGTGGCGTGACCCTTTGATCTCCACAGACGTAATTTGTGGTTTCTATCCTTTTTGGTTCAAAGGTGTTGTTACTTTGTCTTTATCTATGCCATATTTGTTCATTTTCCAGCCTATAATTACAGGCGATAATGGTCAGACATTTTAACGGGCAGTTATCTATACGTCTGATGAGTTACTCATACATCTTACATGTTAAGTAGTTTTTGGGAAAGAACAACTCCATTTGATCAGCTCCATTGCCAACAATCAAGATTGGTAAAACAACATTTCCCCGGAAATCGTTCGTAAAACATCATAACCGATAGTTTTATATGTAAATAACCGATGATATGTTTATATATAGTAAAATTTCGTTAAATTAATACTTCATTAATTAATAACCTTGTTAAAATAATAATTTTTACTGGTCCCAATTCGGAGATAATGTGGTAAATTAATAATTCGCTAAATTTATAAGATAATACAAATACGAGAATTCACATAGACCCTTAATGAATATATAAATTAATAATGTCTTAATAAATAGATTTTATTACACATTTATGGAGACTTGATCAAGAATGAGTCAATTGTGACTTGTTTTTTCTTGAAATTGAGGTCACCTTGAATCTCATCTCGAACTCTTCTTATCATTGTAAGAATTTGTGGTGTTATTTTCTCATAGTGCATCAAAAATTTGTTCAATATCATCGTTGCTTTAAGAGCTTTCAATCGTAATGGGGGCTCCAGAATTAAACTATCGTCTTCAACTTCATCATCTTGATTAGTTTCCATAACGCAAATCGCTTGATCATATTCGATATCGTCTCTTTACTCACTTGCAAGTCGAACTTTTCTAAAACTCATTGTTGCAATTGTTTTTGAGTGCTACTTGGATTATCTCTACAGTACTCGCACAATGCTTTACGCATTTCAACCGTTATCATTGATTTTTAACTCATTTGAGATGAGAAGTCATTTTAGTGTTTCTAATGTGTTGTGTAACTATGGTTTTTATTTATTTAAATAGCGTATTTTTTTATTTAATGTTCATCATGTGAACTTATATAGTGCATCAAACTTACATGATACGTTGAATAATATAATACATAGAATAAAGTAACTCATTGAACAATGTATCTATAATAAATTAAACAAAATAAATAAGATTTTTTTTTATAAATTAATAAGTTATTAATTAATCTATAAATTAATAATTTATTAATTTATCGATTAATTAATATATCACTAAATTAATAGATTTTGACATTCCTAATCTTATTCGAGGTTTGACTGTATATAACTACAATGTCATAAAGGTTTATTTTATGGGTATATAGTGTAGAAACATATGTTCTCCATATAAATAGTAATGTATTCAATCACATAAAATATATAGAACACTGATAGAGAAATGTATTAGGGTGATTGAAGTTGAAGATGTTTGCATGTTAGTGCCAAAAGCAATTATAAACTCTCCTTTCTCTCAATACCAACTTAACAAAGAATGGAGCTTCGATTTGGGCATGTGAGGATGCTTTTGGAATCATTTGATGTTGCCTTCCAAAACGTGTTTTCGTATAATTGCGGCTGCATTCTATCTTTTATTAACCAAACCCTACAGCGTATTTTAAACCCACATCCAATATGCCCTTGTTTGTGCCTTTCAATGTGGGAGCAAGTACGTTTCTGCTTCCATTAGCTTATAAGGGCATAATAAACTTCCATTTCCATTAATTCATCCATATGATTAGTGATCATTAGCTCAAGTAGGGCATAATAAACTTGGCTAGTTCAGACAAATATACTCGTGCTTACGCTTGTGCCCCATTACGAAACATCCATTTCGAATCAAATATCTTAACAAAATCTAATTAATTAGTGACTAATATATGATATGTATGCAACTTATTTAACTTATATCAGTGGCGGATCCAGGATTACGATTTTGGGTGGGCTTGAAATTTTTAACTAAAGAAAGAAAAAATGTGGAGAATCTCGACGCTGCGAGAGAAATTTATTGATTGAAAGAAAATGATACATCTAGTCAGGGGAGGACATATATAATAAGCATTTTCCCTCCAATGCATATGCAAAATTATAATACAAACTGAACAATTAAACTAAATATGTAATGTGATACAATATGATAGCATAAACTAACAAAATTTAACTCTACGAGTCGATGAAGCTTCAAACTCTTCAATCACCTCCTCATTAGTAATAGATTCAGCATACTCTTCTCAATATGAAGGACCATATAATCATCAAGAAACTCATCTTCCATTTTGCTTCTAAGTTTATTCTTAATGATGTTCATAGCTGAAAATGCATTTTCAGTGGTTGCTGTAGAAACTGGAATAGTCAAAACTAAACAAATCAATCTATGAAGCATAGGAAAAAATTCAGACTTCCTTATTTGAACCAAGGTGCGACACAAGTCAGCAATGGACTCCAAATTTTGGAACTTAATTTTATATATATATACTTAATTTTTTTTAACTCAAAATTTTTGGGTGGGCTTGAGCCCCACCAAAACAGGCCTGCATCCGCGCCTGACTTATATCGATCTTAACTTGTGTTTCGAAATGATATATAATCAGTTTTTCAGACAAAGCATAATAAAGCAAAATCATTCTCCTAGAAGTACATAAATTTCAGCTGAAAAATAACATAAAATAGGAGAAGATAGCTTTGATGAATATCAGTGATTCAGTGATGTACGTGGGTTTTAGGAAGATGAACTTTCTTTAGCTTTGTTAAACTTCTCAATGATTAATTTGTGAGGTTTCTTGACTTTATGTTACACGACTGCATCGAAGATTTGATGCAAATGCTCTATGCGTCATCTGTGTAAAACATCTATGAGCTAAGCATAATGAAAATCAAGTCAAGCAACCCCTGATGGTAATGTTGCCACTGCCGTCCCACTATCACCGTACCTCTAACATATATACATCTACAAAAAGTCGAAGAAAACTCGGTCCATACTTAACAGATTTAAGATTATCTTACTTAACATCTCGAACATGTTATGTCATTAGGTTGGGCTTAATAAAATGCTAAGATTTTAATCATCATGTATTTTAATCAATTAATGGTGGAGGATCAAAGTTTTCTTGCTTCGGGTGCAAGTAACTTGTATTATAAATCAAACAAATGAGGAAAGGTTAAGAAATGAGTTAGAGGTTGGAATTTTGCTCTGCAATTTTCTGACTTAAAAAACACAGACCTAATTTTTAAATTTATCAAACGCTGGACTAAGAAGAAGATCTGAAGCTTTCTTTTTCCAACTGCAAACGGGATTGATAATTGACAGACCAACCAGCTTCATCTTTACCATCTGTCGTCTTTTGGGGATATGATGTCACGTGAATCCACACCAAATTAAGCTCATACTCGATCGGATCCCTCACACGCTTGTTACAGTTTAAAATTATGATTCACTTTCTGGTCACGTGTCAAAGTCGGCCCTGCACGTGTGCTTTACCACCGGTCTACCGCCGTCGACCTCATGCTGCTGCTGCATACTGCTACCTTAGTCTGGTGGTGCTCGAATGAAGCATGCATGTTTAATGTTCTGGTTGCATGCTGGAGTTGGCGACTCTTATACCTACACAGCACTTTGTCTTCCTCTTTTTCTTGCTTTCTTGTTTTATGATCACGTTCGATCAATGTGTGGGAAAGGCCGAAAGGGTGAGAGGAAGACGGCCGGCGGGGGACAGCATTGAAGCCACCCCTTGTATATATAGCTGGTTACGGAGAGGTTTAGGGAGTTTTGGCTATGGTTTTCCGAACAAATAGATATCCACAATGAGTCCAATGAGAGAAGAGTGACACTTCAGACACATTAAGTATCTCGTAATCACTACTAGTGAGTGCTTCATATTACCGAATCAGTTAATTCTGTACAAATATATTAATCGATTTGTTCTGATATGCAATGATAAATGTCTTAAGAACCACGCATTTTTTCGCATGTGAGCTTTGATCGATTTATGACACATATTATGCCTTTCTTTTTTTGACATCTAAATGAAATTGATTGTAACTTTGATTTTATTTTAAGCGAGAACAACATAAACCAAAAACCCTAGGCCACCCAACAACCATGAATCAAAATTTGTGTGGTGACATACTAACAAGTAGAAATCAAGGAAGAACAAAATGTTATGTATATGACCGTAAACATATAATTAATCTGTCTGAGAATGTTATATATGTAACTAATCAATTAGTTTACTGATCACGACGAGGAAAGCATGTCAAGTTCAAATTACAAATTAACTTCTATATCAATATGAGAAAACCTACAAATCAGTATAAACAAATGACATATAACTCATGTAAGATCATATATTTGGCTTTAACATGTGTTCAATCTCATTCAAAACGATTTGGAGAGAGATGAGAGAGCCTGTGAGAGACACGGAGCGACTCTGGAAATGTCGAAACCCTAGGTTTCGGAATCAGGCGACAGCGAATCGCTTACCAACGAGGTGGTGATTGTGATCGCTTACAGCTGTAGGACTTCTGGTAGATCTCAACTGCGGTTTGCAGGGGCCGACTTGGACGGTCTCGGGACTAGGTGGAGGATCTGTTGTGGCGCCGGATATTGGGGCAGACCAAATGGTGTCGGCGGCGGGGAGTAGGGTTCGGAATCGGGCCTGGGCTTGTGGGTTTGGGCTCAGTTGCAGACCTTGTGACCCCTATGGGCTGAGCTTGTTGGAGGGAGTTGTTGATTTAGTGGATGGGTTAATTTGGGGTTTTTTTGGGTCTAGGTTCATGCTTTTAATTTTGAATTTTAATTTTGCCTGAAACTTTACTTGTCGCACTAAGTTCGTATGCTCTTTAAGAGCACCTTAATATTTTAATGCTTTTAATTTTGTTTTTTTATTTTTGTTAGACTTGTTTTGGAGTTTTACTCCCGCTTGTCTCAAAATTGGTCTTCGGTTTTTTTTTATAGACTTTATGTAAAATGAGGTGGTGCTAGCATATCACGTCATCTAACGTATCATTACGGGTAAGGAAATATATGTATCCGTGTTGTCTCTCACATCTGAATTTGAAATAAAATTATCATTATTAAAAAAAATCTCATATTTTAACTGCCGTCGTTTTTTCCCACAATGCATCATGTACTGGCTAGTGTACCAGCACGATAACAACGATCAAGATCAAGCACCTCTCAGATGGAGAAAAGCCAGCATCATTTGATAGATGTCCTCCATCTACGCTCCACCATCTTCTCCTACATATTAAACTTTCGAACCTACTTAGTAATGTCGGGGACCTATTAACCAACTTTCTTGTGATGCAAAGCTAGCTACGAGTTTTGATCAAGCACATTCTCTCTTAATTTAACTAATAATAATCGACATCAATCTTCATCATAGGCAATATATATATATATATATATATATATATATATATATATATATCAGTCCGGATCAGAAGCGGAGGTCCGTTCCTAAGCTTAGGAGCGGAGGTCCGTTCCTAAGCTTAGGAACGGATTTCATCATTTGACCCACTTCCTGATCGAATTTCCTCAAACTTCCTTCTAGACATATCTATATCATCTTGTGTAGATCATCTCTACAAAATTTCAGCCAATTTGGTGATCATAAAGGCCTTCAAACTTGCGTTACAAAACTGACGGACAGAATTCTGTTCAGTTTGTTCATCTTTTTTGTAACATAAGTTTGAAGGTCTTCCTGATCACCAAATTGGCTGAAATTTTGCAGAGATGATCTACACAAGATGATATAGATATGTCTAGAAGGAATTTTAAGGAAATTCGATCGGGAAGTGGGTCAAAATGATGAAATCTGTTCCTAAGCTTAGGAACATACCTCCGCTCCTGATCCGCACTGTGTATATATATATATATATATATATATATATATATATATATATATATATATATATCAATTGATCCTTCCATCGATTATAGCCTTGCTCTATGAACTAGTGAATTCATTTCGATAATGAAAAGAATGATGGATGGGGGTTTATCACACAAGTTATAAATAATGTGATAGTTCGTGAACATAATGAGGGTCGATATGTATCACTATATAACATGCATACACACATTCTCTCCCTTTTGTTCTAATTTTTAAGAGCAAGATCTGAATTATCTATCACATTTCCAATATTTACTAGCTTGTCGGGCACCAATGCAAGTGTTGTTTTCGTCAATTTTTTTTTCAAAAATCGATCGAGATATGATTCATCAATTAATTTGTTCTCATTTAAGTGACGTTGCAATCATTTTTGCCGCATTCTTTTAAATCCTAACGAGTTAGTTTAGTCTTTTTTGTTTGTTACAAAATGATTGTTGAGTGAGTTACAATTTCAAGACTGTTGAGTTACAATTTCGAACTAAGTACCTCCTATTACTAGGAAGTGACATTGCAGCATCCGCTTCATTTATAAACGCCTCACTTATATACTAGCATGCTTCCGGTAGACAAAATCAATTGGGTTGTTTTGGTCTATGCAAAGGCTGGGATAATATATAGAAATCTTCATATGTGATCATTGTCTTCGGCGGCTCTAGATTTTTTTGATATATTGGAGTGCAAATCATCATGCAAGTTACATTTGATTATCTCGATTATGTAATTGATTACTAGTTCTGTCTGATTATAGTTAATTAATTCAGTTTTCACACTAAATACAAATAAGCAGGTGGCTTCTCCAAAAAAAACAACAACAAAAACAACAAAAAGTTGAAGCAGTCAAGCAGGTGAGACAAAGTACTCTTAAGTCCTAACAATATATGTGTTGAAATCGTGCCGAGCATCGAGGAACAGTGTATGTGCCAATATATGTGCATGCTTATGCGAGCTCATTGCTGGTTCATTCACGGTAACTCAAACCGTCGCGATGTAAAAGTGTCGCGGCTTCTGGAGAAAGACATGCATCATGTGTCATTCTTTCTTCTAGCATTGCAGGTTTGCGATTTCCAAGTTGCTAATCGCGAATTTAATTAGATGGTGATATTGAGAAATTGCGGTCGAGTAATAATATTGGCTATGGAATCTGACGTTACGGAGATATAGTACTGCTAGATAGATAGCTACATATAAAATTATTTTTTTTGCCAAAAGCTACATATCAAATTTGAGGGCTGTTTCTAGAGGACGTCTATTAAAAAGTGTTTACATCATGTTAAAAACTAGTTTGTCTCTCATTGTACATGCATGTCATGTGTTGAGGTCACATCAATCATCCCTGATGTACCAAGATATATCGTGTATAGTTTAACACCATTTTGTTAATAGATCGACGATGTGCAAATATATATGGTTGTAATTAGACTCGAAACAATTTGAGTGTTCGGTTTATATTTGATTTGTTGTTAACTTGCTTAGCTTGTTGTTGGCTGATAGAATTAGTTTTACTTATTTTGAATGGACTAGAATGAGTACGGGGTAATCAAATTTATGTTTACTAACATAAATGAATCGGAATGATTTTGAGTAAATGTATTCCCGCGTTTACTAACACATCAAAGGAATCAGAATTGGCCTATATATGTTTCACCTTCTTATCAAAAATCGATTCCTAAATACTCTGTATAGTTTGATTCTGAAAGGAGAAGGTGAGTTTCAGTAGCATAGTTAAATATTACGAACGAGTGGGGCACATGAATAATAATAATAATGAAAATTTAAAAATAATTTCTATTTATTAAAACAATGGTAATTGTCTTCAATGAGATTTAATATTTTAAAATCGTTGCATAATATTCTTATCTTTTACGCTAACGTCCTTCTCGATATAAGCTGGGCACCGATTAGATAAGATTATTTATTTTCTAAAAGTATCTCAACATTTTGAATACTAAAAAAAGAATATTTGGAACTCTCTTGAATTAAACTATAGTAATCAACCGCATTGGACTATATATATATATATATATATATATATATATATATATATATATATATATATATATATGTTCATGCATTCTATATGGATTTCTATTGGGACAAGAATTTGCATTAAAGTATGTAAATCTATTAATATAGGGAAAGGGTAAAATTAGATAATATTAATAAAATTAAAATAAGACAATAAATTATGGGGCTAATGACTATTTTATATCGTTGCATAATATTCTTATCTTTTACACTAACGTCCTTCTTGATATAAGCTCGTCACTCATTAGATAAGATTATTTATTTTCTAGAAGTATCTCAACATTTTGAATACTAAAAAAGAATATTTGGAACTCTCTTGAATTAAACTATAGTAATTAACCGCATTGGACTATATATATCTGTTCATGCATTTTATATGGATTTCTATTGGTACAATAATTTGCATTAAAGTATGTAAATCTATTAATATAGGGAAAGGGTAAAATTAGATAATATTAATAAAATAAAAATAAGACAATAAATTATGGGGCTAATGACTATTTACAAAAAAAGTCAACCTTCATTCCAATGAAAATAAGGCTTTGAAACACAATTGAATGAAAGATCACTTATTTGTGCTCAAACACACAAATCTTTATTAAAACCATATTAAAATAATAATTTTCAAGACATTTTTATCCTTATCTCTTACTAAAGAGAATACTTTGCGTGAGCACCGTCGGACTCCGGTCACCGATCACTGAACTCCAGTCACCGGTCGTCGGACTCCGGCCACCGGTTGCCGGTGCCAGACTCCGGTGTTCAGATTTCGGCCACCGGTAAATCGGTTACTGACACCAAGTAACACGGATATTCCAGTAGTTGACCCCCAGTAACTGAGTTCCAGACCTCAAATAATCATAACTAAATCAGTTACTGAAGCCCAGTAACTTAGATATTCCAATTACTAACTCTCAATAACTCAGTTTCTGACCTCTAATAACCACCAATAAAATGGTTACAAACACTAGTCAACAAAAATGTTTGTACAATAAATGCACACAAAGTATTCCAACACATATCAAACAAATATATAGAAAGGTCAACTTGAAATTGAAAAAACCAAGGCCACCGACGAGAGAGAGAGAGAGAGTTGATCTACTCCTACTCAAAAGCAAACAAAACATTCAATGTCTTGGTCAAAGCAAATACCTCATCAACCGTGGCAACACCGACGACCTCTCAACCTCCTCTGTCTAGTCTGAGATCGATAACAACGTCGACGATAACGAGATTGGCTTCTAATACACGCTTTATTTTCCTCCCGCGTCATCGGCGCCGTAACAGTCATTCAATCAGAAACGGATCCTTGGCGACTGCTCCTCCGTGTCGATCCTCTTCCCGACGACAATCAAAGACAGATCTCCGGCCTTAATGATCCTCTTCAATACAAATGAATACAGAAATGAAACAAGGAATCGAAGCAAAAAAAGTAATGAAATCAAAGTGAGAGAGAGACATTCATACTAATCGAAGAAGTTGTCCCTAATCTAAAAATGGTAAGTGCGGAAGCAGCCGTCGTATTCGTCTTTAGTAGGGAAGCGTTTCTGGAGGTTAGTGAGAAAGATCCGAGCACGACTTCGGGTTTTCAGATCCTTGAGACCCTCCAGCACTGATCTCAGAGCACCGTACGCGGCGTCGCTCGATTGCTCGCACCACTTTAGGAACTCGTCCACCGATTCCTGGAACAACGCGTCGTTATTCGCCATTGACACTCTTCAGGTCTAGGTGGAATGTGAATAAGAAGAAGAAGAAGAAGAAGAAGAAATAGAGAGAGAGAGAGAGAGAGAAAATATCGATTTGGAATGAGTGGTGAAGGGGAGAGGAGTAGAGAGATTAGGTTAAGAGTAAAAATATGATTTTATTAAGATTAATTGGAATGAGCAATGAAAACAGTATTTCATTAGAATGGACAACCATGCTTAAAAATTAGTACCAAATGGGCATTTACTTTAAATTATGAGTCCTTAAATAATTAAGCAAATATTTCTCAAGTAGAAACAAATGATGACACGTGATGACAAAAACCCTTTAAGTCTATATTTTGATCTAAATAATATATATAGAGAGAGAGGCTAGTGTTATTAACACACCTTTTTGTGTTATTAACACACACCCTCTATTTTTCTATCCATATATGAAACAAATTCAAATGACAAATTTGTAAAGAAAAATAAAATGTGTGAATAGAAAAATAGGGAAGATGTGTTAATAACATTATCCTATATATATTTTTCATTTTAAAAAGCTTAGTGTGGCACTCATTATAAATGTATGATATATTTATAAACATTCTTTTTAGATATATCTTTATTGGGGTGCGAGCCCTACATATGTTGCATGTGGCTCCGCCCTTGGTGGGTTTAGGAATCAACCATCTAGATCGATACTGTTTCATTAATTTTCTCATTCCACTTGTCTCCAATTCATGGTTATATTAATTTCATTCAAAGTAAGTAAAACTTGAGTGACGTGACACATGTCACTTAGGAGGGGTTAGGTTTTGCTCCGTGAAAGCAAGGGATGTTTTGGAAAAAGGCTGTACTGGTTGTCTTGTCCAGAGGCACCCCTAAGTCTGTGTTGGCTCCTGGCTTCATCGGCGTCGGGTTGGAGCTGCCGAACCAGCTACGTTGGTCGGGTGACAGGCTTCTCAGGCCAATTTTTTGGCAGAGGGATCTAGTCTTGCTTTCATTCTGAGGAAGGCTATCACACTTTAGAGAATATGGTGGCTGAGATCTAGCATTAGTGTGGGGTTAGATCCTTTGAACAGTCGACGCGGTGGCTTATGGCGAGGCTAGGGGCGGAGGTGTTTCAACATTATCACAGGTCAACGGTGGATCTGTGCCCTTACAGATCTATGACGATTTTGTTCCTAAAAGAAGGTGTTGGTTTCGAAGCGAGGTAAGGTGGCGATCAATGAGGTTTCGGCGCCAACACCAATATAGTTCTTACGGTGGCGTTGGCGATTATGGGAAGTTGAGGATGCGATGGTTTTTGTTAGGCTGAATGAAATAAGGCCTAACATTCTGTTTGGCTTGCTCAGTGGGTTTGGGCATGGATGATGTTGGGCCAATTTTGGTCCTTTATTGTTTTAGGCTGGTTGCTTTAGGTTTTTATTAGGTTTATTCAGCCTTTACTCTTTTGAGCGAGGGGTTAGGTGTCATGTTCTAGTTAGTATGCTACTTCGGTGGCGTCATCTCTGGAAATTAGTTTTAAAATCGGTGTAGCCTGGTTGTCAACATGAAGGTGGTTTACCTTTGCACGTGGTCTGAAATTATTTTGACACGGTATTGAAAAAGGGGAATTGACTCGCGTTCGTGTTGGTAACGAGGTTATATCGTTACTTTCAAAACTTTGTAGCTCTTTATGAGCGTAAAATTTGGTTAGGGATTGAGCCATTTTGGCTCATGGATGTTACTTTTGGTGACAGATCTGTAATGATGGATCTTGGTAGGAATGTGTGTTATGATGTAGTCATTGTAACCTGTCGTTCTATTGCGTTGTAATCTCTTTATTTGAATAAAATTCTTTATATTTCTCCTAAAAAAGTAAGTAACTATCGATGGTCATTGTGATAAATTTATCTATCAACAAGATTTACACACATTGTTTTAGGTCTGAATGTTGCACTATTCAATCCTAAACAATTTATTGTTTGCAAACTTATCTGAGTTTAAATTTTGTTTGCAAGTATATATAGTTTCTGATCGGTGAGCCGTGACCTGATTGATTAAAGTATTTAGTTGACAATTCTGAAGTTATGGGTTCAAACCTCACAGACATATATAGGGTGTGTGAGTTGTTAATAAATTTTTATTTTTTAAAAAATATATTTATACTATTATAAAGTCAAACCCCCTCTTTGGTTTCTTTCGTGAAGCATTTGAAATACCTAAAAATCAAAGTAGTAAAACTCTTAAATAACTATAAATAATATTTATTATTTACTTTACCGTAAAACACCATTAAAATCCTAAAGAAAAAAAAGACGTGGTTATTTCATTCCAGTTTTCATGAAGCAGTTGTTAAATACCTTTTATTTTTAGATTCTCCGTGCAAATGCATGGATACAAGGCTAGTATATATATAGTTTATGCTTTTTTATAACTGTATATTAATAGACATATTCATTTGTTTGCCAATTACTATATCACTAAAGTTGAGTGTTGTCAGTTTTGTGATTATAACTGTTGTCCGGCCGGTGAGTTTCGATTCCGACTGCAATGTACCTTATAGGAACGTGTAGTTTTCTGAGAGTGAACTATATAAATGAGAACGTGTATATATAGCACTTGTTATAAACCATCCCAATCGTACTACAGACACCGTTTGCTAATACGTCTACTCCTTCAATAGCTCAGTTTCCGAACTTATCAATCAATGAAAGCAACTATACTGCAAAATTAAATCCTAGAGAATTTCCGGCTTCTCAATAACAAATAATGTCGATCATTTACAGAACTGAAGATATGTCACAAATAATCGAAAAAATGTACATCACTCTTTATAACACAATTACTGTACCAATCGATTTCTATTGTATGTACGTACTTATATATCATTTTAGAAACCTCTAACTCTTCCAAAAAAGATCTATGCAAATATATACTTTAGGATGGTGATAATTAAGTTGGTAGTTTGTGACAGATATTTCACATATAATGTTGATTAAGAGATTGTTTAATTGACCTGATGATATGATGCTAGGGGCCGGCCGATCCCTGCTCCACCATTTGATGTCATGTCCTTAATTACAACATCTTAAACCAAACAATTTCCATTTGGTTCTCTTTCTATTTCCTTTCATTTATTTTCATATGAAGACCAATAATGATCCATAAGGCTAGCTAGCATAACACTTATGCGCATACATAGCCTCTTATACGTACAGGGTTTAGGGTTCAAAATTGAGAAATATGAGGTCTAATTAAAGTGTCAACTAGCTAATGCGCGCCCTAGAGAAGAATATATAAGAATTACAGGAAGTGAAAAAGAGGGGTAAAGAAAGTAGTAGTGAGGTGATTGATGTACGAGGAAGCGTCAACGCCATTTTTCTAACTGTCTCATTTGGCCAGAAAGACTGATTAGAGAGAGATAGAGAGGGGAAGGGATAGAGAGATTGGAAAAGGAGCATTATTGAGGCAAAGCAAAGCAGCAAATTGCAGTAAAGCTAAGGTAAGCAAAGCAAAAGGGTCGCGGGGTTGGGTTTGGGACAATGCTAGGGATCAGAGGATGAGAGACAAACAGAACAGAACGATCGAAGCTCATGATCCTCAAAACGACACGATCGACCAACTCGATCTCTTTCTGATTTCTAGACACCGACTATTCTTAATGCATGGATGGTCCCTCGATTCCTCTTTGTCCTTTTATGCCAATCAATTTATTCTCCTCTAGCTCTTTCTTTTTCTCTTGGATGATGCTTCCCACACCCTTTTTCTTCTTTACTTTTGAACGCACTTGCAATCGCAAAGTATTATAGCAAGTTTTGGGGCTGACCAAAACCTCACTAGGTACTGATCCAGATTAATCACTTTCCATTTCTGCGGAATTCTTTACTCTATATATTAATGATGATAATATACAATGAAGTAGAGCAAATTTTAAGACTGTTACTAATGTCGGAAAATTGGAATATAAATTAGGGGTATTTGATGTTACATCCAATTTATTAGACTCATTTTAAATTATACCCATTTTTAAGATTGTTTTAAAATACATCCAAATTTATTAATTAAGTTTATTTAAACAAAAGAAACCTATTATTTAGAATAAAAAATAAAACCTATTTTTTGTAGAATTACAGAAGTTGTCATTACCTCTAAACGTTAATGAACCGGTATCCCATGAAGATATGAACCATAAACCCTAAACTCTAACCCTAAACCCTAACCCCTAGACCCTAAACCATAAACCTTAACCCCTAGCCTAAAACCCTATACCCAAAACTCAAAACTCAATTCCTCTATTTGTTACCTAACGTAAAGATTATAAACAAAATGCATGATTAATACCTACATCATAAGTACAAATTAAAATGTAAAAAACATAATTAAAATCAGAATGGTAAAATCGCCAGGAGAAAAATGGTGACAAATTTTAGTTTTAAAAATAAAACCTATAAGACATGTTAAATAATTTGAATTGGGTATAAATTAAAATGAAATATGTGAATGAGTTTATCTTAAAAGAGACTTCAATTTTTGGGTTTTTCTCTAATTTTCTCTATAAATTACGTAGTACGTAGTTGCATATATGTGCTAAGAGGCGCGCCGATCTGTTTCTGAGACATCATTTTTGAATTGAAATAGGTCAATTATGTTAAAGATTCAGCAAGCAATATGAGAATGACAAACCCATCCGGGATCGACAATGAAGAAGCATCATTGAGATGAGGTTCATTCAATCTTTGTGTAACATTGCATCATACGAATGAATGAGCTAGGTTAACTACATATCCTTTTTCAAATTATGTGGAAAAGGCAAAGAGAGAGAGCATGATTTCTGCCAAATTAGATGTACAATATGTTCATTAAAACAAGTACGTGGATCTAAGAGTTGGAAACCCAAATTGTGCCATATTCTTCAGCATATATGTATAGTCGAAGGTAATTAGTAAATTTAATTGTATTTGATAACTTTACTATACATTGTCAAATTGGGTTATCTAGGTTGAAGCCGTGAGTTTAAATCTATATTTTGCTTCACTCGTTTAATTTTGGCTATAGGTTCTAGTTACGTGAGGTCAGCTACAATCAAGTTGTGGATTAGAATTAATGACGGAAATTTATCATTAGCTCCGGTCCAAATTAAACGACTAGCTATACCTTCGAATATCAGCGTATTCCTAAACCTATATACCACAATATCACTTAAAAAGAACCCGATCCTCAATTATAAATAAAATACGTGATTCTCATTTCTTGATATATATATATATATATATATATATATATATATATATATATATATATATATATGCATAGTTGCAAACCCAGCCAAGTTGCATGAAGATAAAATTATATACCGCGCTGCTATCATCGACCCAGTTCAGATTTCCCACAGTATGTAGTTGTCAATGGATGAGAATATGACATATACTTTTTTTCATTAATTTGTAAAGTAATTCATGGGGTACATATATAGGCTTTCCGAAGCAGGTTTGATTGAGAACAGTGACTCATCGAAGAACAAGACTTGCTTGGTTTTATCTACTGTAGTAACTGAGTTGTCAATGATGCTTACAGCCAGCCAGCAGGGACCCTTTCTCCATCCCCAGAGTTTCAATTTAACCTCAGCAGTGCCAGAAACTACTCTCTCTTTGATGCTTCAAGACGATGATGGTGATTTTATAGGAGTGAAATTGGACCCTACGTACAAATCATTTCACAACTTTGTTCATATATATTCTGGTCAGTTTTAATAGTCTGGTACTGCATGTTTATGTATATTTGACTCGACATATTATCCAGACAAAGTAATTATTTGATCCTGTATTGGATAAGGATGCCTATGTTTTCAGAAATCAATTTCAGATGTTACCTGTATGTATGTATGTTTGGTAAAGGAAACTATGATTGAAACTTGTATGGATATATCCTAACCGGAGGTGGTTTTGATCACAATTCTTCAGGATCTGATGGCCAGAGAACACCTAACCGTAGAGGTTTAAGTGTCTTTCTTCTTCTCGATCTTCCTAATGTTTAAAGACATGAAGGTTCTCTAGAATGTTGTGGCATATATCGATCGCTACCATAATTAAGAATTACGCACTTAGGAGACGGAATGGTTTCTTCGCTTATTAGGTGGTGATAATTACTAATAAAACTTTAGTGTATGTTTGAGAAAAGAGAAAAAGAAAAGAACTCCTAGACTTGTGGCTCTCAATTCTTATCTGTATGTCGTAAAACAATCTTTTGCTGCCAGAATAAGTGCTTCAAATTATCATATTATTGAGGATGAGCACGACGAGAAGTTTCTCTTTTATATTCTTTGGTTTCTGACTAAGGCAAGTTGACGAACGCAACTCAAAGATATTCCAATAGTATCCAAACGAAGATGACAGAAAGCCCTCAAAATCACCATCGATGGCAGCACCATTGTTCTGCAAAGTCTGTCTTATATTTCGAACTTCCTGATCGACACTCTTATAACACTAAGATAATTAAATATAAGATGACATTTTAAAAGTGATTCTGATATACTTCTACACAGCATGTCATTTAAATACAGAAATTTGCACAAAACGATTGCGTAGTATATATTTTTCTTTCTATTTGGTCGGTAACATTACATATGCTGCCAAAAATGAAAAACAAAAGAAAACTTTTTTCTTTGTTTTTGGTACATTCACACTGAACTTGTAATTAACCTGCTACTGTTAATAGAACAATTCTTGGATTTAAATTATATAAAAGGGCAACCAATACCTAATGATTTTAATCACCAACAAACAATTTTCCTTAATCCCCTAAATAATTTCCTAAACCCTTTGATAGTTTTGCTTTAAAACTAACCCTCGTGACTCACTCACTCCACCAAACCAATTTTTTTTAAGTTCACTCCTCCCATTGGTCTAATAAGTTGAATCAATTAAGGTTTAGACGTATTTTACGATTAGTATGTATTTTCATATCTCTGTCCATTTCAAAAGGGTTTCATCACGTAAAAGCTCTTGAAGATTTGTTGTTAATTTTAGAGAAACAAACAAACAAATTAGCAACATAAAGAAAATGCTAGGTCTTGTATATACAGGGGACAGGTCAGTAAGATATTAAACTAGTAAATCACCTTTTTATAGTCCCAAAAGTTCCACTAAACGACATTACATGTAATAATTAAGTAATGAGTATGGACTTGGTAAAACAATTAGAGCCCTAAAGATTAATTGAAATAAAGAGATGGAGACACATTAGAGAAGCACCTTTTTCTATTTTCCTAGCCATGATCACTACAGTTAGGAAACCTATGTAGTCAAAATTATTTGTATATGTTATGCAAATTTTATATATATATATATATATATATATATATATATATTAATTTAGAAAAGTCGATAGCTAGAGTCCAATTAAACTGGACAAGTTGAGAAGGATGCATATAAACTTTGATGTCACTAAATGTGAACTGGCTAGGTAGCTCTTCAATATTATACTTCTAGCTCAATACAGAAGTTCTCTATAGTTGATTGTGTATAATATCTCCAAGGAGAGATGAACTAACAAAGGTTAGAAAACCCTAATCAATAAAATTAAAAAGGAAAAATTAAAGAAAAGAAAAAAACCAGCCTAATGAAACAAGTAGGAGTCAGAATGGGTATGATAGAATCTTAAGAGGTTTGGTGGTTTTTCATTGGGATTTGAGAAGGAAACAACAATGTCCTTCCCAAGTGGGTCACTTGACTAAAGGGACCAACATTCTCATGGTATAGCTCCACCCCTTTTGAGATAATAGTTTTACTTCTCCCTTTTTGATTTTATTACTTTCCTCTTTTCATCATTTTCAGATGCTTTTTTTGTTCTTGTTTAATAATGATGTCTAAAACATATATAGGAATAAGGAGAAGAACTACCATAGATGTGCATTTCTCATCGAGTTTTCCTATATATGGATGAATCTGAAATATTATATTTAATATGAAATACTTCTAAAAGAAAATTGGTAAGAAAGATTACAAATGTCTATTTGATTAAGCGGTGTGTATATGTTTCATAAGTTGCTACGTAAGGTGGATCATATGTTGATTGTACAAATATGATTCATGTCCTGCTGGCATATACTCCTTCAGAAAAGACCATGCCAGCTGATCACAATGCTTGAAAGAAATCAAGTAAAATGAATGGTAGTGAAACAGAGACACTTCATAGTTAAATTGCACATAATGCAAATTAGATACGCACGATGTTATGATTTACGGAAGCGCATTTAAAATCGGTCGAGTATCCAAAGCGAAAAAGAAAAGAGAAAAAAAGAAGAAAACGATGACATTATTAGTTGGCAACAGCCTTGGGCTTAGAGGCCTTTTGGGGCATGATGGGGTGTTGGCCCCATGGAGAAAACGACCTGAAATTATGGAAAGCTTAACATGATACAGGCAGCTAGCACCAGTACTACTTACCTCCCCGGCACATCTGATTAAATGTCGGGTTTCCACGTGGAACTTCCGGCAGGGATGGCCACGGTCACGTGGTCCAAAGCGACGGAGCTGGGATAGGACGGGACACGTGTTGGAAAAAGATAGGGTGACAGGCTAGCTGTAGGGTAAGGGCGATGCATGGGTGAAGAGAGGGAAAGGTCCTCCTCTACTGGGACTGGGAGGGTCGGCCTTGTTTTTGTTTTTGGATAAAGA
Organism: Comarum palustre; assembly: GCA_951800085.1. Lineage (NCBI taxonomy): Eukaryota > Viridiplantae > Streptophyta > Magnoliopsida > Rosales > Rosaceae > Comarum > Comarum palustre. Next base: position 7,672,337 of record OX637588.1, on the reverse strand, counting down.
GAACTACAAAACCCTCTTTTTCAATCTTGTAGTTTTGCTCGTTTAACTGTCTATTTTGTACCCCTTTCTCGATTGTTTCACCCAAAGCCATTGTCTGCAGCTATCTTGTGAAAGAAATGGAAGAACATCTGTATGATAGATAGTCCAAGATGGTTTTGATTGGTGCAAGTTTTGATGTAAAGAAGCAACTTTAACTTTCGTTTTGTTGAAATACTTACCAGTACGGGTGTCCTCAAGAGTTGATTAATGGAACACGATAAAACAAAAATATATGATTTACGTTAAAAAAATGTGACTAATACATGATATAATAAGTTTTCACAGATTAAAATTAAGTTTAAGTTGTTAATTCTTATGTTTTTTTGTTATGAATGAATGAGAGTTCTAATGTGTTGCGCACGGATGGAGCTATCTTTAGGCTTGAAGGGGTTCAGACCCCTGCAAACATTTCTCAATCTTCTCATAAACACCACAAAATCTCATCTAAATGGAGAAAGTTTGAGTTAATTTCATCACTCACCCCCTTTAATTAACAATCTAAACAAGTAAGAGCAATTAAAGAGAAAAATTTAAGACTAATAATACTTAATATATACTAATTTACACCTAATTTATAGAAAGAAATATGTAAATTTTACTTAGAATCAGGATATATATTTTACAGTTAATTATCATTAATGTCTAATTTGTTTAATTACTTTATTTTATAGACTTAAGCAGGTAAGTAAACCTTGTTAAATATAACATTATTATCTTATATTTTTTTTAATTTGTTCAAATACTGACTCCGTCACTGGTGTTATGATCGGTAAGGGGATTGAAACAAAGAAAATGTAAATGCAAGTGTTTCTTATCTATAAAGAGAATATATATAGGTTTCCCTATTCCCATTCATTTTGCATTTTTGCTCGTGTCTTCGCGATCGATTAACTCCGGATACACAAAGTTTTGAGTTGTATGTATTAGTGCTTGTATGAGGAGCATTTTTCTTCAATTGGGCCTTACAATTTAAGTAAATGGATAGGACCTTACCCGATGTTGCAGTCCGTTCCATTGCAGAGATTTGCTCTTGATTATTCCAATATTATATGAGATTGTTCTTCTCATGTTGGAAATTAGTATCAGTTTTGTTGGGAGGAATATCGGAAAGTTGAAATCGGAGTTAAGGAATATGGTTCACCGATCATTAGGGATTATCCGATATTACAACAAGAGTTACACCCTACAAACATCTCAAACTTATTGTACGAGGGTGAAGCATCTGGTTGAATCTAATGGCCCTTTAAAGAAGTGCATAAAAAAATTCTTCCCACAAGGACAAAAATAACTACAGCTTTCGAAATCAAAAAGATTCTGGTCCAAGTACTTGCAAGGATTTGCGTTTGAACATTTAAGTGAAAAAAAGAAGCCCTAAATAAACTATCTAGGTGCCATATTTCCCATAGATAAACTGTAATCGTAAACTGAGAAGGGCGAAGGATTCGATCGTTAGGCATAACTCATGTTATTATCAAGAAATCAGACAATTCTTAACTGAACAAATCATTGACTTGAACACAAGATCATTACACATCCAATATTGACACAAGAAATACCGGACCACCAAATGAGTTTGCAAAGGTAAAATTGGAGGAGGGTTCATCATTAGGGGATAAAAGCCCATTTTACAACAAGAATGAAACCCGCTATGGTTTTACAGCATCTCAACATCATCGCTGATGGAGAATTGAAGCATCGATGGATCTGGTTGAGTCTGAACTGGATCGACAAGCTAGCTAGAGGAAGAAGCAATTGAAAAGATTCTTCCCACAAGGCCCACAAGGATGGCTGGCTCTCGATTTGATGGTCTTGGCCTTCTCCATGTTGGTCTTGAACAACTTCTTGATTCTCTTTCCGGCTGTCATCTCTTCTTTCCTGGTGAAGGGGTAGCTTCTGAGGTATCTGTCTGGAAGCATAGAATTCTCTGGAAGTGATCTTTCTCTCTGAAGTACTTTCAGCCGTACTCATCTTCGATTTTAGCTTCTTGATCTGCTTCAATTCCTTTTGCAGCTCCCTTTCTTCTACACCTTCTTTGGACTGAAGATCTTTGTACGTAGTGGGGCGATAAGAGTTGATGTTTTCGTGTTAAGTCACAAATGGATCAGGTTTAAATACAAATCCGAGTGTCCTAATCCCACGGAATATATGGGTTTCCAAATTTAACGCATAAATCCAAGAGAAGTCGGCGTGCAAAGGGAAATGATCTATTATCAAACATGCTCTTCAAATAATGTGATTGGTCATTTTAATTTTAATTTTTATTATTACACCAAACTTGTATTTTTATTTTGAAAAAATGACATACAACTACCCAAAAAGAATCAAAACACTAAAATCTAACTTTCAAAGTATTTATACAAATAAGGACATGAGCCTAGACTCAAAACTCATGTGATGCAAGTCTGACTTTTAAATTAATTGAAAAGGACAAAAATCTCCAAATTGTTGAAAAAATTACACAGTCTGCCACTGGCTCATCTCATATCTCTCTTTATTCCTCCTGATGATGCATAACCCTCTCTCTTTGTCTCTATCTCTTTAAGGTACTATAAATTCAATTTAGATTACAACGTAGTTCTCCTCGATGGCATTGACGATGTCATCCTCTCTCGGTAACAACCATGACGATAGTAGCAGCGGTTGGGTGGTTGTGGTTTCATATCCATTTCAATTATTACACTTCTAGATATGATTTGTGAGTGGAATTAGAGAGCGATTGGGTGGTGAAAGATGATCTGGCTCAACGACTTGGGTGGTGGAATCTGATCTGATTTCTTCTGGATCTTCAATGTTGCCATTTTCGTCTTTGATCTAGAAGGATTAGAGAGTAAAGAGTAAGTTAATAAAGTTGCATAATCTAGTTGATGTATGACAATTTATGGGCCCTTGGTGGGTGATCGAAAATTCAAACCATTTTATAGCATCCATAGTTAATTAAACATCTTAGCTTTCATGCACATCTTAGGCAATAGTTGGAGGATAATACACTAGCAAAATTGTAGGATAATACAGTAGCAAAATAGCAAATGTGGAGAAGACAGTAACATAATTGAGGATAATGCATTAGCAAAATTAAAGGATAAATTTTCAAACAACAGTAGTAGAAGTGGAGAACTGTAACAACAACAGCAGTAGTAGAAGTAGAGGATAAGGCAGTAGCAGGTTAACCTTCATTGTCTTGGTCTAAAATTATCGTTCTGCTACTACTTCTACTAGAATTATCGATATGCTACTACTTCTACTAAAATTAACTGTTACTAGTTATACAAAAATTTTCTGCTACTACTTCATCATCTTAGTCATCTACTATCTATCCTGCTATTAGAATTAACTACTATTACACGAAGATATCAAGCTGTTACTACTTCTATTGGAATTAACTTCTACTAAACTAGGTTATTCAAAATTTGCTACTGTATTGCATTTATTGGAAATATCAAAAGATAAACTTTTCTCTTTCAAAAAATATATTTAATTACTATAGGGTTAGTTTGGTAAATTAATTAAACCAGGACACATGACATGCAGAGAAAGAATTGTGTTTAATTGTTAAAAACTGTCATTATTTGCTTAACAACAACACATGTGGATTTATGTTTGTTTCAAATCTTTTTAGAGGATGTATATGTGATTTGTTATTTATTTTTAAAGAAATATCCTACCGTTTCAATAGTCACGTGACATTTATCTTAGTCTTAAATTGTTTTTAATATTTTTTAAGCTACATAGTTAGTAGTTATATTAAATTATTTGTCTATATTTATTCTTAAGGTGAACAATAACTACATATAAACACTTAGGTCTGGTTTGGTTCGAGGAAAAATAATCATATGGCTTTCCCTTGAGAAGGAAAGGAGAATGAAAATGAAATTTGCCAAAAGCTATCCATTCTAATTTTTGGTAACGCAAAGAAAGTCATCTAGAGAGTTGTTAAAAAATTTTGTAATTAACGTAATAAAATAATATGTTGTGAGTAATAAATAAAATTTAGAATGGAACAACTTTCCCATACATTTTCCATTCCATTAGGAAATTAAAGCAAAAAATGAACAACCTTTGATGATTAGTTTCAGAGTTTGATGAATACTCCCTTTCAAGGAGAGATGTTTGACTTATATTTAAATCTGTATTGAACACATCTAAAAAATCATAAAGGCATTAACGAATTGATCTATCTACCAAACAAAACATGTTGCACATATTACATATATCACTTATGGTCAGCCATATTAGCTATACATAAGAAATACAAAGCCCGGCGAATCTCCCTATCAGGTTTAATCTTACAATATTGCAGACTTGGATTTAGTAATCTTACTCTTGTTCATGTTGAGCATGTTGTTCTTAAACCACTTAGACCACTTGGTTAGTTTCTTTTTGGCCGCCTCTTTCTTGGTGTCTCCGGTGAAGGTGTAAGTACTCCTGACGTATTGAATATATCTTTTAGATCGCGTGCCATTTGAAAAATCATAACAATTGAAGCTAGTACTTCTCTCGAGCGGCCGATGATTTTCCCGTTTCCTTGTGAAGCTTCTGATGAATACGGCTTGAATGTGTCGACTCTTACTACGCAAGCGATCGTAGTTTGGAGGAGGAGAAAATTTAGAAGGAAGAGTTGTTGTCTCGTGTTCTTGAGAATTAACACTAAAACTCTTCGTGAGCATCACATTCTTCTTTATATTGGGTTCTGGGATTAATATATGCTCGAGCTCGAGCTTGAGCTGTGGCATATTGCAGGTAGGTTTCATCTTTGCAGCTTCGTTTTCCATGTCATGAGCAATCAAAGAAGCAAGAGTAGTTCTCGTCCTGCGTTCCTGATGAAAATCACTAGGATTAGCAGTAATACTCCTTGTGAGGATTACATTCTTCTTTATTTTGGGTTCTGGGAATATCTGGTCGAGCTCCGGCTGCGGCATAATGCGGGTAGGTCTCATCTTTGCAGCTTCGTTTTTCAGGAAGAAATTATTTTGTGCCGTCTGGTTTGGGCATTTCAGTTATATATAGATGCATATTCCTTCCCCTGTTTAACTAGGACTGGGCTGCTAGCCTTTCTTTTCCTACAAGGATTAATATGTCTTCTTGTCATATTAGGAAAGAAAAAGGAAAAGGAATGTTTTCCAGTAATGAAATATTATTTGAGTCTCACTTATTAGTTATATAAATGTTTCCATACATCTTCAACAATGGGATATGATTGTTGATCATGTGGAAAGAAAAAGAAGGACAAATCTGATTTGTTTCTTTTGCAGCAAGTTAGGTCAGCAGGTATAGGGTTCAATAATTCTAGCGGGCCTAGGAATGGCATGGCCAGACTTGATTCTCTTCACAAAAATTGTTATATCCAACTCAAGGGATGAAGCAGAAAGTGACGTTTCACCCCACTTTTCTTCCTCTTCGATCTTCTATTATATCCAACTGCATCGCCTATATATAATCACCAAAATTACAAAATAAAACAGTTAAATCCGTGGGTAAGGTTTCTGGTACACTGTTGTCAGCTTAGCTATGTATTAATGATTCATGAAGGTTCCACACTTGATTATCATAGATACATCAGCATCCAACTGTTTCGAAGTTCACAAGTAGAAACCTAACTGTTCCCTGATCATTGACGTAAGTTGAAGAAAACCTAACAATATGAGTTGGAATGAGATGTCATTGCAGCCAGGATTAATCTTCAACAATGGAGAAGAGATCATCTTCTATTGACATCATATTTGGTAGCGCAATACTTGATTCTTCTCCATATATCTTTACACTAGTGTGTAAGCCCCTGCGTTGCGGGTGTATATTAGGTATCTGAATGAAATGTGCTGTCAAATTCAATGTATTATAAAAGACAATTTTTAATAATTGGGAAAAAAAATTGAATTTATTACCAAGGGTTAAGAAATTTTTAGCCATTTGTTCTTTGTATGATTTTTTTCATTCTCATTAGTATTAACCAAATGAGAATACTAATAGTTCTTTGTTAATACTATTAGTACTATTAGCCAAACACAATTTTTTTCATTCTCATTTGATTAATAATCACACCTGGGAAAAAAAATCAAGAAATAGCTAGTTTATTGAAAAATTACCATAAAAAGTATTTACCATTTAGTCATGAATTACAAGCTGAGCCCATATTATCACTTCAAGTCACTCTTCCAAAGTTCCTAAACCACCTGCATATATGTAATGAAAATTTTGCAATCCAAGCTTGATTATAGTGTTACAGTTAATGATTAAGTGAAACATTATTGCGATCCAAGGATCAAGATTATGCCATTAATCATTGGTATGTCATGAAGGGAAAAACCACTATCTTGTACTTTTGTTATTGAAATAGTAAAATGGAGGCTAGGGTTATCTGTCCATGTTTATTTACTAAAAGCAAGATAAATATGTGAAGTGAGAAACTATAATACCTCTGGTTTCGAATCAGGACCGGGAGTATCTCACACGCAGATGGGAAATGATATGTAAATAAGAGAACAAATTTAGCTTAATAAATTCACATTGAAACAAATAGATCTACAATATTTACTAATGTAACATAAATCTATAGGAAAAGCAATCTATACAATTATTGCCTATAAGAAAAAAAAATGGAGTCATGATCAATAAATATGCGTCAAGTCTTATACCTATTATTCTCAATGAATTAGACGATTTGGTTAGAGATTTTGTAGAACATATTTGAAGACCACCTTTTTGGTGTACTTATTTGGGATACCATTATTATTGTTTATTAGAATCTTTAAATGATCTCTCGATGTGGCTCTTGATAATGCAACGTAAAGTTGTTCATAAGTAAAAACTGGTTCAGAAAGTTATACACCAACTTGATTTAGTGATTGACCTTGACTTTTGTTTATAGTCATTGTATAACATGGTTTTACAGAAAATTGACGTCGTTTGAATATACATGGTCATTTGGGTTCAGTTGCTGATAAAACAATTCTTGGTATAAAATGTTTTGTACAATATTGTTAGCTGTTAATATTTTTGCTTCTATTAATCTATCAAATATTTTTGTCACAATCAATCTCATGTCATTGCATAGGCCGGACATTTGATTTAGGTTTCTTAGTAACATTATTGGCATGCCAACTTTTAAAACTAATTTATGTGTTGGTAATCCACTAAATTCAAGCTGATTTAAGAATTATGTGGGATATATGAGATCAATGTTTTCGTTGCATCTAGAATCTGCTGAGATTGTGTCTAAACTATAATATGTAGTTTTATCACCAGGTACTAAGTTTATAGCGTAATTATTTATATCATGAGCAGTTGAGTTACGCGGTGTGACAATTGCGTGTTCTTTCAAATAATTAATATTATTGTAGTTACTATCAAAATCTGGATAAGTAGCTAAAAAATTGATTCTATAGGATTTGTATAAGAAGTTAATCGTAAATCTTCAGGAATTTCAATCAATGATATGTCTTTATCATTTGTATCTTGAGTTGATTGCACACGTCCTTTGCCAATTTGTAACATCCAATTTGCAAAATCTGAAATATTTTTTTTTGATCGTCAGTTAAACCGCTCTTTAGCAATCTCATATTTTCTGTTAAATTAAATACTTTGAATGATGGCCAAAGTCTGGATTTGTTTAAAGCAGCTTGAACGATCTCTTCCTTAGTTCCTCCTTGTATAATTGGTAATATTTGTTTAAAATCTCTGCCTAACAAAATGGGTTTCCCACCAATGGTTCATCAATTTGCTTGTTTGTAGAGTGTGACATAATATCTTGAAGAGAATTATGTAATGATTCGAAACAATATTTGTTACACATTGGGGCTTCGTCTCATATAATCAAATCTGTTTTTTTTCTAAAAGCCTTGCTAAATGTGTTCCTTTTCGGATCGAACATACCGTATTATCAGTAACATTAAGCGGTATTTTAAACCGAGAATGCGCAGTTCTACCATTTGGAAGTAATAATGATGCAATACCATATGAAGCTACAGTTAATACGATTTTCCCTTCAGATCTTAACCTGCTAGTTATTGTATGTCATAAGAATGTTTTTCCAGTTCCACCACTTCCGTGAACAAAAAATGTGTCAGATTTCTTTTCTTCCACAACTTTGATAACATGATCATATATAATTCTTTGACTGTTATTTAATTGTGTTAGAAGAGTTTCGTGGTGATATCTTAACAAATATAAATCATAATTGAGTTCTTCGTTCAAAAGTCTATTGTTGAGCTCTGTAATTTTATTTTCATCTGGCATTGGAATCGAAATTTTTTTAACGAATTTGACGACATGTTAAATATTTTTTCCAATTCAAATAAAAGACTATTTTTGAGCTCGGGTTCAGGTATAATTAAATCTGGGCTCCTCATTTCTGTTCGAATTTGATGTAAAATGTCATCACACATGTTTAGCCAATAAGATTGGAGTAATTTTTGTGGATTAGCCACCTCACAAAATATAATAATTGACGATTTTCTGACACTGTAGCAAAACATGATGAATTTGTTAGGGCATCATACCATTATTTATCATCTCCTAACAAACCCAAAGCTTCATATGCTTCTTGATAAGAAGAGTATGGAAATCCATTAATTGTTTTAATCGAATTAAAGCTTTACAACCTTTTTGGATATTTAATAGCATTCTCAAGTAATTCTCTTCACCTTTTAAGGGATGAACTTGTCGCATTCTACCGATAGTTTTATATCTTTTTCTTGGAGTCCATTCTTTAGTACTATTATTCCAAACATATTTAGTAGGAAATTAAGCGTAAGTTAGTTGCTTTGCTTCTTCAGATTTCTTATTTACTTCAAACCACCCGGTTCATGTAGTATGATTATTGCTATGATAGTTAATAACTGACTGAAGAGAAGCAGATCTTTTGAAGACAATATTTTCTTCTGAAGGTAAATGGACAGTGAAGTATTGGACAACAAGATATCTTGAGTGAATAGAATATTCAAACAATCTCCATACAGCTTCATGCGGAGTTAGATAATGACAATTTAGATATGTCTGAATCTTATCGATCATTTTTGTTCTCATTCAATAACACTCAAGCTCTATTTGGACCTTTGTTGATGTATTTGAATAAATATTTGATTAACATTGATTGTGAACATGATTCGCTATTAATATGAGCATTGTATCTTAACAAAAGTTTAGAGTTGTATGGGACAACAAAATTGTTTCCAATATGAACTTTGTGTTTTAACACAAATTTTTTAGTGTCATCACGTCTTCTATATACATGTGGTTTAATTCCAACAAATATGGTATGAATATTATAATTCTTTGGAAAAAATTTTGTACATTTTCTTTCACGCATGCAAGGAGCTTTTAAATTAATTGGTCCGCAAGGCCCATGAACCATAAATTGACTAACAATTTAAAAAAGATGAGGATTTACATTTTTATCAGACAGTTCAGCAGAAATAATATAATCTATATCATGCGCACTATAGCATTTGTAATTTTTTTAACCAAAATAACATGTGAGCGTGAGGTAGTCCTCTTTTTTGAAACTCAACTGTGTATACATTTACTTCAACTTCACCAAGGGGTTCTCCTGATTTAATATATGCAATCATATCTTCTAACTTCAACTCAAAAATTCTTGAGATAATGTCTGGTTTGTTTGTTTCTTTGTATTGAGGATTGTTTCGAAAATATCTTATTACCTCAGGCCATTTAGAGTTGCAAGTAAAAGTTATAAATAGGTCTGGATTGTCATATTGTCTACAAATTGTCATCGCATCATGGTAATTGTTAATTATATCTCGATTGCTACCCATATAAGAACTTGGAAGGATTATTTTTGGGCCTACATCACGACTTTCAATTATGCCAGATGAATTAGCAGCAAACACATCCATTTTCTTTTCAATTATGTAATCATCTTTATATTTTTGAATAAATTCTAGCTCATTCTCTTGAACAGTTGCGTAAGTATCAACTAAATATTGTTGTAACAATCTTCTACCTCTTAAGAGAGTGTTTGTTTGGTTACTTCTATCATGAATTTGGTATGCAATAAAATTACGCATTGATATTCTTTTGTTTTTATTATCGTTTCTAGAAGTTTGTTGTAAATATAAGTTAATCTTGTATCAATCTTCTCCGTAAGGAAAATGTATAGGATATTGCAATGACATATTTTGGATGTATTTTAGATATTCGTTTCAAATTTCCATCATTAGACTAAATAACAATATCTTTGCTAGAATTAAATTCTCCAATATCTCCAACTATTAAACCAGCTATTTCATCATTTGTTGGTTCTTCATATTATTTGCTATCAAAAGATTGACGACCTAACACGGTCATATTGAATGATGGTAAAAAATTATCTTTAAATTTATCTCTAACATTTCGATATACCTTTGTTAATTCATTTACCTCATCAAGCATTTGTATAAGGTTGTTTACGATCTCAGAATCAATTCTTTGTTTATTATCAGGATTTACAGCGTTGATACGATTTGATATTTCATTTTTGGTGTCGTAAACATATAATTATGCAAATTTAGGTCGATTGCCATAAAATGGTAAAACAGAACCCATTAAATGATGCACTTGCCCGCATGTTTTAAAAATGTAAGGTCCAGATGTTTTGTTTATGTCTTTGTCAATATTTGCACCCATCAAAGTAAAAGCAAACATTGAATTATAGATACGTATATTTTCTTGAAAATGTGTACCTTTTGCACCATTATATGAATTTAATAAATATTGAAGAAAATGTGGAGTTGGATTTGGTGACTGTAACTTCATTTTTCCTCCCTTGCAGCAACCGGTGTAGATTCCGCGCGTATTTTTCTCCTCGCACCAATAATGTGCATTGCAATAAGCACATTGGAAAGTATTGTCACCGAAATCCTTGTACTGTATAACAACATCTGCAATTGTAACTCTTCTAATTAGGCTTATTATATTACAATTTATTAAAAATGGTAACAGTAACAAAAGACTGAAGATAAACCATACACATTGGTTTTGGAAAAAAAATCAATTAAAGATGTACCTTCATTTTGTCTTTGGTAGTGTGCTTGGCCTCATAAAGATAAACTGTCTTCTATATTTGCAACAATTCATAAAAAGATAAATATTAATGTCAATAATTATAAAACACAATCTTAACAAAAAAAAGTATCAAACATAATGATTTTGACAATAAATCTGAATCTTAACAACATAAAATTTTAAAATAATGAGTTTCAGTGTAGTAATTAATACTTGACCTTTTAGAAAAGTGGAAAGTGTTCACTAATATGTTTCATATATCAATTGTTTGAGTCGGAATAAGTATTATCTCAGTACGTTTCTGTTAACCTTAAAACTCTACCTATCTATAGGTTTATCTCCTCGTTTTTATTCTAGCTTAATAATTAACTCTACATTCTATAGGCTTGACAATTTGGAAGAATACAACATTCTATAGGCTTAATAATTATTAATATTTAGCTTAATAATTAATCCATGCCATTTGGAAGAATACAACATTCTATAGGCTTCATAATTTATTTGTAGACAATTAGAACAAATGGGGAGGATAAAACAGAAACATAAGGCTCATTTAGTGATCAACTTAAAAAAGATATTGTTGTCGATAAATGCAAGCTAGAATTTGTAACAATTTAGTCAATGATTTTGTAAAACATCTTTGAATACTACGTTTTTGGTATACTTATTTGGGATACCATCACTTTTATTGATCAAATTTTTTTGTCAAATTCAATGTGCATGAAGTTAGGTTTGGGCTAAAATTTGTATTTACAATGCAATTTAAATATATATATATATATATATACCTGTTTCACGATCTAATTGTTTATCTTTTGTCACCCGTTTATGCCTTGAGTTTTGAGAAAATCTTCTTATTGAGGACGTAGCTAAAAAATACAACACGATCAAAATTAAGTGATCACATAAAAATGAACACGATTCAAAACATTAAATAAATGAAACTAAAGTATTCATAAAAAAAGTTATACATAATGAGCATCATTGTAAAATACGAAACATTACAATGTAAGAATTTGACAAAATGTAACAAACACAATATAACCGGTGAGATACCTATTCTGCTTTCATTGTTAGCTGATATACTTTCATTTACTTGTCTATCCATTGTTATTTCAACACCAACATCAAAAGTTGTTGATGTTCCTTCATCTTCCAAATTTAGAAATGATCTTTTTCTCAAGGATCTGGTATTTTCACAGCATCTACCTGCATAATAAATGTTAATTCATGAATAAATGATAATATTTGAAAATAATGAAAACAAACTAATAATTAAAAATCTTAAGGACAAATGTTTGTAATTACCTATTATATTTGCATTTTCAAGAAATGAAATTTCTTCAATTTGATCAGCACTTTTTTCATTATCAAGTTTTGAAAAAAACTTTTGTCTTAAGGATATTCGCTTCTCACGTCCCATGTCTGCAATATTTAGGGTGTAAGAGTAAACTAATTTATTAATACATAAAGCTAATGAAAATTAAACAAAGTGTAAAAGTAAGGACACAACAAATCATTGGAATGGACGGAGATACCCATGTTTTAAATTGAATAGCAATAGCTATTATATAACCAAGTAACACTTTAATGGTGTTTTTTAGTTCAATAGCTAAAAGTTAATCAAGCCATAAATTGGTCAGCAATGTACACAATGATTAACTAATTCGGAAGTTCGAGTTTAATTTTTTGGGATAATAATTTTTTGGTTTAATCTTAAATCATTCTTTGCTTCATTCTATGCCTAATTGTTGAACCTACTCGCTCTCGGGTAGTTATAGAATCTAACAATCTGTAACCATACAAAGCTTCACATGACAAAAAATGAATTTATATATTTGTGAACTTACAAATGGTTTTGTAAAGCTTATAAAGATGTGAAGAGTACAAACTTTTGTAAAGAAAAAGGAACAAAGTTAATGTAGACAACCAAAGCAAGGAACAACAGCAGACAATTTAGTTGGAGAACGTTTCGCATAAAAGTTGCATATGACACATAGCAAGATGAAGCATAACACATTGAAAATACAAATTGCAGTATATGAAAAATGGACATACATGTTATGTAGAACACTTCTAAACACTTATTGCCGACCAATTTGGTTGGTCCAAAAATCAACAGTCTGTACCTGAAGCAAATCATATAGAAAAAACACATAAGTAGAAGACAATAGATGATTATAACCATGCTTTAATAATTAAGAAAATTGACAATATCTTTTCATATTTTTTTCAACTGTTGAAGTCGACATCAAAAGTTTCGATAATATAAGTGATATATATAACTCAGTAAAGAAAAACTTGAAACTTAATTAAGACCTGGATGCAACAAAGCAGTTTTTTTTCTTTTCACGATGAACATTCCAATTGATTAAATTGGTGGAAAATTGAGTTATTTATCTTATCAATGAATTTTGAAATGTCTTAAAATTTTGCAAACACTATCTTTGGAAGTAATTTTGTTTAAGAGATTTCATAATATGAAACTTTTGTGGCGCAGTACTGTGTTTTGCTACATGAAATACGATGCGAAGTAGAAAATAGAGCAGTAATAGTCACACCTAATGACAAAGCACAAACAGGTTATATGTGTGCATGAAATTGAACTAAACAAAGAGTAGGTATGTATGTGTGCACACATGTATATACATACATATATATAAATTGATATGATCCTAATTTTAAGAACTACCTCAGACAACACCAACTGACACAGAACACAATAAACATAAACAAAAAGACAAATAAATAATTAGGATTTTTTTTTGAAAAAGAACATATGAGAAGAAAATAGACTCGCAATTATATAAGAAAAACTCACCTCAGTTCACTTGCAATATGATTCCTATCTAGCGTAATCTGGGACCGCAGAGAGAAGTAAACATGATTCTAACAAAAACATGGATACCACAGAGGTCTGTATTGGTCGCAATTGGAAACATAATCACTTTTAGTTAATTATCAAGAAAGGCAATCTGAGACTATCAGTTTCAGCAAGAGATGAATTAAATGTGTTCTTGTGTAAGACGAAAACATGATGGGTCAAAAAATAAATTAAATACTTGGGTCCAAAATTAAGTGGTGTTCCTGTGTAAGACGAAAACATGATGGGTTCAAAATTAATCAAAGGTAATTGAATTACATAGCTATGGAAAGGCAACCAATTGAGAAAAATGATAAAGACCAACGTTGCCGTACCGCTTCGGAAAAGAGAGAGAAAGATGCGATACAGAGTGACGATCATAGAAGCTACAGAGAGGCACATGCGATCATAGAACACTGAAAGTATTGGGTATGTGTGTGATTTGTTTTTGTTTTCAGGTTTTGATTGGTTTCGTGGGTGCTGTTTTCTCAAATTTTACAGTTTTGGAATATCCGATCAAAATCAAGACCAATCATATATTCAATAGTGCAATAGGCCAATGAGAAATCAACTGAAAAGCAAAAAGCAAAAAACAAAGAAAGAAATCAATGGAATGGTATACAGTAGACAGACTCACCCAATAGTATAGTGTACTAATAGAATGGAAGGGTACTAATAGTGTTAAATTCAGATCAGTACTGATCTAAGAAAATACCATATTTGTTGACCCCAAATATGGGTACTAAGGATTTGGTGTTGTCTAATAGAATGGAAGCGTACTCATAGTGTTAAATTCAGATCAGTATTAGTACTGATCATCTCAGTATTGAAAACTAAAGGACAAATATGGGTGCAGTACTGATCAGTAAAAAGAACTACACATAAATTGACATCAGATCCCAACTTCAAGAACTATCTCAGACAACACCAAGTCCCATTTGGACTACTCTATAGTGTTCCGGAGTATTAAAATTTTCAAAGATTAATCAAAGCGGCAAAGTGACACTACCAGTGGCTGTTGGGCACTTTCACATTGGTCACTAAAAGTAGAAAACAATGGAGGATCAGCCATCAGCTTCTTGGAGTCTTTGTCGACCAGAAAAGGGTTTTTCATGGGGTTTTTGACATGTAGTGGAAGCGTGGTGGAGAATTGGTAAAGTACCCACGTTGAGATAAACAAGTACAAAGCGTTTTTAGCATTAAATTCTATGCATTTTGATTATTGAGTGCAAACAACCTCTTCCAAAATTGGGTCTGGGTTTTTCTGATTCCTTCTATCTTCTTAATCTGTCTTTTTTTGTGGTATTTAAGGAAAAAGGCAAGGTAGATGAGAAAAAAAACACCAAATTTTCTGTTTATCCTTTTGGAATTGGGACCTGAATTTTGAGTAGAATTGTAGTTGGTTTCCTTTTTACTCTTGTGTACTAGAATGGTCAGCTATGTGACTCTGTTGAAAGAAAGGTCCAGGCTTTGAGCGATTTGCAGGGTGGAATATCTTTTGGGGTCCTCGTAAGTCAGAGGTGACCATGCATCTTAGGAATTGGGAATTTTATCTGATCTGGGATTCATCGGATTGTACTTCTGTCTCTGCAGATTCTTAAAGCTGTTTCAGGTACAGTTTCTGAGAGACTAGATGCTGCTGTTCTTCCTCCATTGCTTTTTGTTTATTTCATTTTCATCTCTTGGTTGTTGGAATGCTCCACTGGCTTTAACACTTGTGCTGTTACTGTGATGTCGGCGGTGAAGTGTGTTCTGATATGAATATGGTTGATGATATTGATCCAGTTGCTGATTAAATTGGATTATGATTGACCTGTGATTATTGGAATTTTGGTAAAGGTGTTAGCTTTTTTGGCTTATTTGCATCCGGGGTGGGTGATAGACTGATAGCTTCATATATCTGTTGCTTTTGGTTTTTGAGTGAGTACAGATAAACGGATTTGTTCAAATCTGATTGAGCTTATTGGCTGCCTCAGATTGAATATCAGAAGGTTACTGAATCATGAGTTTAAGTTTGCCGGAAGATTTTGCGGTTTCTCCCTTGTTCTGTAATTGAGTTTCCTAAAATGTCACGTGTAGTTAACTAGGAATTCTGCATGTTCCAGTTTTTAGACCTCTTTCTAACTAGAAATTCACGTTCTCAATGAATTCAGAAATGTGTGCCATGATCTTCATGATTTAATTCCTCTATGCCACAAATCTCGCTTTATCTGGTTCGTGCTTTGTGAATGTCATTGTGTTAACATTGCGACAATTCTTAAATTTCAGTTTCCATTCTTCACTTCACTGAAAATTACTGTTGTTCATACTGTTCCTCATCTTTATAAATTGATTTCTCAGTCTTTACTGGGCCTGCTATTCATTAAATTTTCCTCTTTGATCTCAGTATGAATTATCCAATGATTCTAAAAGTTTGTGTATCTGCTAGCTATACACAACAGTCACTCAAGAGTGACTCAACAGTCACTCAACATCTTTTCCTATGATCTGTATCTGCTAGCTATCTGGAGTTACTTTGCCTAAATGAGATACTATTCCTTTTTTTGTTTACTTGTTTTTTTAGTAACAGGAAATAGTTTTGGCAGCCCTGGCAAGTAAGAGTTCTTGTATGGGTTGGCTGACTAAGATTCTAAAAGGTCCCAGTCATAAGGGGCACTATCATGGTAAATATGGACATGAAAGAAGATGGGATGAGCCTCGAAATTCAGTGGTACTTACTGTTTTCACTTCTGTAAAGTTTTGTCTATTAATTTTTCCTTACCCTTCGCAATTAATTACATGGGGAGCTAGCTTTTTTCTAAAGTAGGTATACTGGAACCTAACCATCACAAAAGTTAATAGATTAAAATAGCTATGCAATTAAATTCATGCAGACTGAGTATGCTAGCAGTACTGTATCTGTATTGTGCTAAGTCTGTTTTGAATTACAGGAAGAAGACATAGATTGTGCTATTGCATTGTCCCTTTCGGAGCAAGATCAGAAAGGAAAAAGTGTAGTTGGTAAGTTTCACCAGTGTAGGAAAGATAATTGCTAAACATTAGATAATTGTACAAAATTTATTCAAGGGTGCTAATTCTTGTAGAAGATCATAATGAATTGTGACATTTCTTCTAAGCTGAGGATGCAAGATATGTATAACTCTACTAAAGGGGCATAATATTCTATACATTTTCGGGGTAGCACTCTTTTTACAACTTACATAATTTCTTTTCATATATAATTCTAGAGGAATCTCAATCTGAGGATGAAGAACAGCTTGCTAAAGTTGAATCAGAGGATGATGAATCACCTGCCAAAGTTGAATCAAAGGATGATGAACCAGCTGCTAAAGTTGAATCAGACCATGATGAACCAGCTGCAAGAATGTCATACGAGGAAGATGATCAAAGTGCTAAAGTTCAACTGGAGGAAGATGAACAACTTGCAATGGCTACTCAGGAAAGTTTGAATGTGGATTCTCCTCCTCGACATGACACTGGCAGTAATTTTCAACCATATCCTTTCCTCAATCCAGCTGGGAACAGGTAAATGTGATCTTTTTGGTATCTCTTGCACCGAGTCTAGTAAACTAACTACTCTAATATGCCAAATCCTGTTATCTGGTTGCATAAAACAAAGTCGAGGGTTACACTTGAATTTCATGGAATTGAGAACTGTGTTTACAGATACCAATGAAACCTTACGGGGTTGGAAAATTTTTGTAGCAGGATATGTGCTGGCTGTAAAGTTGGGATTGGCCATGGACGATACTTGAGTTGTGTTGGTGCTGTTTGGCATCCAGATTGTTTTTGTTGCCATGCTTGCAATCTTCCAATCACTGATTATGAGGTTCAAATCTAAATCCTGTTCAGTAAGATTTTTAATTGGAATTGGCATTCAGAATTCTCGAATTCCCAGCTCATTTGTTAGTGCATACTAGAAAATTTGAAAGTTAAGTCTTCAAGTTCTGCTTTCTGTTACAGTTTTCTATGTCTGGGAATCATCCTTACCACAAATCTTGCTACAAGGAGAAACATCATCCAAGATGTGATGTTTGCAAGAGTTTTGTAAGCCTCTCATATTCAAAGTTCTTTAGTTAAATGGCATTTATGTTTTGGTAATTTGATATGTTTGTGCTTAGTTGCTGAGGAAAGATAAATACATGAATTGTGTACTGCGTTCTCAACTTTGTGGTTTTTCTTAGTATAAAACCATAGGAATTCCTGGAGATTTTTGATTTTATTTTGTTTTGTTTATGAGAAACTCCTGGAGCTGGTAATGAGCCCTATTTAGCTTCTCCTGTCCAAGTTTGAAGTGGATGTTTGAGAGAGTTTGTACTATATCGGTTGATTGCTTAGAGTTGACATGTTCCAGTGATAAGTCAAACAGAAAAGTGGATCTGTATGGAATTCAAGACTTGATCAATAGTTCTTTGTTTACTGTTTCTTTTCTTCTGATTTGAAATTCCAAACCAATTTTATAACTTATTCATTTCCTAATTTCCTACTAGTTTGGTGAGGTGGTCTCAAATACAGGATTTCTTTACTATCCTTGTTGATGGGTGTGCTACTTTTTCTTTCACCCGGATTTGTTTATTTTTTATTTTTTGACAAGGGCTAGACTGGTTTAAGGCGATACAGATCCATGTGCTTTATAATTCTATTTATTTAATCTTTCATAAAGATTCGTTCAACTATTTTAGGAACTCTTTGTTTTCTGTTTTGAAAATGTTCTGTATGTTTTCTGTTTCTGTACAGATCCCGACAAACTCAGCTGGTCTTATTGAGTATAGGGCACATCCTTTCTGGCTACAAAAGTACTGCCCCTCTCATGAGCGTGATAGGACCCCACGGTGTTGTAGCTGTGAACGAATGGAGGTGAGTGGATGAAAATATGATCTCTCTACATTTTGTCTGCATAATTCCTATGGATAATTGAAAAGGATATGGCCGGCTAGCCGCAGGACAGTTTTGTAGATTTTCCAAGATACATCTGAAGCTGTCAAATTTGAATTATTGTTGGTAATTAAGATATAACTCCCAATCTTGCAGCCAAAGGACACAAAATATTTGTTTCTTGATGATGGTCGAAAACAATGTTTGGAGTGTCTAGACTCGGCAATTATGGATACTCACGAATGCCAACCCCTTTACCTTGAAATACAAGAGTTTTATGAAGGTTTAAATATGAAAGTGGAACAGCAAGTTCCAATGCTCTTGGTAGAGAGACAAGCACTAAACGAGGCCATGGAGGGAGAAAAGAATGTAATTCCAATGCTTTAAAAATTTCTCTTCTGAAAATCAATTGCCTTTTCATTTCTTCCATCTAATGTTTGTTTTAACTTTTGTCACTGTGGGCAGGGTCATCATCACTTGCCTGAGACTAGAGGACTCTGCTTATCAGAAGAACAGACTGTTACCACTGTAGGGATTTCTTCCCCTGATTATAGCTGTCAAAGTGTCATTTCTATTTACTTAACTATCAGTTCCTTGAATAAGAGCTTTCCCTATTTATCCGTGTCATAGATTTCAAGGAGGCCAAAGATTGGAGCAGGCTACCGGATGATTGACATGAAAACCGAGACTTATAGATTGGTTCGTCGCTGTGAAGTTACAGCAATTCTTGTATTGTATGGTCTTCCTAGGTAATATCACTCCCATTCCTTCTTTGTTCTGATTCCAGGTCTAATTCATATTAACAATTATATGTAAGATAAACCTCCCATACACGCAGGCTATTGACCGGGTCTATTCTTGCTCATGAGATGATGCATGCATGGCTACGGCTCAAAGGTGTTTGTCTGCCCTTCACTTGAGTGTTCTATTTATCATATTGAAGGCATTTGGTTTTGACTAATTGAGTATACTGAATGGTTGCTTGTCAGGTTATCCAAATTTGAGCCCAGAGGTTGAAGAAGGTATCTGCCAAGTGCTGGCACATATGTGGCTTGAGGCAGAGACGTATTCTACTCCTGGTAGTGATGTTGGAACATCATCTGCGTCTTCCTCTTCGTCCTCAGCGTCCTCTTCTAATTCAGGATCATCTAAGAAAGGTAAACGTTCCGACTTTGAGAAGAATCTAGGTGACTTTTTTAAACACCAGATCGAGTCAGATTCATCCACAGCTTATGGAGAAGGATTCAGACAAGGTAACCAAGCAGTGCTCAAGTATGGCCTAAGGAGAACCCTCGACCATATTCAAATCACAGGAAGCTTTCCCTGAACTTGTAGAAAGTGAAGATAAGAAGAGTTATACATTACCACATAAAATCTGTACCCTGGCCTTGCCATTTTGATTTTATAGGACTAAAATCCATATACATATATATTAAGATAAAAAGAAAGCAAAGAAAAGGCTCATTTTATGTCATCTCCTTAACTGTCTGGATAACAGAAAATACGAGACTCATTTCTGCATTACTACATTTACAAGCCAAGCTGTTGAAGAGAAATTGTAACAGAAGGATTGTTTCAGAGACAAAAAATGTTACATATAACAACATTCTAGTGATTCTACTACATGCTATAATATAGGAAATAGTTTTCGATATATGCAAACATGGCAAAATGCTTACTTAGGGCCTGATCAGTCATCACATATCTGAACTTATGGATGAATGAAATATCTGAATCCAATAGTTACACTGCAAACACTATTTGTGATTTGAAGAATAAAATTTGTTATGAATTCCAAAAAAATATAACCAAGAAAACTATGTATCATTCTGCATTTATAGTTTGCACAAAAGATCTATAGGATTCCAATCTTAATAGGCATTTATTCATTCATTGCCATGATATATTTAGGATTGAGAACATAGGATTGAGAACTTGGAGTAGATTTTGTAGTGGTAAGTTCTGTTTGTTTTGAGTTCTCCTTGATTGCCTGAATCTGTTCCAATGCATCCGCAACTTCCTTCGTTGAAGGACGATGAAAGTATGAAATTGGACTTGTTCCTTGTTTCAAGTTCTTAAAACAATACAAATTGCAAGAATTAAAGAACACAATAATTATTCACTACAGTGTAAACCTCCCTCGAAGAAACGTTACTGCGAGACTTTATAGTAGTCCACACTTAAAAAACATTTAATTATGAATAATCAGTACAGTTTATCAAGCAGTGATCACTATCACGTTTACTAGCACAAACTAGCTTGATTTATTACAACTGAATCACCTAATCTATTCACTATGAATTGAAAGACAGAAGGTTTTAAACTAGCCTTCAACTTCTGCAATACTGATCCGATTTTTTTTGTTGGCAAAAATTAAAACATTTTTATTGAATCAAAAAGAGGTAAAACAACAAATAGGGGAGGACATAAGACCTATGCCCCTAAAAATGCAAAAAGCATTACCAAACCATAAACATGGTACAATGTCGTAGCATGCTAAAGTATTTGTCCTTGACCAATGTTTTAGCGACGACAATTACACCGTAGCATTTTTTTCCACGGCACGGGTTTACTATCGTTAATGATCTTGCGACGGCGTAAATAGTATTGGTGACATCACTATTTACAACTGACGCTTTGCCGTCTCAACATCGTCAGAAATACTCTTTTATGACGGCAAAACAGCTTTTGACGACGGTTTTACGCCGTGACCAAAATACTTTTTTTTGTAGTGAAGTAAGCTATCAGGTTATGTTAATAGGACTTCAGACAGAAAGCGGATTAGGATTAAAGATTACAGTGTCCCCAAAATACTAACAATGCAATCAAATCATAGTCATACTGATTCACATTCTATCTATCACTGAGCATCGATCATATAGAGACCATTATTTGACTAGCATGAAAACAAACATATATGTTCATCTTTAATAGTTTTAATTTCTTACAAATTCAAATTTTCAATTTTTTATGTAGCTAGGTGAGCTTTGGTTGGTTTGGTGTGATAATTTTTTCATTTTGTCTAGTGCAACGATCACACTACATTCTTACTTGCGCTTAATCTCAAGTCCCAAACCACAGTGACGGCCACCACCTGTTCGACGTATTGACCATGCTCCTCAAAACCCTGACCCGCGACCCATTTCCCAACAAGCTCTCCCACTACCTCCACCGCGCCACCCTCATCGATTCCATCCGTCTCAAGCTCCGCACCAACGCCCCAAACTCCCTCGCTCTTTTAGCAAACGACACCCGCCTCCTCGACTCCTTCGTAGCCACGCAAGCCCTCCGCTCCGCTCCCTCAGCCGACTCTGCTCTCTTGCTCAATGAAGCCCTCGAGTCCAACCCTGGTTTCGTGCACACCCAGAACACGGTTCATGCGTTGGCCACGGTTCTGGCCAGGTCAGGTCGTTCGGGGGAGCTTAACTACCTTATTAAGGCTGTCAATTCTGGGAGGTTCCGTAACGTCAGGCTGAGTTTCATGAACATTATGAGCTGGCAAGCTGCTGTTGGGGATTTGAAGGCGCTTCTTCGAACATGGGAGGAGTATGCATGTGTGGAGAAGCGCGTGTGTGCTGAGTCTTACAATGTTGTCATGAGGGTTTATGCGGGGCTGGGGAGGGATTGTGAGGCGGTGCGGGTTTTTTATAGGATGGTTGAGGAAGGGGCGCTTCCGAATTGCAGGACTTATACTGTTATGATTGAGCATATGGTGAAATGTGGGAAGTTGGAGGCTGCGATGGAGGTGTTTAAGGTGTTGCCTTTTATGAGGGTGAAGCGGAGTTTGAGGCAGTTGGGGGTTTTGGTGGAGGCGTGTGTAGAAGCCAAGCAGTTTGAGAAGGTTAAGGCTTTACTTGAGGAAATGAGGGTTGATGGAATGTTGCCTGGCCGAGCTATGCGTTTGTCGTTGGAGCGAATGCGAGAGGCGGGGTTCGTTGAGGAGGGTGATGAGTTTTTGAGGGAAATGTTGCCTAATGAGGGAATCAAGAGTATAGGGTATTGTGATGATTGTAGTGATGATGATGAGGAGGAGGTTGTGGATGATGATGATCGTGCTGGGAAGGGTAAAGAGGGAAGTGGGGTTCAGTTGAAACCTTGGTTAGACCCGAGATCACTGGCAAATGCATTACAAAGTTGGAGCCCTGATGATGTATCGGCATTACAGAAGGCAAATATTGTGTGGACTACTCGGTTAGTATGCAAGATTCTTAGGAGCTTTAAATCAGCCGAAACAGCATGGAAGTTTTTCTGTTGGGTTGCTTGTCAGCCAGGTTTTACACATGACATATACACAGTTCAAAGGATGATGACTGTTTTAGCGCACCATGGACGTGCTGCAATAGTTGATAAACTTTTGTCCAAAGTAAAGATGGAACAAATGAGATTGCCGTTTTCAACAATCAGGTTGATCATTGACTTCTATGGTCTCTCAAAGAATGCTGACGCTGCTCTGAAGGTCTTTCACAAAGATAGAAACCTGTGTGGCCCTATATCAGATTTCAATCTGATGCTTCTGTATTCATCTCTTTTACGAACATTGACCAAATGCGGAAGGAATTCAGATGTAATGGATATACTTGAAGAGATGATCTTGAGTGGGATTTGTCCTGATATCCAGACATTTTCTGGGTTGATGCATCATTTTGCACTAAATGGGGACATCAAAACTGTGCAGAAACTATTTGCAATGGTTAGGCAGAGCGGTGTCCAGCCAGATGCTTATATGTTTAAAGTGCTGATTCAAGCATATTGCAAGTGTGAGAGAGCTGCGCTTGCATGGAGAGCTTTTGAAGACTTGAGGAATTTGAATTTGCTGCCGGACGCTGCCACAAAAGAGTTGCTTGTGAAGAGTCTTTGGAAGGAAGGCAAGCGGAGAGAGGCTGCCGCTGTAGAAGAGAGTTGCGAGGAAACAAGTGATGTTCTTCCACTCACTTTGCGTGGTCACATATGGACGGTGAGCTCTGCTGATCTCTCAAAAGTTTTTTCTATTTACTCCAGTAGCTTTACATCAGCTGGTGAATAGAATTTTAGATTAATAATAAAAAGAAGCGATGATATACTTTGTAGCCAAATGTCTAGAAGTTGGAGCAGTAGTTTTGAAAGGTGTTTGTGCTTGTATTTTTCTGTAATGTACTGGCATTTCCCCCTTAATGGTAGATTAAAATGAAATCAAGTCTAATTTCTTTTTCTGGATTAATCAAGTTTTGTGTTTCTTTATAGAGACTGGTTATACGTTATATTCATAGTCACTCTGGTAATATATTTTCTTTTTAATTGCCTGAATATTTGCTTGTATTTTGATGCATCTATGGAATTATAGCTACTGCTGGTATCTATCATGGTTGGCCTTTTCTTCATATTTGTCCTGATTTTGCTTTTGTTTGTAATAGTTATCTACTGTATTCTGTGTATATTATTATTCGAGTGTCCTGATTTCGCTTTAGTTTGTGGTATCCATTTGAATGTTTTGTTTGTTTACACAGAAGTACCAGTTTTATCAGATTGGCCTCTTCCAACAGGCACCTATTGCCTACTGGTGTTCTACAAGCCTAAAACCTTTCTGAGGTCCTATTTGTTATATACCATGATCTAATTCAGTTTTCAAAGGAAATGAATTCTAGTTTCTGTGTCTTATATTATGATAAAGCTAGATCGCCTAAAATTTTAGCTTGTCTGTGGTACATAGGTTAAGATTGTTCATTATACTTCATAGCCTGAGCTTCTTATTTAGGGGGTAAAAGCCCTTTATCAGTTCACACTCTTTTCTCATATCATATTTGATGCCATGGTTTGATGGAAATGAATTCGATTCTTGTGTACAGTTATTCATAAAAAAGAAGAATTGCCTGATCGTTTGCTTCTGTCTGTTACATTGGTTCGGCACTTGAGCTAACCAGGCTGTGTATACTAGTAGTTGTCTCCACGTTTTAGCTTAAGCTATTAGATTGAGATATTCAATGTCCTCAAGGCACCAAGTATAGGTTACCTAAGCAGAGACAACAAAAGGGGATCACTTATCCACTTATATACCCATTAAAACAGTGAAGGCATATCAGAGTAATACATATGTAACTCGCATATTCCACTGAGATAAAAAAAATATTCCTCTTGAGTTGCCTTTTTTTCTTTTTCTTTTTTTCTTTGAGAACTAGTTGCCTTGTTATTTGTTTGCTTCAAAAACATAACACTGCTACTGTCATTAAACTACTGTAACCGGCCCTTGTATATCTCATGTAAATCCCTCTTGCAGCTGTTTAGCATCTATATTTTTTGTAGTCTATTTTGAAGTGTCGACAGATTGGCTTTTTCTAAAGGCCAACCTATTACTCGAGGGCAATTCAGGAGGCCTATAAGCATTAAGCAACCTGCAAGTTTTATCTCGCACCAACCCTTTATCAGGTCTGTTCCTATAAATGGTTTCATGAATTTGATGCCAATGGTTCAATGCTACTTCCAACTATCAGGATATTCTTTTGCTGTATGATTTCAGTTCTGGTGGACCATCAAATGATTCAGTTTTCTGTTGAGTTATTGACTTTGTATATAGAAAATGGTAGTAGGGACAGACAAGCTGCCGGCCTAACTTGGTTTTGTGCTTTAGGTTAATCAGATGTGTCTGAATGTTTCTTAGCAGGAAGATTTTTATAGTGCTGAAAATGGTCAAGTACGGGAAGGCTGCTTGCATTTGGATGTATTTTGTGTCTGAAAGTGTAAGAGTGACTTGGAAGATGCTTCTGCATTTTTTATGATGACCAATGCTAGAACAGCAGAAACAAGACTTGTTCAAATTGAAGCTACAAACAGGGTACCTTGGATTATTAATATCAGATTTTATATCTTTTTAATGTGGGACTGAAAGTTCCTCTTTGTCTTAAAGTTGTGAACTTTCTTGCAAATATTACAATAACTACTTGATAGCCTCTAGTAGCTTGAGGAAATGGCAGTCTCCTTCCTATGTTCATCAATGGGCTGTATTCTGCTACTGTTCTTCTTCACTTCTCAAATTTTAGCCCAGCCAGCACCACAATCGAACTCCACCACAAGCTTTTCATGTGCAATAGATGTACCATCCTCATGTGAAACATATGTAGCTTACTTTGTAGAGTCTCCAGGGTATATGAACCTGGAAAACATATCTGATCTATTTGGGGTCAGTGTGTCATCTATTTCCCAGGCCAGTAATCTAGCTTCCGGTTACACAGGTCAGACTCGATTGGTTCCAGGCCAACTCTTACTAGTACCTATCACCTGTGGTTGCACTGGAAACTGGTCTTTTGCGAACATCACCTATTCGATCAAGGGTGGAGATAGCTACTACGTGGTTTCCATGTACACATTTGAGAATCTCACCAGATGGCAGTTAGTGCTGGAGATGAATCCGGCTCTGGTTCCCAGCCTCTTGCAGATTGGTGTCAAAGTGATTTTCCCTTTGTTCTGCAAATGTCCCTCGAAGATGTACTCGGATTTGGGAATTCAGTATCTCTTGACTTATGTCTGGCAAACCAATGATGACATCTTTAGAGTGAGTGGCAAGTTTAATGTTTCAGCATTGGACATCTCAGGCGCCAATAACTTCGACAATGGAAGTCCAGTAGTGGGACAACCAGTGCTGATCCCACTGACAACGTTGCCTGCTCTATCCCAACCCCTACCCCCTCACGGGAAACACATATTCAATCACCGGTTGATGCTCATTGTCATCGTATGCTTGGGGGTTGCTCTAAGTGTGGCTTCTCTTTTGGCAATTTTCTTGGTGTATACTCGTCGTCTGCGCAACAGACAGAAGCTTTTGAATGGCAAGAGTTTATATCTGGAGAGCGCTGAATGGTTTCGAATGAAAGAACGAAAGAGTGAAGAAAAGATTGAGCTGAAGTTCATACAGGACAAGCTTCTTCCTGGAGTCTCAAGCTACCTAGGGAAGGCAATTCTCTATGATGTCAAAACAATTATGGAGGCAACCATGAATCTCAACGATCACTGTAGGATTGGAGGGTCTGTATACAGGGCAGTAATTGATGGTAAGGTCTTGGCTGTGAAGAAAACCAATGAAGATGTCACTGAGGAACTAAATATCCTGCAGAAGGTAAATCATGCAAATCTGGTAAAACTAATGGGCATCTCATCTGAGATAGATGGGGTTCGCTTCTTGGTTTATGAATATGCAGAAAATGGATCACTTGATAAATGGTTGCACTATAAATCTTCAAACAATTCAAGTTCCGGGGCATTTCTCACATGGAGTCAGAGATTAAGCATAGCTCTAGATGTCGCCAATGGCCTGCAATACATGCATGAACACACACAACCGAGCATCGTTCACATGGATATAAGGACTAGTAACATACTTCTGGACTCCAAATACAGGGCCAAGATAGCAAACTTCTCCATGGCTAGAACATCGGCAAACAGTGTTACACCAAAGGCGGATGTTTTCTCTTTTGGTGTTATTCTGTTGTCTTTGCTTTCGGGGAAGAAAGGCATGGAAACAACAGAGAATGGGGAGGTCATTATGTTGTGGAAAAATGTCAGGGGGGTTTTGGAAGCTGAAGAGAAAAAAAAGGAGAAGCTAAGAGCATGGATGGATCCAACTTTGGAGAGCTTCTATCCCATTGATGGTGCTTTGAGCTTGACAGCCTTAGCAAGCGCGTGCACACAGGAAAAGTCATCAGCAAGGCCAAGCATGGCAGAAGTTGTCTTCAACCTCTCTGTTCTTACTCATTCATCGTCTGAGTCGACGGTGGCTTTTAATTCTGCATTGGAAGCAGACGAAGTTCTTCAAACTATCAGTCCTATCAAAGCTCGCTGATTCGGTGATCAAGAAACTGTTAATGCAATCTCCTGTATATTCTATATACATAATCATGTACTAAACCAACTTACATTTTGTTCCTTAGTGTAGCATTTTTTTTACTTTTTGTGTAATTGAGTGTTAAACTATATAGTATTAAGAAAATTTGAACTTCTCATTCACGGTGATGGAATTCAGTGTATATTAGAACTCATATATCATATATGCATTTGTGGAGCATAATAAGATTGTTGTTTAGTGATGGAGCTGCATAATAATTTGTGAATCAGGCGCAAGAAGCTGGGGTTGAATTATGAACGGCAAAACCAATTAACCATGAAGAATTTTCAAAACCATGGAGCATTATCACACAGTTCTTGAATAAATCTATTCTCCACCTCCCAATAGTAATAACCTTAATGTTGTGTTTCCTTGGTCAAACAGCTACGCTCTCAACTTGAGTATGATGCTTGCTTGTATTTCATTGTAGTATATTGAAAAAAGTATATGAGAGAAGATCATGTCATCAATATATTTAATTTCCATTCTATTCAGTTTATTCTGTAAATTCTGATCCCATCAGCATGCAAGACTCGTTGGCAATAAAGGTTGCAGCCTGCAGTGAGACGTCATAGACTTGTTTAAGTGACTACAACTCATCATGTTCATGTTCTACTAATTGGGATGCTAATTTCCAGCCATAGCCGCGGTACTGCTTCACCCATCACAGCATCTTCTTGCCAGCCCTTGGAAAAAAAATTGAAGCCATGGACTTGGATTTATTTGTATAAAATCGTGTCGACTAAATCAGTTGGTCGTAATGAAATATTCTTGTACTGCATAGTCAGACTATGGTAGTCTTGTTGGAATGCATATCTGTAGCATATCAATTTGTAATTATCATAATAGTTGTACTACTATATTTAACTCCTGACTTGTAGGAGTTTTACTTGCTGTACAAGACTAAGTCTCTGTATATAACCCGTTGATATCAATACAAACATCATTCTGCACAATTATAATTCTATATGGTATCAGAGCCAGGTTTTGGAACCCTAGCTCTTCTTTTTCCGCCGCACTCATTGTAGTTTGTTCCCTTTCCTGTTTTCACCAATTTTCATGGCTGAAGACGAAGTTATTCCTTTTGCTTCAGGCGGCTCTTCTGCTGATGATTCTGCCAGCCCTTTATTCCTTTATCATTCTGACCACCCTGGTCTTCTCCTTGTTTCCAAACGATTGAATGGTGACAACTATAATTCCTGGTATCGTTCCATGAGAATTTCTCTCAGTGCCAAAAACAAAATTGTTTTTATTACCGGCAAAATCAAGGAACCTTCTGCAAACTCTGATGAACATGCTCTCTGGCAGCGCTGCAATGACATGGTGTTATCTTGGATTCTCAACTCTCTTGAACCGGACATAGCTGATTCCGTCCTTTCGTGTGCTACTCCTCATGCCGTTTGGGAAGACTTGCGGGAAAGATTTTCTTTAGGCAATGCTCCCCGTATATTCCAGATCCAGCGAGACATATACAAGATTGAACAAGGGCAGTTGTCTGTTGCTGCATACTACACCAAATTGAAGGGACTCTGGGATGAACTTATGTCATTCAATTCGGTGACTTGCACATGTGGAAATACTGATCGAACCAAGCTGATGTAGTTCCTTATGGGATTGAATGAATCTTATTCAGGTACGCGTGGTCAAATTTTGTTAATGAATCCCTTACCATCTGTTCGTCAAGCTTATGCCTCTGTTGTCCAAGAAGAAAAACAACGAGAATTAGCATCCTCCATCACTATTTCATCAGACACAGCAGCCATGGCTGTCCGTGGTAGCAATACAAATATGTCCAGGCCAAGGCACAACAACCAGGGATATGTTCAGGCCACGACAAAACCAAGAGGCAGCAATCACTACAATAGGGAACCATTCAAATGCACTTACTGTGGTGATGATTATCATAGGGAGACAACATGCTATAAAAAACATGGCTATCCACCTGGTCATCCTAAACATAGGTCTCCTAAACAGCGACAAGGCAGCAGCAATAACAACTCTTCAACAACATCTGGCAACATCCTTTCTGCTAATCATGTCGATTGCACTCCTACCTTCAAAGAGCTTCAGTCCACCATGCCAAATCTTACTGAAGACCAATATGTTCAGATCCTTACCGCACTGAATCCTAAGCCAGTGGCTCCTCAAGCCAACATAGCATCCGCTTCCGCTTCTGATTATGCATCAGGTCTGTTACCCGTTACTCCCAATCGTTGGATCATCGATAGTGGAGCAACTCATCACATCACCTCTTCTTCAAATTTATTAACAATACCAATGAGCATTCTTCTCTCCCACCTGTGTCCTTACCTAGTGGGGATAAGGCTAGCATCACCATGACTGGTTCTATCCGCTTTAATAATTCAGTTTGTTTGAATAATGTTCTTTGTGTTCCCAGTTTTGACGTTGATCTTTTATCAGTTGGTAAATGCACCGATGAGTTATATTGTTCCGTGACATTTTTTCCGTCTTGGTGTATTTTACAGGACTTGGCTACGAGGACGATGATTGGTGTGGGTAAGCGACGTGGTAACCTTTACTACCTTGTGGCGCTGGCTTCCACATCCCCATCTACTCATTTTGCTTGCAACCTGACCATATCTTCCGACCTTTGGCATCGCCGCTTGGGACACCCTTCTTCTGCTCGTTTACAATATTTAGCCAATAATTTGCTTCATTTTCATTTTGACTCTAGTCATAAATGTGATATTTGTCCATTGGCAAAACAAACTCGTCAACCTTTTCCTTCTAGTTCAATTTCCTCTTCCAAGTGTTTTTCCCTTATTCATTGTGACATTTGGGGTCCTTATAAAACTCCATCTTTTTCTGGTGCCCATTATTTCTTAACTATTGTGGATGATTTCTCCCGCTTTACATGGGTTTTCTTAATGCGTCACAAGAATGAGACTCAAATCTTACTTCGTCGTTTTTTACTTATGTTGCTACTCAATTTCATACTAAAGTTCAACAACTCCGTTCTGACAATGGGGGAGAATTTCTTTCATTACAAAATTTTTTTCTTGATCAAGGCATTCTTTTCCAACACTCTTGTGTCTATACACCACAACAAAATGGTGTTGTCGAGCGAAAACACAGACACATCATTGAAATTGCTCGCGCTTTGCGTTTTCAATCTCATTTACCTCTTTCTTTTTGGGGGGAGTGTGTTCTCACAGTTGTCTACACTATCAATCGTCTACCCACTCTGTTACTTCATAAAAAGACACCATTTGAAATTCTCTACCAACAGCTTCCTGATTATTCTCGCATGCGTGTTTTTGGTTGTATTGCTTTTGCAACCTCTCCCAATCCATCTTCAAAATTTGCCCCTCGTGCACATAAATGCATTTTTGTTGGCTACCCTATGGGCCAAAAAGCCTATAAGTTGTATAACATTGCCA
Source organism: Comarum palustre (assembly GCA_951800085.1). Lineage (NCBI taxonomy): Eukaryota > Viridiplantae > Streptophyta > Magnoliopsida > Rosales > Rosaceae > Comarum > Comarum palustre. The sequence goes on along the minus strand of OX637588.1, from coordinate 7,641,316 downwards.
CACAAAAAATATTTACCAATCGGGATGTCATTTTTCTTGAGGACACTTTTTATCATTCACCACCTTCACACCCTAGCCTAACAGATGCTAGCAGCCCTGCACCCAATTCCCCAGCCCAGCCCATTTCTATTCCTCTCTTACCCGACCTTGTGTGAGACCCCGAAATTTTAATTTAATTTTCCGACACATTTAGGGTTTAATTCCGATTACTTTTCAGTACGTCGTCATTTCGTCTAACGTTTTTACGTTAAGACACGCGTCGCCACATGCGTGAAAGTATTTACGGAATATTTTCCGGCACTTCACGTATTTTTCGTACGACTTTTTACGTTTAAATTTGACGTTTGGTTATTTGAAATGAATTTTCGAAAATGGTTTTGGTTTTGAAATTATTTTGGGATCGGGAACGAATCGTGGCCGTTGATTCGATGGACGAATCGTGGCCACTCCTTTTTCTTTTTATACCCTATCCCCTTTCCTTTTCTCTCCACCCTTCCTTTTTCTCCTTCCTTTCCGCTTCGGTCCTTTCCTTTTCTCCTCACTTTCCTCTTTCTTCTGCTTTCCATTTCGAGCGCTCCTTCTCTCTCTTCTGCCCTCGACACAGCAGCGCCACCTCCCTCCGCTCCGGCGCGCGTCAGTCCTCACCGCCACCACCATTGGCTTCGCACAGCCCCGGCGACCTTGCCTAGACCACCGGTGAAGCCAGCGCCGCCGCCAGCGCCGCCCAGTCGAGGAGAGAAACCAGAGATCACTGTGCAGACGAGATCGAGTCAGACCAGCCCATTTCAGGAGCTAGGGACCTCCCAGGCGCCACCAGGAGCCGCCCAGGAGCAAGGAGGAGGAAGGAGAAGGCCGGTGGAGCTCCGCCGGAGGTATTTGGCCGGAAAACACAGTGGAGGCAGAGGAAGGTATAAAACTCGATCTTTTTCCATGTTTGATGTGTTGTTGGATAGCCTAGGGTGTTTAGAAGGTGAAGGAGGAGATCAGAAGGCTCGATTTGGCCGGAAAACCGGCCAAATCCGGCGGAGGAATCGATCGGGAACCGGCACGGTAAAAACCCTGGTTTTTACCGTGTCAGTTTTACTTTTTACTTTAACCCAGGGGCAGAGTTACCATTTTGCCCCTAACTGTTTAAGTTATTTACGGTTACTGTTTTTACTATTCACTTTTACTGTTTACTATTTACTTTTACTGTTTTACTTTTACTGTTGACTTTGACCGGTTGACTTTGACCGGTTGACTGTTTGACTTTGACTTTTTGACTTTGACAGGTTGACTTTTTGACCGTTGACTTTTTGACCGTTGACTTTTTGACCGTTGACTTTACTGTTGACCGTTGACTTTTACTATTCCAAAGTTGACTTTTCTTTTATGCCGTAGAACACCTATTTTACGTTTTCGAACACTACGGTTAAACGTTTTAAAGACTTTTAGCTTGTAAACGTGGCAAAAACGACGTAAGTACTGAATAAGAAACAATTTCGACTTCTCACCGGTTCGAGAATCGGAGTGTCAAACAAGTCAAACCCTAATGTCAGAAAGATAAACAAAGAGTGTTTATCGAGTCTTAGTCGTAGTTAGTAGATCCTCAAGTTACTTATACCTGACTATCACTGTTGTCTCACCCACAGACTCAGGAGCTCGTCTACGCAGACTTCAGGTGGACCAGGGATTGGAGCGCAGCCAGCTGTACCATCATACCAGGTAGGGGGAGCACGCCCATTGGGTGAGCCGAAACCCTCTTGGGTCGGCGGCTCTTTTACTTTTACGTACTAAATAAAGATGCATTGTTTTAAGCTTGACCACATGCTTCTTATAGCACTTGGTGTGTGTGTGTGAGTTATGGATCGAAAAGTAGTACCGTCGTCCTGATTTCCGGTGCTTGGCCTGAGAGCGACGGGACCTAGTATTCTAGCACTCCTACGGTGTCGATGACCGTTAACCTCCGGAGGGGCTATGCCCTGTTTATTTTATTCATTTATCCCGCTTACGCTCGTCTCGAACAGAGTAAAACGTGACGTAAGTGTGGCCTGCTATTTGTTGGGCGTTAGCTGGAAATGGACGCTCTCGCTATTCTGCGCACTCGGGCGCTTAGATAGTTGGCCCCGGTTTGCAGTAAAGACAAACCCGGGATTCGGCCGCTCAGATCCAGAGAGTTCTTTCATATGTGGTCACATGTTTTACCGAGCTTTGTGTGCGTGCCGTGCATTTACATTTCCACATGCTCTTTCGTACTTACGAGTACATATACATGTATAAGAAATGTTTTCTCATGGGTTTTAAACCCCGACTTGGATGGCTTTGGCCCCATTTGGGTTAGCGAGGACGAGTTGCTCACCTCTACATCTTTTCAGGTCTACAGCACCCGACACTAGAGGAGCTGGACTAGGCCGCGCAGCGTCGGTTATCGTGCACTTCACCTTTCGAGGACTCCCATTCTGGTGTGGTTTTCATGTTTCTTGATTTCCGTATTTTCATATCTTGTAATCTGTTGGATACTCTGAGACTTTATTCGGGCCCAGTGTTTCGAGACTTTTTCATGTACTATTTTAGTCTCGGGTATTTTCTACTATCTTCCGCTTGTAAAACATTTGTGTGCTACTCTGATCATTTGTAATTCAGTATTTGACATTCATATTATTATTCATTTGTTGTATGTTTCATTCATAGCCTTGTGGTTTCGGTCCGGTGAGTCACCAATACGTCGAAAGACGTATTGATTACTTGCTAGATCGGGGTCACGGCGGTTACCGTCGTGTTCCGGGACCGAGAATAGTCCCCGGGATGCGACAGTAATTACTTGGTATCAGAGCATCGTTTTGGTACCTTCCATGTCATTAGTGTACGACCAGTTTGTTTTCTTCGAGTCGTATGCTTCGAGTTATTTGTGTGCGATGCTGACGTCATTGCATGATCTCATGATGTATTCATTCATACGGAAGTCAAAAGTTCATTCATGTTCCAGTAGTTGCCATTCTCATCATCTTTAATCACTGGACATTGTTTCGATGACTAATCCTTGTTTCTTTTCAGTCAGTCACGATGCCGCCGCGCCGTGAGGTGGATGAGGTCACTCGTGCGTTCCGAGCCATGGGGAACGTACCACCTCCGACTCCGCAGGACTTGGAGAGGGAGAGGAGGTCCAACTGCTTGGCGACTTTCCTGAAAGTTAGGCCACCTAACTTCACCGGTCTTACAGAGGCCGTAGATGCTGAGATCTGGCTCAAGCATTTCAAGAAGCTGCAGGGGACGGTCAACACCCCTATTGAGTACCGAGTAGCTTTTGCAGTTCACTGCCTCACAGGAGAGGCTGATAGTTGGTGGGACACCGTTGCAGACCGCCATGATCCCGATCAGATGACTTGGGATCAGTTTGAGGACTTGTTCTATGAGCAGTATTTTCCCCCGGTCTTGAGAGACCAGAAGATTGGCGAGTTCTTCGGCCTTACACAGGGGAGCATGACAGTCCATGAGTATGTGGTGCGGTTTACTTCTCTGCAGAAGTATGTCCCAGGCCTCACCGAGAAGGTGAAGTCCCAGAGGTTTGAGTTTGGTCTACGGGACTCAGTTCGCCGCGAGTTGCTCTCTAATACCACTCGCACCTACAGGGAGATTGTGAGCGCAGCTTACAAGATTGAGGCTGATCAGGCGACCTTTCCTCAGGGCAGAGTTGACTATGGCGGTAGTGGCAGTAGGTCCCACTCTCGGAGCAGAGACAGGAAGATGACCAAGAGAAACAACAGGAGACCTTTCGGCGGAAACGTCAGTGCTGGCAGTAGTGGCAGTGGGTCCTCAGGAGGTCGGTCAGGGCCATATACTTGCTATGAGTGCGGTCAGGTGGGACACACCCGTTGGCGTTGTCCCAACAGAGACATGGGTACGGCTTCAGCTTCAGGTTCTTCCGGCCGTATCCAGCCTCAGGGTCAGCAGCAGTATCAGCAGGGATCGCAGCAGCAGTCTTACTCCCAGGTCCCACAGCAGCAGCAGTATCAGCAGGGCTATGCACAGCCATCTTACCCTCAGGCACCTCAGCAGCAGCCTGCCCCGAGTCAGGGCAGTCAGGCTAGTCAGAGTTCACGCACTAGAGGCCGGAGTGGACGCAGTGCTAGGGGACGTGGACAGGTCTATGCTTTTGCAGGAGGTCAGCTAGCTCTCGATGCCTCGACAGCTCTAGATGGTACGATCATTGTTTCTAATTCAGAGGCTAGAGTATTGTTTGACACAGGGGCTTCTCATTCTTTTATTGCCACGTGGTTTGCGGATTCTTTGGGATTAGAGTCCGAGTCCACGGGTAGCACGTATTGTTTCAGTTCTGCCCTTGGAATGGGGGCAGCCACAGACAGGATCTTTCGCAAGTGTCAGCTGCTGGTCAACGAAGGAAGGTTACTAGCAGATCTTTACCCGTTAGACATTGATGGGTATGATTTGATACTTGGGATGGATTGGTTGGAAAAATACCGAGCCCTCATAGACTGTGAGAAGAGGACAGTCACAGTGAGGACTCCAGGCAAGGACAAGGTGATGGTGATCAGGATGGATGAGCGACTCACACAGCCGAGTCCACTCTTGCGACCATGTTTTCGTGGGAGGAGGACTTTGACTTGCTACAGTATTGTGAGATCGTCAAAGGAGAAGGATGAATCTAGTGGGGACAGATATATTCCGGTTGTTGATGAGTATCCCGGAGTATTTCCTGAAGATTTACCAGGATTACCGCCACATCGGGAGGTAGAGTTTCAGATTGAGTTGGTTCCAGGAGCCACACCGATTTCGATTCCACCTTACCGTATGGCACCAGCTGAGTTGCAAGAGTTGAAGCTTCAGTTGGAAGATCTCATGAGCAAGGGTTTTATCAGGTATAGCTCATCACCGTGGGGAGCACCGGTGTTGTTTGCCAGAAAACATGATGGAACCCTTCGACTCTGTATAGATTATCGGAAGTTGAACAGTGTCACTGTGAAGAACAAGTACCCACTTCCGAGGATTGATGATTTGTTTGATCAGCTTACAGGAGCTCAGTTCTTTTCCAAGATTGATCTGAGGTCTGGTTATCATCAGCTTCGGGTACGGGATAGTGACATAGAGAAGACAGCTTTCCGTACACGCTACGGGCATTTCGAGTTCCTCGTCATGTCGTTCGGGTTGACGAATGCACCCGCAGCTTTCATGGATCTCATGAACAGAGTCTTCCGACCATACCTGGATCAGTTTGTGATCGTGTTCATCGACGACATCTTGGTCTACTCCAAGACCCAAGCAGAGCATGAGCATCACCTTCGCACCATTCTCCAGACTTTGTGGAATCATCAGCTTTTCGCCAAGAAGTCAAAGTGCGAGTTTTGGCTTTCAGAGGTGCAGTTTCTTGGGCATGTAGTCTCAGGTGCAGGCTTGTCAGTGGATCCTTCCAAGATCGAAGCAGTTTTGGATTGGGAACATCCTCGGAATGTCACAGAAGTGAGGAGTTTCCTTGGTTTAGCTGGATACTACCGTCGGTTTGTGCAGGACTTCTCAAAGATTGCCACGCCACTAACCAACTTGACAAAGAAAGGGGTCAAGTTTGAGTGGAGTGACGCATGTGAAGAGGCTTTTGCAGAGTTGAAGAACCGGTTGACCACAGCCCCAGTCCTCGTTCTCCCCAACGGTGTAGATCCGTACCAAGTGTATACGGACGCTTCAGGGACTGGTCTAGGTTGTGTACTGATGCAAAATGGTGGGGTAGTTTGTTATGGCTCTAGACAGTTGAAGCCACATGAGAAGAACTATCCTACACATGATTTGGAGTTGGCAGCTGTTGTACATGCTCTAAAGGTCTGGAGGTGTTATCTCTACGGAGCCACCTTTGAGATCTACACGGATCACAAGAGCCTACAGTACATCTTCACCCAGCGTGATCTTAATCTACGGCAACGGAGATGGATGGAGTATCTTACGGATTATGAGTTCACCCTACGATACCATCCAGGGAAAGCAAATGTTGTTGCCGATGCCTTGAGCAGGAAGCCGAGGTATGAGCTTGCGAGTATTTTCCTCTCTCGCATGGAGGCTTTGGAGACACTGGAGGATTATGATTTGGACGTACGGTTTGGGGATTCTCACGGATTCCTGGCCAGTGTGTCACTCAGGCCCCACATCCTACAGCAGGTGGGGGAGTATCAGTGGAATGATCCAGAGAGCCACTTGGTTCGAGCACAGGTCTACTCAGGTGAAGCTGACAACAAGTGGAGTGTCAGTGATGATGGGCTCATCAGGTACAAGGGACGTGCCTTTGTCCCCAGTGATGATTATATCCGGAAACTAGTGTTGGAGGAGTCACACCGGACTAGTTTCACCATGCATCCAGGAGCCACCAAGATGTATCAGGATATGAAGCGCCAGTTTTGGTGGAAGGGCATGAAGCAGAGTATCGGAGAGTATGTGTCTAGATGTGACGTGTGCAGGCAGGTAAAGGCTGAGAACAGACATCCAGCAGGACTTCTTGAGCCTTTGGCGGTTCCACAGTGGAAGTGGGACCACATCACCATGGATTTCGTCACCGGCCTACCCCGTTCACGGGAGGGTCATGATGGGATTTGGGTGATAGTTGACAGGTTGACGAAATCTGCACACTTTCTACCTGTCAAGATGAGCTCACGTACTCAGTACTTTGCAGATCTGTACATTAGTGAGGTGATCAGACTTCATGGGATACCCAAGAGCATCATCTCAGACCGTGACCCACGTTTTACCTCCAAGCTCTGGAGGTCGTTGCAGAAAGAGTTGGGTACCGAGTTGCATTTGAGTTCAGCTTATCATCCACAGACAGATGGACAGTCCGAGCGTACGATCCGTACCTTAGAGGACATGCTTCGTTCCTGCATAGTTGATTTTGGTGAAAAGTGGCATGAATGCCTATCTCTTGCAGAGTTTGCCTACAACAATAGCTACCACCGTAGCATTGGTATGGCTCCATTCGAGGCACTGTATGGACGACCATGTAGATCACCTACATGTTGGTTGGACAGAGAGGACAGAGTTCTACTTGGTCCAGATGTAATACAGGAGACTTCAGAGAAACTCCAGATTGTCCAGGAGAGGCTTAGAGCAGCCCAGAGCAGGAGCAAGTCGTATGCAGATACACGTCGGACACCCCTTGAGTTTGCAGTGGGAGACTTTGTGTACTTGAAAGTCAGTCCCCGCAAGGGAGTTAGACGATTTGGGGTTAAGGGGAAGTTGGCCCCAAGGTTTGTAGGGCCCTTCCAGATAGCCCAGAGAGTTAGAGTTGGATCAGTTGCATACCGGATTCACCTGCCACCACGACTGCAGCATATACATGACGTGTTCCACGTCTCACAGTTACGGAAGAGCCCACCGGGTGCCCCACAGAATGTTATTTGGACTGATGTACAGCTGCGCAGCGATGCTTCGTACGAGGAGAGACCGTACCGCATCTTGGATCGTGATGTAAGGAAACTCAGGAACCGAGAGGTTCCAGTGGTGAAAGTTCAGTGGGATCACCATAGTGAGGAAGAGGCTACTTGGGAGCTTGAGTCAGTCATGCAGCAGGCTCACCCACACCTCTTCTGATGTCAGGTAAATTTCGAGGACGAAATTCAATTTAAGGGGGGTAGAGTGTGAGACCCCGAAATTTTAATTTAATTTTCCGACACATTTAGGGTTTAATTCCGATTACTTTTCAGTACGTCGTCATTTCGTCTAACGTTTTTACGTTAAGACACGCGTCGCCACATGCGTGAAAGTATTTACGGAATATTTTCCGGCACTTCACGTATTTTTCGTACGACTTTTTACGTTTAAATTTGACGTTTGGTTATTTGAAATGAATTTTCGAAAATGGTTTTGGTTTTGAAATTATTTTGGGATCGGGAACGAATCGTGGCCGTTGATTCGATGGACGAATCGTGGCCACTCCTTTTTCTTTTTATACCCTATCCCCTTTCCTTTTCTCTCCACCCTTCCTTTTTCTCCTTCCTTTCCGCTTCGGTCCTTTCCTTTTCTCCTCACTTTCCTCTTTCTTCTGCTTTCCATTTCGAGCGCTCCTTCTCTCTCTTCTGCCCTCGACACAGCAGCGCCACCTCCCTCCGCTCCGGCGCGCGTCAGTCCTCACCGCCACCACCATTGGCTTCGCACAGCCCCGGCGACCTTGCCTAGACCACCGGTGAAGCCAGCGCCGCCGCCAGCGCCGCCCAGTCGAGGAGAGAAACCAGAGATCACTGTGCAGACGAGATCGAGTCAGACCAGCCCATTTCAGGAGCTAGGGACCTCCCAGGCGCCACCAGGAGCCGCCCAGGAGCAAGGAGGAGGAAGGAGAAGGCCGGTGGAGCTCCGCCGGAGGTATTTGGCCGGAAAACACAGTGGAGGCAGAGGAAGGTATAAAACTCGATCTTTTTCCATGTTTGATGTGTTGTTGGATAGCCTAGGGTGTTTAGAAGGTGAAGGAGGAGATCAGAAGGCTCGATTTGGCCGGAAAACCGGCCAAATCCGGCGGAGGAATCGATCGGGAACCGGCACGGTAAAAACCCTGGTTTTTACCGTGTCAGTTTTACTTTTTACTTTAACCCAGGGGCAGAGTTACCATTTTGCCCCTAACTGTTTAAGTTATTTACGGTTACTGTTTTTACTATTCACTTTTACTGTTTACTATTTACTTTTACTGTTTTACTTTTACTGTTTACTTTTTACTGTTGACTTTGACCGGTTGACTTTGACCGGTTGACTGTTTGACTTTGACTTTTTGACTTTGACAGGTTGACTTTTTGACCGTTGACTTTTTGACCGTTGACTTTTTGACCGTTGACTTTACTGTTGACCGTTGACTTTTACTATTCCAAAGTTGACTTTTCTTTTATGCCGTAGAACACCTATTTTACGTTTTCGAACACTACGGTTAAACGTTTTAAAGACTTTTAGCTTGTAAACGTGGCAAAAACGACGTAAGTACTGAATAAGAAACAATTTCGACTTCTCACCGGTTCGAGAATCGGAGTGTCAAACAAGTCAAACCCTAATGTCAGAAAGATAAACAAAGAGTGTTTATCGAGTCTTAGTCGTAGTTAGTAGATCCTCAAGTTACTTATACCTGACTATCACTGTTGTCTCACCCACAGACTCAGGAGCTCGTCTACGCAGACTTCAGGTGGACCAGGGATTGGAGCGCAGCCAGCTGTACCATCATACCAGGTAGGGGGAGCACGCCCATTGGGTGAGCCGAAACCCTCTTGGGTCGGCGGCTCTTTTACTTTTACGTACTAAATAAAGATGCATTGTTTTAAGCTTGACCACATGCTTCTTATAGCACTTGGTGTGTGTGTGTGTGAGTTATGGATCGAAAAGTAGTACCGTCGTCCTGATTTCCGGTGCTTGGCCTGAGAGCGACGGGACCTAGTATTCTAGCACTCCTACGGTGTCGATGACCGTTAACCTCCGGAGGGGCTATGCCCTGTTTATTTTATTCATTTATCCCGCTTACGCTCGTCTCGAACAGAGTAAAACGTGACGTAAGTGTGGCCTGCTATTTGTTGGGCGTTAGCTGGAAATGGACGCTCTCGCTATTCTGCGCACTCGGGCGCTTAGATAGTTGGCCCCGGTTTGCAGTAAAGACAAACCCGGGATTCGGCCGCTCAGATCCAGAGAGTTCTTTCATATGTGGTCACATGTTTTACCGAGCTTTGTGTGCGTGCCGTGCATTTACATTTCCACATGCTCTTTCGTACTTACGAGTACATATACATGTATAAGAAATGTTTTCTCATGGGTTTTAAACCCCGACTTGGATGGCTTTGGCCCCATTTGGGTTAGCGAGGACGAGTTGCTCACCTCTACATCTTTTCAGGTCTACAGCACCCGACACTAGAGGAGCTGGACTAGGCCGCGCAGCGTCGGTTATCGTGCACTTCACCTTTCGAGGACTCCCATTCTGGTGTGGTTTTCATGTTTCTTGATTTCCGTATTTTCATATCTTGTAATCTGTTGGATACTCTGAGACTTTATTCGGGCCCAGTGTTTCGAGACTTTTTCATGTACTATTTTAGTCTCGGGTATTTTCTACTATCTTCCGCTTGTAAAACATTTGTGTGCTACTCTGATCATTTGTAATTCAGTATTTGACATTCATATTATTATTCATTTGTTGTATGTTTCATTCATAGCCTTGTGGTTTCGGTCCGGTGAGTCACCAATACGTCGAAAGACGTATTGATTACTTGCTAGATCGGGGTCACGGCGGTTACCGTCGTGTTCCGGGACCGAGAATAGTCCCCGGGATGCGACAGTATGTAACATCCCACATCGACCAACGGAGAGGGTGATGTACTATATATGTACATCGGTGACACCCATCTAGCACGAGACCTTTTGGGAGCTCAGTGGCTTTGGAGGGGATGGGAACTCCGAAGTTAAGCTTGCTAAGCTTAGAGCAATCCCAGGATGGGTGACCCCCTGGGAAGTTGCTCTGAGAGCTCCTGGAAACAAAACCGTGAGGGCCGGTGGGCCCAAAGCGGACAATATCGTGCTACGGCGGAGATGGTCCGGGATGTGACAATTTGGATCAGAGCCACTCTGCCGAAGGGTGCGAATGTGCCGACGAGGACGTCGGGCCCCTAAGGGGGGTGGATGTAACATCCCACATCGACCAACGGAGAGGGTGATGTACTATATATATACATCGGTGACACCCATCTAGCACGAGGCCTTTTGGGAGCTCAGTGGCTTTGGAGGGGATGGGAACTCCGAAGTTAAGCTTGAAGCAATCCCAGGATGGGTGACCCCCTGGGAAGTTGCTCTGAGAGCTCCTGGAAACAAAACCGTGAGGGCCGGTGGGCCCAAAGCGGACAATATCGTGCTACGGCGGAGATGGTCCGGGATGTGACACCTTGACTCTCCTCTTTCTTTTCCTCCACGGCAATCCCTTCCAGATGGCGACGTTCACCAGTCACCGGCTCCTGCCTCCATTCCGGCTACTATCGCCGGCAACCCTCCAGATGTCATCGACCCACCAGTCACTGACACTCCAGCAGACTCAACTGTTCCTGAACCAACCATTCCCGAACCGCTACTTTCAACACCCGACCCTCTTGTCCTTCCCAATAATCCCTCACCCACACTTACTCCTGATCCTGAACCCATTCTCGACCTTCGTCGATCTCAGCGTCACAAGGAACCCAATGTCCGCCTTCGGGACTACGTCTGCTCGCAGGTGATGCTGCCTCCCCACCATCTTCCGTCGTCCTCGTCCGGTCCCCCACCAGGTACACGTTATCCTCTTTGTCATTATCTTTCATATCATCGTTATTCTACTCCACATCTCTCCTATGTTGCCAATATTAGCCGTGATGTTGAACCTTCTTCTTATGATGCTGCCGCTACTGATCCCAAATGGCAACAGGCCATGACTTCTGAGCTTGATGCTCTCACTGCCCAAAATACTTGGACTCTCGTCCCTTTACCTCCAGGCAAACGACCAATTGGTTGTAAATGGGTTTATCGCATCAAGTACAATCCTGATGGTTCTGTCGAGCGTTATAAGGCTCGTCTCGTTGCTAAAGGTTTTACTCAAGCTGCTGGCATTGATTATCATGATACCTTCTCTCCTACTGCCAAAATGATTACTGTTCGCTGCATTCTTGCTATTGCTGCTAGCAAGAATTGGCCTCTGCATCAATTAGATGTTAACAATGTCTTTCTCAATGGTGATTTGGATGAAGAATTATATATGTCTCCTCCTCCTGGTCTTCGGCGCCAGGGGGAGAACCTTGTATGTCGCCTCAACAAGTCATTGTATGGATTAAAACAGGCTTCTCGTCAATGGTTCTCTAAGTTCACAGAAGCTATTCTTGCTGCCGGTTTCTCTCAGTCCAAAGCCGACTACTCTCTCTTTGTACGCAAAGATGGTACCTCTCTTACTGCCTTATTAATCTATGTTGATGATATTCTTATCACAGGGAACAACCTAAACTCTATAAATGCTCTTAAAAGGTTTCTTCATACTTGTTTCCGCATTAAAGACCTTGGTGACTTGAAATACTTTCTAGGCATCGAGATAGCTCGTTCAAAGAAAGGGATTTACATATCTCAACGCAAATATGCCTTAGAAATTATTAAAGACAGTGGTTTTTTGGGTGCCAAGCCAGTTGAGTTTCCCATGGAAGAATGCAAGCTTTCAAATAAGGGTGAACTTCTTAAAGATCCAGCTGCATATCGGCGTTTAGTTGGTCGATTAATCTACCTAACAATTACTAGACCCGATATCACATATTCAGTACATGTTCTTAGTCGGTTTATGCATGAACCATGCCAACCTCACATGGCAGCTGCCCTTCGAATTGTCAGATACTTAAAATCTGCTCCAGGTCAAGGTTTGCTTCTTCGTTCTCACAGTCCATTAAACTTAAGAGCTTTCTGTGATTCTGACTGGGCATGTTGTCCTATTACACGTCGTTCTACGACTGGATATTGTGTCTTCTTGGGGGATTCCTTGATTTCATGGCGGACAAAGAGGCAAAAGACTGTTTCCTTATCTAGTGCTGAAGCCGAATACAGAGCAATGGCAGGTACATGTTGTGAGCTCACTTGGTTACGTTATTTACTGGCAGATTTACACATGCCTATATTGGGTCCTGCTATTCTTCATTGTGACAACCAAGCAGCTTTGCATATTGCTGCAAATCCAGTTTTTCATGAGAGGACACGACATATTGAGATGGATTGCCATTTTATCCGAGATAAAATTCTTGAAGGTCAAGTTGTTACTAGATATGTTATTTCTTCACAACAGTTGGCAGATGTATTCACAAAAGCTTTGGGAAAGGAGAAGTTCAAATCACTCTTGCACAAGTTGGGAGTTCTTGACATCCACTCTCTCCAACTTGAGGGGGAGTGTTGGAATGCATATCTGTAGCATATCAATTTGTAATTATCATAATAGTTGTACTACTATATTTAACTCCTGACTTGTAGGAGTTTTACTTGCTGTACAAGACTAAGTCTCTGTATATAACCCGTTGATATCAATACAAACATCATTCTGCACAATTATAATTCTATAAGTCTGCATACCCCTTAAGAAACTTGGATCAATTAGCAATGGCTCTCTTTCCGACCTCATCACTACCCATTTTTCTCAAACTTCTTGTATAACGTTTCCTCACTACACAGCATATTCTCCATTCCCAAACAGCACCGTCACCACAGGCATCACCACAGTTCTGCTTCTGCAGATACCCCTAGCTCATGTTCAACAAATGTCAATTTCACCAACCAATCCGTGACAATATGCAGTTTTTTGCACACTACAAAACATGGTGATTAGTGGTGACTTTGAATCCTCGTATAAACCCGGCTTATTATAGCAGGAATGGATATAGCGTTTGGTGGGCAAAGTCGTATCTAGATAGTTGAATCAACTTGCTCACAGTCATCACTTATGTATCTAGACGTATGGAAGTCTACTGACATGTACAACCGAGCATTGTCTACTGGAACTTCATAGCCAGATTTTCGACATACTAATAGGCTCCAAGTTTGAGGCAAAGAAAATTTCAAAATGGTTGCCTGCTACAAATGCTACGTAACTGAAGTGGTTTTTGCATTTGGCAAATTGTGTTATTTTCTGAATAGCAACATGGCGACCCTGGTCTCGTCTAAGACCCAGGTCTTCCCAATGAAGACCTAGAGGTTGAACTTGCTCTTAGGGTTTTAGAAAATTATTTTTTTTGAATTTACTGCTTGTTGTTAAGAAAATCTTTATCCTTGATTTCAATACCCAGAAACAAAAAGAAACAAATCCATAACGGTAAATTACAAATTTGCACGGCAACATCACCTACTGATTTTCCTCTTTTTCCACATACTCCCTACAAGACCTTCAAACTCATCCACGACATTTTTATGTTCATGTTCGTCGTCGTCGTCATCGACGTCATCGTCATCGTCGTCATCGTCACTGCTATCACTCCAAGTGAAGCGTCCCATTTCCATTTGCTCAAGCTCTAAATGCATTCCCATGATTTCACTCGGATAAACCAATAGCGGGGACGAGTCTTCTCGCCAACTATCATATAACTTGACATCAATTACTTTAACTGATTCACTGTCTTCTTGTTTGCTATTTGGTGCTTCCACACTCAAAATGTCTATGCCCTTAGAACTCATTGCTCCAACTTCTCTGTTTAATAGGAAAGGTACGAAGCAAGCCCGTAATGTCAAGAAACAAGCAGGTGTATCTAATTTAGAGCTTGTTGTACAAACAAATTTTAGCTTTTCACTTTTAAGGTTGATACAACAAATCAAGGTGGGAGTGCCAAAGAACAAAAGATTAGAACTTGGACTTATTGCATAGGGTTCCATGGTGTCATCACAGTCATAGCCTAGCTGGTTCCTTATTTCGGCTCCCAACAACCGACAACGTACACTATATCTAGGAATCCACTCACTATTTTCAAAAGACCAAACTACCATATTGGGAAGCGGAGCACTTGATGATTTATCATGCATACGCTTCATATAGCAAAGAATGTCTTTTGACACCCCAAGACATCCCATGGCTCCGCTTCTATCGGTCTCCGGGACAGGAAGTTCAAGGGTACAAGCTTCAATGGTCTTGAGGTCGATGCAAAGCAGCTTCCATGACATGGTTAAGCCGTATAACTTTCCTTGCAAGTAAAACAGTTGCCTGCACGGCTTGCAGCCTTTGAACCCCTCAATGAGACTCGAATCATCAAGTTGCAACCTATGTCGAATCCATCGACCATATTCGGATGAAAATATGTCGAGCAAGGCTGTGGAAGCCAATTCCAGAGAATAATCAATTCTTACAACTTGGTAGCGATGAGGAGATTCAGAAGGGTCAAAAGCCAAAGCAGCACAAAAATGCTGATAATCCTGGTTTTTGTGCACACAAGCTTTAGGTATTGCGACTTGTTGTCGTGTGATGGGATTGCAAACATAAAACTGATGAGTTGCTGATTTCAACAATAGAAGTAACCCATTACAACTGTTTAGGTACTGATCACGATCACGATTTCTTTCTTTTAGTTGTTGAGTCTCTTTTTCATTGACCGACGTGTGATATTGTGAATCCAAATCATCCTCATCGTCGGTGTCGTCGTCGTCATGATTGGCGTCATACAAACCTCGATCAAAAAGTTGCCAATCCCTCTTCTCCGTCCTATAAGATACTATGTCGTGACAAAAATGTTGTAGTCTAAAAAGTCGGGTCCTTTCCAGGTTATCTTCAAACGCCGACGTATAATAATTATATAAAGAGATATAATTCATGTGATGATAATACTGGAGATTACCCAAGGTGGTGGATTTGGGGACGGTGCAGTAAAAAAGACCCAAGGGAGGGGACGACTGCGCCCAAAATTTCTTCACCCAAAGATCCGATGCTATTCGGTGCCATAACCTGGACACGCTCATGCATGGCACTAAATCCTTCTCCGATGATATCTTATCAAGTATTTCAAACCACAAATCTTCAGAGAAATTCTCCATATATACCCAAATCGATCAATTGTGATGCTAGCTAGAACAGAAAGGCCTAAATAGATATACAGAGCCTCTACACCGCCCAAAGAAAGGAGAGAGGAATGCAGATCAATTGAAAACGTACCCCTTTTGTAGCAGGAAGAAAACCCTAAGGCAACAAGGACGTCGGGATCAATAATTCTAGTTTTCTTTGGAAACTGAAATTCGGATTTCTGCGTCTTTCCTTCCTTTGTTTGGTTGATCTGTTCAAAATAAAAATTTATAAAAGTAAATATTTGTAAAATTCCTAGGGGTGGGCAAATATCCGGTTTTCAACCGAAAACCGAAAAAAAAACATCCGAAAAATCGGGCCGGATAACAGAACCGATTAAAACGGGTCAAAAAATAACATAAACCGGTCCGAACCGGTTTGAATCGGATTGGTTCCGGTTTAGCCTAAAAATCGGTCTGAATTAACCGAATATTTTATATTTGGTGTTATATTTTTTTAATACGTGTTACTTTATTATTAGTCAATATATTTCTTATTATGTGTCACCTTAAGAAGACAAAATTTATTTATCAAATTATACGTATTTATATACACACTATATAACTCACATTCTTGAACAAGTATACTATTAAAAATATATATATATATATATATATACTTTGATATATAATTTAAGCATGACTGTAAATTCGTGAAAAAATAATAATTGAGAGAAAAACCTAGAACTATATACGTTTTAATTTTTATATGGAAAAAAAGACAAAATAATAATTTTTTTTAAAATGTCTCATCTTATTGTTTTAAATTCGGGTTAAATCCGAAACCGATCCAACCCGATCCGGTTTCCGGTTGATCCGATTTTAAAATTTGGTTCCGGATAGAAGTTTTACAAATCCGAATAATTCGGATTGGATACGGTTTGGACCAAAAACCGATCCGATCCGATCTGAATATGCCCACCCCTAAAAATTCCTAGTGTTTCTAAGAAATTCTAGTATGTGTTAATGCATGTGAATGATGTGATGTATAACTATGTAAAATGAGTTGTCAAAATAATAATATTAGTCCTTAAAGTTGTAATATGAGTCTTTAAAGTTGTAAAGTTTCTAATTACAACATTAGTCATCATGTGTTGTTAAACTGATAAAATGTGTGCTTAAAGTGGTAATTGAGTCCTTAAAGTGATAATTACAACTTTGAAGACTCATATTACAACTTTGAGGACTCAATTACCACTTTAAGGACAAATAATGACTAATGTTGTAACCAAGGGCGGAGACACACAAAGACAGCGTGGGCTCGTGCCCCATTCACCCTTCAGTCACAAATTTTGGTTCATCAGTGTCTCACCAATACCCCACTGAACAAAATACAAAAATATGCACTATATGTGAGTCAAACCTCTAACCTCTCAATGAAAGATCCAAGGATGATTCACTAGACCACATCGATCACATGTTAACATTACACAAATAGTCTATATATTTACAGATACTACTTATTTCAAATGGATTATTTTTTGAAATAAAAAAATTAAACATGCAAGCGTCTCACTCACAGATGAACTTCAAGACTGAACTCACTTAACCAGCTTGAGAATTCCCTTAATTTGGCAACCTACCTTTAAATGTATTTATTAGAGTTGTCAAAGCCAAAATTATGAGCCGCTTATTATATGTTATAAACATTGTAAAGTCTATGTGAGTGATTGTTTGATTTCATATATCTAGAATGATAATTGTTTCTAGTATAGTCGATGAGACTAGCTATCATGCAACAACTTAAACACATAACACTTGTCGAGAACCAATATCATTGTAAATATATTATTATTATTATTTATGTCACACTAGCTGACAATTCCTGGTTACATCACTGGTTGTAACTAATTTTTTACAACTTTAAGAGCTCATATTACAACTTTGATGACTAATATTACTACTTTAAAGACTCATTTTATAAAATTGATGTATCACATCGTTCACATGCATTAATTCATCATAACCTTACCCGGTGTTTCCTGGCTTCTTCCCTCCGTCTTCTTCATGTTTGCGTTCTCTCTAGCGTTATGGTTGATGAGACTGTGAATCCCAACGGTTGCTTAGGTTTATGTTCCAGGTTTTCCATATTCTGATCCTTTGGTTTTGTTGTTCGTTGTCTATTCTTGAATGGGATTGGAGGTATATATAGTACTCATGTTTTCTTGCTTCAATTCCTTAGAGTTTGAATGCCCTTCACTGTCTGCTTTGTTGGTGACGGTCAATATTGTTGACTTGTTATGTTACAACCTAGGTCTTCGACCATAAAATTGAGAATAAAGTGATGAAATAGTTTGAGGTTTAACTCTAAAATCAATTGATAATGGAGAAAGTGGCTCAAATCTTTATAAACCTGCAGTCAATACCCCATTTTCCAGATGTGGGATTATATTTCAACACGCCCCGCACGTGTGACGAATCTTCAAGCTTAACATGTGAACAACATTTAGGGTGACGTGAAGTGCATGTGGATGTTAACGCTAACACACGTTGACGTGGGTAACCCGCTCTGATATCATGATGAAATAGTCTGACGTTCAACTCCAAAATCAATTGACAATGTAGAAAGTATCGCAAACTCTTATAAACCTAAAGGCAAAGCCTCGTTTTTCCGATGTATGATTATATCTCAACATAAAGATTTGACTAAGCAGAAGCAGTACAATCAAGTGGACGAGGAGAAGGAAGTTGAAGCTCCATGTAGCACAACAAAGATAGCAAGGTAGGTGTATTAGATTTTTACTAGCTCGGTATATTTTTATTATTTTTTTATCAGACAGCTGGTATAGTTTTGAATTAATCCTAAATGTTACATATGTAACAATTAAATATATTTATTTGAAAATTTCATTGAATACAAGTTTAGCCCATGCTATTTTCAAATTCTGAGTCGTTGTGCCCAAACCTGCCTTTTTCTCTATCATTTCTGCCTTCAACTAAACAACTTACTGAAGGAAAACCAACTTGTCTAGACTCGCCTCTATGTAAATCTGCCCATGTGCTTTCATGGTGGTGCTCACCAATAGCAAACGCAGTATAGGGGTGAGTATGAGGAGGTGCTTCATTTGATAAAATTACAGCAGCTCAAAGTTGTTAGTTAGCATAAACGAAACTAACTTGTTACTTGTATTTATATGATGAATGCTTCGGTATGCTTCGGTATCCACTATCCAAATCTGATTGGTATGCTATCTCTCCTTTTTGTTGTAATATTTGCTCAGCTATGTAAGTTATTGATGGGATGTACGTTAGGAAATGTAGTGATCAATGTGGTTGAGTGGCTTAATTTGTTTGGCTTATTTTTTGTATTGGATTAAGGGCTTTATTATCAAAATCATCACAAGGTTTTTTTTGTTTTTTAAAAAATCTTGTAATAATTTATGTGATCAGAGGAGATGAAATGCATGTACCCTGATCAATAATTATTTACACAAATCCTTATAGTGAACATTGTGGGGTGGTAAATTATTATTTACATATAATTAAAATAATTAACACAGTTTTAATTCGACATGTTGGTTATGAAAGTGATATGATTACCATAATCGAGATGGTAATAACTATGTGAAATAAATATAATTATACGTATAGATTGACCGTTTAAGTGAAGCACTAATTGACCTCCTAAGTGTGTGGTGAGTATATACAATAAAAGCATGCGTTACATTATGATTTGATAGGTAAGTTTTCTTGCAACTCAAGTAGGTGTTCATCTATAAATAGTGAGCTCCATACATGTATGATAGCTCATTCTGACTTAAGTTTCTTGTCTTGGATAAAAAATCTGACTTACGCGTCGGAGTGTGTTTTGCAAGTACCCCCTTATCTCTCGACCTGCCAACAGTCAATTGAACCTTTACGAACGTTCCGGGTCGACTCCCGCTCTAGTCAAAATATTATTGGTGAGAGAAAATCCTCATCGGAATTTCTGGTAGCCAACAAACGTCCTATATAAAGTCAAGAGCGTCGTTTAATATGAGATCGACTACTCAATTCTACTAACAAAATGTCTAAATCCGTCATCCACGCGACTTATATGTAACCATAAAGTTATGTAAGGTAGCAAGTAATAATATACTTTCGTAGGTAAGAGAGGTGAATATATAATGATATTTTCGAGCAAACGACATATAAAAACCGTCATTAAAAGCAATACTTGTAACAGTGGAGTCTTTATTCTTAGACCAGATCGCTATCCACTATGATCAAAAAATAAGAAGCGCTTCTAGATTTCTTAAAGACAGCCCTACATAATCATAAAAAGGCATGGTTCAATATGCCCTCTTGTGAATTTCATGTTAGGATCTCGTTTAAGGCAAGGTGGTAGTTTTGCTGAATACTAAACTACCTGTACATACTGTCATGTTGAGGCAAATGTAGGACAACTAATTGAACCAAGACACTCGAGACACAGGTCTTTGCATTTCAGAGTGCCGTGCGGCGTGCGCTTTCACTTCTCGATCTCCAAAACGATGGAGGCGACCAGAGTGAAGGATCTAAGTGAAGAGCTCAAGATCTCATTTTTGGAAACTGATAGTATCCTATGCACACGAGGTGCTCGACAAAATGCACCAGTGGATGTGATTTCTTCCCAATTTGTGGTGAGTTCACGAAGATTTTGGGCGCTTATGTTCGGAGCCTTATGTTGTGTTGGGGGTTGAAGTTCAAGAAGAAGCTGATCGATCGAGGCTGTTAAGGTTATATATGAGATGGAGGCTAATGGAGTTGGCGCCATTCATGTTAAGTTGCGAAGGAGAAGACACGTATGGACAAAAATAGCCTCAACCAGATCCGGGTTTGGTTGGGTAAAGTTAGTTTCCAGGGGGTATTTATGGTATTTCGAGAACCAAATTTGAAAAACCAAAAACTACGTCGTATTGAGGCCCCAAGTGTCGGACTTTATAAGCTTCCCTCCACGTTTTCAAATGTGGGAAGTGCGTGAACCAGATCTTTCTGTCTGATTGGAACTCAGATCCTGTTCGATCAGAAGCTTGTTTGAGCGATTGTACCAGAGATGGCTCGAGTTGATGATGAAGGTGTTCCAGGTGATCTTCGTGGACTTTAATATTCATTTTTGCTTGATTTGATTGTTCCGTGCTTTTGCTTAAACTTGTAGGATAATCGGCGCCTTCTGTTAAGATCTAGATCAATAGTTTTGATTTATCTCACTGTTGAATTGAATTGTTTTTCATTTGGATTTTGATTTTCATTTTGCTGCGTTGCATTTCGTTGCTCTGTTCTTGCTGCGTTTCGTTGCTGAAACTTGTAAATTGATGAAATCCTAAGTTTGAATGTCTCAGGAATCAGTTTTAATTACTTAATTGTGTTTAATTTCGCAGTTATATTCATTTAATAAAACTTTTGCAGCTATATTTAGCTCAGAGTTCATGGTGAGGTGAGGTATTAAGCTTTGATTTTCTTCGATTTACCGAAATTCGAACTGTTTGTGGAGATACTGTGATAATTTAAGAGGTTTTTTGTGTAATTTTAGTGTGATTAAGGTTTGAATTGAAACCGATGCTTGTGATTAAAGCTAGATTGAACTGACTGCATAGATAAGCCTTGGTTTGATGTATTGGAACTTACAGTCAAGAACTAGGTGTGCTTTTCTTAGGCTTCTAATAATTTTGACGAATATCAGTTAAATGCTTAGTGTTTCATTCCGAACTCATATTCCTTTTATGATACTTAGCTCAGTTTATGCATGGTGTGGTTTTAAGGCTTCTCATAAGTTTCAGTTTTAATTGCTTAGGTGGTTTTGAGGTTGTCACACAGATCAAATGTCCGTCAAGTGGGAGGACAATCTTCTCCAGCTTAGTGTCAAGTACTGATAAGGTAAAACTGCTTGCAGACAACTTGTGTATATATTTGTTTTTTTGTTGCTCACACATTGTGTTAATACACTAAATTTTTTGGTTGCAGACACCTTGTTGGTTTTTTTCCAACTATGATGAGCTTGAGCTACTTGGTAATTGAATCTTGGCTATTTTACTTTGTTATAATCTCATCATTTCCCTTGTAAAATACTTGTTATAACATAATTAAGCACTCTATTCTTTTCTAGGAGAAGGAACATTTGGGACTGTGGTAAAATGTAAAAATAGGTTGGATGGCCACTGCTATGCCATTAAGAAAGTTGAATTAGGTTCAATAGCTGATGTCAGCTTTGAATCTGCTATAAGGTATATAAGTCAATATTTTATGTCAGCCCTTGCATTAGGTTCAATATTGTAATTTTTGCAATAATTTATATAAAATGATTATTGGTTTTTATGTAGCGAGGCCAGCATCTGGTCAAAGCTTGACCACCCTAATATTGTGAGGTACTACGGCTGTTGGATTGAGTACGAGATATGGGGCCAAAAACCACAAAATGGTCTCACTTATGAAGAGCACAAACGACCATGTCTATACCTCAAGCTGGAAGCCTGTGACAGGTACGAAAATGTAATTAGATTATATATATATATATATATATATATATATATATATATATGCCTTTACTAATATATACACACACACACACACACACATATATACATATATATTATATCAAAGTGTTGCTTATTCTTTTACTTTTATATATCAAACTACCTTATATTTTTCCTTCCGGCAGTAAACTTACTGATACTTGGAGGAGCTTAACATCAAAACAGATTTGCAACATCATAGATGGTGTTGTAAAAGGTCTTGAACATATCCATTCAAATGGATTCTGTCATGGAGATCTCAATAAATCCAACATCATGATTTCTGATGGAATTCCAAAGATCTGTGATTTTGGAAGAGGTAATCACAGAATAATATAATTATAGAATAAATTGTATATAGTTTATAGATTTGTTTGGCTTCTCTGTTGATTTATTGGCTCATATAATGTCTCTTGCAACAGCTTCTAAAGGGACCTCTGTGGAACAAAAGGGAGACGTTTATAACTTGGGTGTCCTAATTGTGGAATTGATAGACCCTAGTGCAGTGGTAAGTGCAAAAGAAGGGAAGTTCCCAAAAAGCTTCAGCAAATTAACAAGTCATCTC
Organism: Comarum palustre; assembly: GCA_951800085.1. Classification (NCBI taxonomy): domain Eukaryota; kingdom Viridiplantae; phylum Streptophyta; class Magnoliopsida; order Rosales; family Rosaceae; genus Comarum; species Comarum palustre. Next base: position 7,618,768 of record OX637588.1, on the reverse strand, counting down.
GAAAAATTTTTGGCACATGACCCAGCCAACATACCTACGACTTCGAAACTAGTTCAAGGGATAGAATTGTTGAAGCATGACATGAGGACTGTCATTAGGAAACTGAAGAAAAGATGAAGTGCTTCGATGTCTAGCAACTGTCAATAAACTTGATTACAGAAATAGCAAGCTAATGATGAAGGCCTTTCCCAAGGCAGATGATGTGCCAGAGATAAGGCAAGAACAATTTTCAGAAGCTAATGGTTTTCTCTTTGGATTTCCATCGCGTTTTGGTGTTTGTCAGCTCAATGCAAGGGCTTCTGTGATTCCACTCATGAAATATGGGAAACACAAGCAATTGCCGGCAAGCCTGATGGAATCTCATGGAATACAGGAGTTCATGGGGGAGGCCAGGAGCTTACTGCATGAGTTACCAATTCTAGAAACTTTTCATTTACGTACCGGTTAATGTGATTAGTTTGGATAATCCTTTTGCAAAGCAGGATCCATGAAATTCGTACTTTAGAACAACATCATTAGCACAATACCCGTTTAGTTGTTCATTGTTCATCTGACTTAAATACTTTTAGTTCCTTTCTTACAAATTTACCATGCTGTTAAGGAAATATCAAGTGACTTGCTACACTTGTTGTCATTCGCTAGAGTGTCTTCTATATATTTTCATCTTACTGTTACAATGGTAAGTCAGTTGTTAGTGATCATCAGCAGTTGTTACCAAGTAACTCATCAGATAATTGATTCCCAAGTCAGTTTGGCTCTTTGTGGGACAAGTCATATAATTGATTCCCAAGTTAGTTTGATTCTTTGTGGGACAAGCACATTAAGAGGAACAGTGAGTCTGGTACCAGTATACAAGTTCTTTGTCGTGAGATTACTGTCCTGCTTCATTATAGCGTGACAGGTTGAGAGGCCTTGAAATGTATTGTTTCCAGTATCCAAAAAAGGATCACCAAGAACAACAACATGAGATGTGTTAAGCTAGTAGTACTGACCTGAGCAAGAATAGGTGACTGGAACAAGCAACCAACTTGTCTGTCGCAAATGTTCCGGACTCAGAAACCGATATGATTCCTGCAAGCTGAGATGGGTCAGGAGCACATCCTAGCAATCGAACAGTGTTGTAAGGAGGCTGTGATCTGAAGGTGATATAAGGTTGACAACTTCTGTTGAGTCCATTGGAGGTGTATCCACAAACAGATTTCGACGCGTCTGGATTGTAACAATCAGTGAAGGCTTGTCCTTCTCAAGGCTGCTGAGCATGGATCACAGATATGCAACTAAAACTGGCGACAATAATGATAGATGAAATGAGAGCATGGAAACTCACTTTGCCTGAACTGAAAGAGTGAATGAAGGTCGATCAGTAGGGAATATATTCTGAAGCTGAGTGGGTCTCATGAAACTTCCTGGTCAGCAGATCATGTTATAAGGGTGGATTGGACAAGAATGCCTAGTTGACCTTGTCTTGTTGGTTATTCCCATCCTTAGGGTTCATTTTATGTAGTATGAACAGAATAGGATTGAATAACTGATTTAATACATCATGGATTCGTGAAATTAAAGAATGTGATCAGAAAATTTGGTTCCTTTTGGCAATGTGTCAAATGTCGATCCTTCAAGTTAGAGTAGATGTATTTCTTTAAAGGGTTGACTGAACTAGAACAAGTTTGGTCATCAGTTTCACAATCACTCCCATCAATACAGCTTATTAGCTGGCAATTGGAGTGCTTCACCAAGATTGACAATAGTCGCATGGTAACTAAATATGTAGTCTCCAGCCAGACAATTGGACATCATAAGATGCACCCTAACCAGATAGACTGTCAGTAACATTAGCAGGTTTAACTTTCGGACATTATAATTTTCTTATGATCCAAAGGAACTTGGACATTATAGACTTAGTGTCCAGACAAAGTTGTCGGTAAAGCTTACAGATGAATTCACAAAGAAAGTTTGTGCTCAGAAGTTTATCAACTGCTACTAGAGTTCCAGACTTCCAGACTAATCATGGAATAGGAAAGGCAGCTGCTGCTTAATTTGAGCCTCTGACCCAGCATGATTATAACCGTATAAGTCTTGCTGGTATGTAACATATATTAACATTTCTGAGTATGCACACGCATGAACTCCATTTTCTACGAAGTTTCTGAGCACAGATACAAAATGGTAAAGAAGAAGATAAAACCTATACTAGACAGTACACAAAGCAATGACAATTGCATTGACATTCACTGAGACAGTCGCTAAAGCCTACAATTTCTTGAATCTCTGTTATGACAATTAGAACTCCAATAATTTGACAAAAGATGCCACCCATGTAGGTGTAAGGTGCAACCACAAATAGGATAAACGAGAAACTGCTTATATGGACATTCTATCAGAAAATGAAAGTCTAACACAGCAGTGCTTTCACGTAATACCATAAATGAGAACAAAAAGATAAAAGAAATTAACCTGGAAAAGTTTGTGGAAAGAAGAGGTTTGCAGAAACAGCAAGAAATGAAACCCAATAGCCGGACTGTGTCCCCTGCATAATTTGATTCCCAAGTTTAGTGGATATATTGGTCATATGCATAAAACAGAAAATCTATAAGACAGTGGCGGATTTAGGATCCAATTATGGGGTGAGTTTCATTTTAAAGGGTGTTTTGGCCAAAGGCAAAAAAAATTCCCAAAATTTAAACAGACATCAATGAATCTTCTATAATTTATATTTACAATTTCATATTCAATAGAGAAACAAAGAAGATTAAAAAATTTATAGGTGAGAAAATTTTGAGATTTAAGAAATAAAATACTAGAAAACTAGAAGAAAAGTGAGAAAGAAAATGAGGAAACATAAAATAGAGGTCAAGACACATATATATACCAGAATTTAGGGAGTTCTTAGAGGCAGGTAGGCTTGGCTGAGCACATAAATGCATATACCAGAATTTTAAACAACACCATCGGGAAGCTTGTAAACAAATACGTTACAAGAAGGTTACTTTGCATGGCCCTACTCGATTCAGGATTAACAAAATTCTGTCCAAGAATATAAGACTGAATAATTGTTTTCTAGATTTAAATTGTTTAATCAATTAGGAATAATCTAATAAGGACCCATTTTATTGAGCAATTTACTAATGGGATTCAGTAGGAATATAATTATGTAAGTATAGTGTTGGGCTTAAATCTAAGTTCTGGATTTGTTTTACCAGTTGCAGTGTCTCGCTCTTGCAACCTGCCGTTTTCTAGAGCTCTCTGAACATTGTAAACTATCCTATAGCTATATTGTATATATGATACTTGTTATATTGAGCTATAGCTTGTTGTTAATCAATTGCCTGTATATAATGGAATGTTACCCATCCTTTAACTATAGCTACATTGTAATCCTGTACTTGTTAAATTTGTATCATGTGCCTGTGTGTTTGGTTAGTAATGAAATATCGGATATAATTGAATACGCTTCTTCCTGTAAACAATATTCATATGATGGTATAACATTTTTATGTAACCTTGCACTTTAGTAATCATGCTGGAAATTTATTAGAAAATGCATCATTGCGATTTTACCTTTCTTATATGTTGTTCTTGTTCTCAGGTTCAAAACTGTGATCAAGAAGAAAGGTTAACTCATCTCTGATTTATCTAGAGTTTGCTTCATGTGATTATTTTTGATTCTCCTGTGCTTTCTAAATAATGTCTATTTTCTTTGTTTGCTTTCTGACCTTGACCATATGCTTTGGATGCAAGGGAAAACAATTAGTTGACTGGGATGCAAACATTTATGTGAAAACTGAGAATATAAGGATGCAAATTTACAAGAGCAACTACTGTTCTCCATCAGCTCCATATGCTCAGTTTTAGCTACCTTAAAGCAATTTCTATTTTTTGTGTTTGTGAATTTGTAGAGTGGCAATAATATTTACGTTGAATACTTCTGATTGTATTAATCCAAACAACTTATCTTAATGATGTGCAATAATATTCAATCCATTATAGTAATTGATTTTCTACATATGAGAAAATCAAAAATCAATATACAATTTTTTTAAAAAAATGAAACAATTGCATGGGGTTTGAAAAACGTCATGGATGGATTTTTCATGGCGTTTTAGAAAAGCCATGGAATGTTTTTAACAGCGTTTTCAAAAAACGTCATGAAAGGACGGCATCATTTTAGACGACGTTAAAGGATGACGTTAAAAAATATCATGAAAAATATTGACTGGTCAAAGTCAACGTTGACGACTGCAGAATTGCTTCTCCATCCCGACGGCAGAACCTCCCTCGCCAACCTCCCCGCCTATTAACCTCACCCCAAACAAGCGCACCCCCCAGATCCCCACCACCTTCAAATCTTCTCCGAACGCTCAACCCCAATCAACTCCGAACTACCCGATCAAGGCATGGTATGGTGGATCTCTACAACACTGTCACTGACAGCAAAGCTTTGAACCACCATCAAACAATCTGGGATGCCACGACCGTTTCCCTCTCTCGTCAACCATCATCCCTCCGCCATCAGTCCACGTCTTCCTTAGCCGATCTTGAAAAAGTCGACACCCTCGCAGCTTCTGCCTTGATTGGACCATAGCTACCAATGGACTGACAGTCCCTTCAAGCCCGTTCGACGCCGCTGCCCATAGGGCGTGCCGTCTGACATGGTAGAGAAATCCTCAAGGATTGTCAAGCGCGTGCGGCGCACTTTAGAGTATTAGAGCATGTCTAGTGGGAAATGTCAAATTTGAATTTTGACAAAGCAGTTGGCATTATACCTGTAAATGAATGAGATTGATATAGATCCGGATCTGTAATAGAAATTTTAGATCCGGATCTGACCCATTATCCGCTGGATCTTTAATAGCTCGATCTAAATTCTGATCCGACGGGTTAACAGATACCCGACCTGTTAATCCGATCTGTTTATAATAATAAATATTTTAAATTTTAATAATAATTTCATAGTTTTTTCATAAAACATTGATCAAATTTTATAAGAAAATAAAAGTTTACATCAAAAGTTGAATTATATGTCTAAAATACTCTTTAACGATACACTAATATAATTAAAATATTTGACATCTAATGTTTTTTAACATAGATACATAAACATTAACAAACTTCAATTTCATCACAACATACTTTAGAGGCAATTTAAATATAATGTTTAGATTATCTAGATAATTATCATATTATTTAATATTTATTAATAATAGTATATTTATAAAAATATTATTTAATTTTTTTTAAACGAATTTGGGTCCTTAACGGATCAGATCTGGATTTAGGTTGATCTGATCCGTTTAGTAAACGGGTTAACGGATCTAGGTTCGTAAAGAATCAACGGGTCAAAATTTTTATCTAAACCCGTTTAAAAATCACATATCCAGAACAGATCTAGATAATAATCGATCTATTTATCATTTTCCAACTCCAGCTCTAGTTGACGGTGTTATTTTTGACCGACTCCATCTCCGGTGGATTTGTTATATTTGAATATTATTATATCATTTTCCAAAATATTTTTTATAATAAAGAAATTTTTATAACTTTCTTCATTATCTTCTTCGTTTCATCAGACCCAAACTTTCTTTGCTTTCCTCGTACTCCAGATCCCACAAAACCTACAAGTGAAGATGAGAACTGCGTGATCATTACAGGTGATTCTTTTCCAAATTTTACCACAACCCATCTATTCCTTTCTCCTTCCTCACAAATCTCAGCCCATCTGTTATTTCTCGTTAAAACCTTCTCTGTAGATTAATGGAAATTATTTCAATCTTGTTTTTGTTGATGAGGAGGACAATAGCAAGGAGATCACCATCTGCCCAAATAGCAAGACATAGCCGAACCACCAATTTCCAGATTCAATAGCCTCTTCTAATACCCGAATCAATCTATTCGCAGACTACCCAAATCCTACAAAAAATACTCATCCCAGCAATTATCCTTTGAAGCCCATTCCCAATCGGCAAGCTCAGTCAACACCTCTATCACAATTGCTGTATGAGCAGCTGCGGTAACAGACAAGAGAGAAACGATCGAGAGAGTTTTTTGATACAAAAAATATTTGACAAATTTGATACAAATACAGACAGCAGTTTGAAGATGTCAAATTTGACAGGAAATTTTAGAACTGTCATCCACCACCGTGTATTTGACCTATGGGCTGGAGCTGATATAATCAATCATTTTTCTACCGTTGTTGTCTACATGCCAAGAAAGACATCTCCACTGGAGATGCTCTTAGAGCAGGCCTTCATCCACCTCAAATGAAGACCCTGCTGAAAAACCCAAACTCCACCCACAATTTTTTTTAACCCGTCTTCACCTGGGCTGAACCTATGACCAGGTTTGATGACCTAGGCGGTCCATTCCAGCTTAGCCCATTTTGTGGGGCCAAGAGAGGAATCGAGCACGTGAAAGTGGGATCAGACGATGTGAGAATACATGCGCGTACAGGTCACGAGCGAATCAGAAAAGGTTATGTGCGTGTCTGACGCGTTTTTTGTCACGTAGAAACTCTGTGGTTTTTCACATGGCCACGCGTCAGCAGCTGGGCTCGTCCCTTTCATTTCAAACCCAACAGTCATTTGCTTTGGACTGTTGATTGTAATTAAATAAATGAGATCAACGACTCAAAATGATTCCAACGGTTTAAAGAAAGTAACTGTTGTGTTCTAACGGTACTGAAGCCGATTCCTTTTTTTCTTATAAAAACATCCCAAATTAAATGAAAAATCCCAACGGTTAGAAAAAATAAAATTAAAAAATGTATACAATTCTCAGACCAACGGTTAGAAACGGTTATTTGACCATCTAAATTACGTATTTTGCCCAGACCTTCATCTGAAAATAGTATTAAATTGATGATACACAACCAGTGGTATAACATTTTTATGAAAAATAACCACCGGAGATAGGGCTACCTCTAGGGAGAAAGAATGAAAATTGCATTTACCGCAACTATCAGCATCGAGACTTTACCGAAATTACGTGATTTTTCAAATGTAGAAGTATTTCACCATTCCAGTCATATCTTATTTCACGAGTTTTTTTCGTTTGAAGTTTCTACGTATAGTTTGTTTTTTTAAACGGAACATTTACTTAGCACTTAATTAGTAAACAAGTTATATAATATTAGTAGACATGTTGTGATTCCGATCATGAAAATTCAAAAAAAAAATAGGACCGTCATATATCATCATTATGTTGAAATATAAGTATGAGAATAAATAATTCAGTTGGAATTAAATAAAAAACAAAAAAACAAAAAATAATTTTTAATAATTTTTAACACCTTAGCCAACACAGAATTAAATAATTCGACAATTTTGGGATAATGTTCGCAAGCACTACTTCAACAATTTTCCGGATGCCTACCCTCGAACATCAAGTGCATTGATAGGGAGGTGGAAATCTCTAAGAACGGATGTGTTTCAATGGCATTGTGCGATAAGGCAAGCCAAAGCTTGGGTAAAAAGTAGTTCATCTCTTGTTGATGAGGTATAAATTTTTTTATGTATGTTGGGTAAAAATTATGGCCTTTATGTCATACATTTTATTAATTATTTACTTAATTGATAAAGAGCACGTGAAACGTGCATGTGGGATCAGACGACGCGAAATGTCATCTCTCGGTTAGCCCATTTTGTGGGGCCTAGAGAGGAATCGAGCACGTGAAACGTGCAAGTGGGATCAGACGATGCGAGAAGACATGCGCGTATAGGTCGTGAGAGAATCAGAAAAGGTTATGCGCGTGACTGACGCGTTTTTGTCGCGTAGTAACTCTACGGTTTTCACATGGCCACGCGTCAGCAGCTGAGCTCATCCCTTTCATTTCAAACCCAACGGTCATTTGATTTGGACCGTTGATTGTAATTAAATAAATGAGATCAACGGCTCAAAATGATTCTAACGGTTTAAAGAAAGTAAATGTTAACGGTATTGAAGCCGATTCCTTTTTTTCTTATAAAAACATTCCAAATTAAATGAAAAATCCCAACGGTTAATTAGAAAAAATGAAATTAAAAAATGTATACAATTCCCTATAAATACATATGACCCTCCTATGATTTTTTTCACCCCACACAAAAAATTGTGATCCATAGTTCTATATCCTTTTTATTTCATTCTCCTATAGCTTTCATATTCTTTTTTTTTCCAATTCATGGCTGGTGGATCTACTTCCTCCAATAGGAAACTTTGGGAAGCCAATGAAGACCTCCAATTGTGCAAGTCATAGAGATTTGTTAGCCACAATGTGGAAAAAGGCACCGATCAAAAGAAAAAAAGAATTTTAGGATAATGTTCGCAAGCACTACTTCGACAATTTTCCGGATGCCTACCCTCGAACATCAAGTGCATTGATAGGGAGGTGGAAATCTCTAAGAATGGAATTGTTCAAATGGCATTGTGCGATAAGGCAAGCCAAATCTTGGGTAAAAAGTGGTTCATCTCTCGTTGATGAGGTATGAATATTTTTTATGTATGTTGGGTAAAAATTATGGCATTTGACATACATTTTATTAATTATTTACTTAATCGTTAAAAATTTTTGATAACTGCTTCGATAAATATATACTTAATCGTTAAATTATCTTTTATCTTCATACATTTTATTAATTATAGTTTTATTTATTAATTTGTAGTACAAAAGAACACAAAATATATGGATGCAAGAGATGACGAGGATAAAAAATGAAACAAAAGGAGTTCAAGGCGCACGATTGCTACGCCGTCGTGGAAGGTTTTCAAACCTTCCAAAACATTCCTAGCAACATAGATATGCATGAGTCACCATTAATGGGAGCCGATAGTGAAAGGATGGCTTCACAATCAACTCAACATGAAGGTTTTGATGAACCTCCTATCAACTTAGCACAATTATCCCAAGATAATGATGAGGTACCCCTGAATTCAAATGTGAGGCCTATTAGAAAGAAGGCATCAAAAGAAGCCGCCCTGAAAGGAAAGAAGGTGGCCAAATATGCATGTCCCATGACATCCGCTATTGTCATGATTGCAACCAACCAATCATCAATATTGCAATCGAGGGAGAAACAATGGATGAGGCATACGAAAGACAATTGCAAGAGCAATAACAACCAGAATATATGCGATTGCAAATGGATCTTCGGAATGAGCAATTCAAACTCCAAGAGAGGGAAGATCATATCAAAGAGAGAGAGGAAATGATTATGGATAAAAGTATAAGTACTATGTCGTTGGGGTCTAAACAAAACTATTGGCGGTCAAAACAAAAGGAGATAGCAGAGAGGCAAGAAAACACCACTAGTGAATATCCTCAAACACCTTTCCCCGGTGGATTTGCACAACCACCTTTTCCCGGTGGATTTCCTCCACAACCACCTTTCTCTAGTGGATATCCACAATCTTTTCCTGGTGGATATCCTCCACAACCTTTTCCCGGTTATTACATTCCTCAACCTCCTTCGACCGGTGACTTGACCAACCCGGTAAATCTTAGTGACCACTCGAACACCAACTTCTTTTGTTATGAGGATGTCGATAATTGTAGTTAAGAATTTAAATTACTGTATTTTTTTTTCCGAGCTAGGCTTGGCATGTCAATTTAAGTCATGGAATAAATAAATTAATTTCAATATGTCGTTGTTTAAAATTTATTTATTACCTTTTGTATAATTTTAATACGTTATTCATAATTTTATTAATATATAAATCATTATTCACACTCAAAATATCTATTATAAAATTTAATAAACAATCACTGCCACTTGACGACCCAAAAACATAAATCATGGGTGAAAACTGCAGCTCAAAAGCATTGCCACATGGCGACCTAGGTCTCATCCAAGACTCAGGTCTTCCCAATGAAGACCCAGAGGGGTGAACTTGCTCTTAGGGTTTTAAAAAATTATTTTTTTGAATTTACTGCTTGTTGTTAAGAAAATCTTTATCCTTGATTTCAATACCCAGAAACAAAAGAAACAAATCCATAACGGTAAATTACAAATTTGCACGGCAACATCACCTATTGATTTTCCTCTTTTTCCACATACTCCCTACAAGACCTTCAAACTCATCCACGACATTTTTATGTTCATGTTCGTCGTCGTCGTCATCGTTGTCATCGTCATCGTCATCGTCGTCGTCATCGTCACTGCTATCACTCCAAGTGAAGCCTCCCATTTCCATTTGCTCAAGCTCTAAATGCATTCCCATGATTTCACTCGGATAAACCAATAGCGGGGACGAGTCTTCTCGCCAACTATCATATAACTTGACATCAATTACTTTAACTGATTCACTGTCTTCTTGTTTGCTATTTGGTGCTTCCACACTCAAAATGTCTATGCCCTTAGAGCTCATTGCTCCAACTTCTCTGTTTAATAGGAAAGGTACGAAGCAAGCCCGTAATGTCAAGAAACAAGCAGGTGTATCTAATTTAGAGCTTGTTGTACAAACAAATTTTAGCTTTTCACTTTTAAGGTTGATACAACAAATCAAGGTGGGAGTGCCAAAGAACAAAAGATTAGAACTTGGACTTATTGCATAGGGTTCCATGGTGTCATCACACTCATAGCCTAGCTCGTTCCTTATTTCGGCTCCCAACAACCGACAACGTACACTATATCTAGGAATCCACTCACTATTTTCAAAAGACCAAACTACCATATTGGGAAGCGGAGCACTTGATGATTTATCATGCACACGCTTCATATAGCAAAGAATGTCTTTTGACACCCCAAGACATCCCATGGCTCCGCTTCTATCGGTCTCCGGGACAGGAAGTTCAAGGGTACAAGCTTCAATGGTCTTGAGGTCGATGCAAAGCAGCTTCCATGACATGGTTAAGCCGTATAACTTTCCTTGCAAGTAAAACAGTTGCCTGCACGGCTTGCAGCTTTTGAACCCCTCAATGAGACTCGAATCATCAAGTTGCAACCTATGTCGAATCCATCGACCATATTCGGATGAAAATATGTCGAGCAAGGCTGTGGAAGCCAATTCCAGAGAATAATCAATTCTTACAACTTGGTAGCGATGAGGAGATTCAGAAGGGTCAAAAGCCAAAGCAGCACAAAAATGCTGATAATCCTGGTTTTTGTGCACACAAGCTTTAGGTATTGCGACTTGTTGTCGTGTGATGGGATTGCAAACATAAAACTGATGAGTTGCTGATTTCAACAATAGAAGTAACCCATTACAACTGTTTAGGTACTGATCACGATCACGATTTCTTTCTTTTAGTTGTTGAGTCTCTTTTTCATTGACCGACGTGTGATATTGTGAATCCAAATCATCCTCATCGTCGGTGTCGTCGTCGTCATGATTGGCGTCATACAAACCTCGATCAAAAAGTTGCCAATCCCTCTTCTCCGTCCTATAAGATACTAAGTCTTTACAAAATTGTTGTAGTCTAAAAAGTCGGGTCCTTTCCAGGTTATCTTCAAACGCCGACGTATAATAATTATATAAAGAGATATAATTCATGTGATGATAATACTGCAGATTACCCAAGGTGGTGGATCTGGGGACGGTGCAGTAAAAAAGACCCAAGGGAGGGGACGACTGCGCCCAAAATTTCTTCACCCAAAGATCCGATGCTATTCGGTGCCATAACCTGGACACGCTCATGCATGGCACTAAATCCTTCTCCGATGATATCTTATCAAGTATTTCAAACCACAAATCTTCAGAGAAATTCTCCATATATACCCAAATCGATCAATTGTGATGCTAGCTAGAACAGACAGGCCTAAATAGATATATAGAGCCTCTACACCGCCCAAAGAAAGGAGAGAGAGGAATGCAGATCAATTGAAAACGTACCCCTTTTGTAGCAGGAAGAAAACCCTAAGGCAACAAGGACGTCGGGATCAATAATTCTAGTTTTCTTTGGAAACTGAAATTCGGATTTCTACGTCTTTCCTTCCTTTGTTTGGTTGATCTGTTCAAAATAAAAATAAAAATAAAAATTTATAAAAGTAAATATTTGTAAAATTCCTAGTGTTTCTAAGAAATTCTAGTATGTGTTAATGCATGTGAATGATGATGTGATGTATCAACTATGTAAAATGAGTTATCAAAATAATAATATTAGTCTTTAAAGTTGTAATATGAGTCTTTAAAGTTGTAAATTTTCTAATATGAATGTCTAGTTGACTGGCTAGGTTCCAATTATTATTATAAATTAGTGATCCTTCCATAGATTATGAACAGAATGGGATTTGAATAATTGATTTAGTACATCATGGATTCGTGAAATAAAAGGTGGTCAGAAAATTTCTTTTTAGCAGCGTTCATCCTTCAAGTTAGAATAGATGTATTTCTTTATAAAAAGGGTGCGAATGTTTGAAACGCTACCAATAAATAAGAACTTGGTGACACCGTAACACCACGCCGTGATCGGCGAAGGGTTTGATGAACTTGAACAAGAACCGCAGCATTTTCACAATGAAAATGAACCTAGCAATTACCCCCTTCAATACAGCTTATTAGCGTGTTGGCAATTAGAGTGCCTCACCAAGATCGACAATAGTCGCATGGTGACTATAGATAAGTCTCCAGCGAGACAATTGGACATCGGAAGATGCCCCTAACCATTTAGTCTGACCGTCTGAAACATTTGCAGGTTTAACAGTCGGACATTATAAGCTTCTAATGACCCAAGAAACTTGGCATGAGAACCTTTCCTAGGCACTAGCCTAATGTCTAGGCTTAACTGTGGTGACAGTGTCCGTCGTTGAAGTTTATAGTCCAGTTCTGGTAATTGTTCTAAATTTCAAACAAAACAAAAAAATCTAGATTCAGTCCCATAGCAGCTAGATCTACCTTTTCTTGAAGAAACTTGCCTCTTAGTTTCAGCCCGTTTCTTAGTTGTGTTGAGTGATAGCTTCAACTATTGCTGCCGCCAATTCTCAATCTTTACACTCCACCTTAAGCTCCTCTTCCACCACTACTGTTTCCCTCCCAAACATCCTGCTTGATGAGACTGATTACTCTGCTTGGCTAATATAGACTTGGAAGGCTTCCTTCAAAGCCTGCACCTTTTTAAATATATTGATGGAACCCTGCCTTTTCCACCACAAACTGTTCTTGCCTCTGATGGTAACACCTCTATTCCAAACCCTGATTACATCAACTGGAAGACTCAAGAACAGCAGCTAGTTTATTTTCATCAATATATCAAAGTTTATCTTTCGCAAATCTCTCGATGTATATTCCTATCATCTGTAAAGCTTACAGACGAATTCATAAAGAAAGTTTGCACTCATAAGTTTATTGTTAGCTGCTACTGGAACTCCAGACTAAGCAAGGATAAGGAAAGATAGCTGCTGCTTTGAGACTGACCCAGCATGATTATAACTGTATGTCTTAGAAATAATGCATTCTTTGCTGGTCAATAACATATACTAACATTTCTGAGTCTGCACAGGCATTACAAAATAGAAACCATCTAGAAACGATTGAATGTTTCAATATGAACTCCATTTTCTACCAAGTTTCTGAGCACAGATACAAAATGGTAAAGAAGAAGATAAATCCTACACTAACACAGTACACAAAGCAATAACAATTGCATGCACAATTACTAAAACAATCGCTAAAACCACCAATTCCCTGAATCGCTGTTATGACAACTAGAACTCCAATAATTAGACAAAAGATGCCATCCACAATACTACTACGCAGTCCATTAGCCACCCAAGTAGGTGTAACCACAAATAGGAGAAAACGAGAAACTGCATACATGTATATAATCAGTAACTGAAAGTCCAACACAGCAATACCATCACATAATAGCATTAAATGAGAGCAAAAAGAAATAGAAACCTGGAAAAGTTTGTGGAAAGAAGAGATTTGCCGACACAGCAAGAAATGAAATCCAATAGCCGAACTGTCCCCTGCATAATTTGATTCGCAAGTTTAGTGGATATGTTTGTTGTATACATATAACATGAAACCTGAAAGGATATAGCAAGCACCTCAAAATTTTAAACAACACCGTCGGGAAGCTTGTAAACAAATACATTACAAGAAGGTTGCTTTGCATGCCTGATCTGCGCCCTATTCGATTCAGGATTAACAAAATTCTGTCCAAAAATATAAGAATGAAATCAGAGATGCATTCAAAACAGAACAACTACAGTTCAATACTTGAATATTATGATCAACTCAAATGCTAGTCTATCTAAATGGCCCCAAAGATCCAAATTTTCAAACTGAAGCGCATAACAGTTTGAATACAACAACACTGCACGAAAAGGGATGAAGTAAACAATGTACAAGGCTAGCCAACACACTACCATCATTAGCAGCTCCAATGAAGAATTGAGGATGTTGCAACAACAGTCAAATCCATTATGCACATACAAATCACATGAATTTCACTGCTTGGATAGACAAACTAGTATGCCTCCTAAGATGCGGGTTTTCCTCTATGTTTATTGTACCATTTTAATCTGTGAAACCCAATAACTATGACTTCAGGGTGTATGGTGCATTCAGCAGCAGTCTACCATTTCAATTAGTACACAGCATTCAAATCATCATACACGAATCTGATCATGAAGATAAGTTCAAATCTCATGATTCAGCCATGCAAGGTCATTCTAATAAGAAACAACTGCTAGAAAATCAACAAGAACCCAACATATTGAACTGAATTTAGCAGTAAGACGAAATTTCATGAGATGGGAACTAAATTCAAGCAGCTAGAAATCATGAATAAACATAAAAACGAATAATTTGGGATGTGAGTGAGAGTGACTAACAAGGCAAAGATGGTTCCACCCCATTGAAAGCTATTAAGAGCTCCATTGGATCCAACACCTCCATCTTCAAACTCCATGAACTGAGCGAAACCCATTTCCAGATTCAGACCCTTTACTCTGTTTCTCCGCAAAGACTGAAACTTTGATTGACTCTTACTTCGCTTTGTGCTTTGCTGTGGATTAGTCTACTCCCCGTAATTTCAAAGCAGAACACACCCACGGAAGGACCGGAAGTTCAGTGTTGGGCTTTTCGAGGTCACGTGTTTTCTATACCTAAACCGTGGCAACGCCACACGTGCCGCTCACGCCATGTTTTAGTTCAACTGTTTTCTCGCGTCTGACCTCGTTCACTCCATTTACGACGAGGTGTGTGGTGTACATATACTGTATCGTGTACATATACCGTAATGAATTGAATATATTCCGCTTAATCACATCACTTTTTTGTTTTGCAAACACCACTTGTTCTATACGTCAGGGTCGAGTTTGTTTTGCCTGTCCAACTAGTTTAATTTCTTCCGGTCTCATTGTGTCAAATTTGTTTGCAAAATTAGGCTCGCATATACATTTGAAATAGGCCAACCTAATCCTGCCTTTGTTCCCTCCCTTCAGTTTGCTTGTTTAATTTCAAACAACTCTCAAGCATGACCTTACTAACATATAGACAATATTATCCAAAAAAAACTAACATATTGACATGAGTCACATGACCGACATACACAAAATGACTCAATGAGATCAGATAACTCAATTGTGTTTGTGCCTCACGTTTTGTAAACCAATTGCCGAGGCTCATAGACTAAATAGTTTAGTGGATGCACTTTTGGTTGAGGACCTTACGTACTGCTTTCTTAGTAGGTTAGCAAATTGAACTAGACTAGGTAACATGCCCACGCCAGCGCGGGTTGGGCCTATCGAGACATATAATAACAGCTGATAAAATAATTTCGGCAGAGTGATAAGGATGTGAATGACCAAAAATATTATCTTCTAATCGGAACAGAATTAAACATAAGCTAAACACCCAAGGTTCTAACATAGAAGGCAAATAAGAAAACCAAATATCAATGTTGGCTCATAATCCTTAAGCGAACATTGCATACTTTTTCAAACATATTCATAAGGTGCCGAAGAACATAGAGAACACATAAGAGCATAGAATGCACTAAAGTTATCTTGACATGTAAAAAGACTTTTTCTTGACAATCTGGGGTTTAGGGTTTTCCCAAAATCCCTGCTCAAGCTCACGCTGCCCGTACGTTGCTGCGGGTAAAAACTGTATGTCATTCATTTATCACTGAAACCTAAAAAATATCATCAACTCATCTATATCATGATATGAACATCTCTATAATGATGTCATTCATTTATGATTGAAACACAGAAAATATCATCAACTCATCTATATAGCTGCAATAACAATTAGTTTACGGGATACTCTAATTTATTTGGTATTAAGGGATGAAATCCAAAGTCACAAATAGACCAGGACATGGCAAAGCAAACTCACAAATACCACAGCAAGACAATACATGCTTCTATGTATAGCATCCTGCCTTGGTATCTACTGCAACGGTTTAGCTAAATTCTTGATTTTTTTTAAAAAAAAATTATAACTACTGCTGAACAAAAACCAGATAGTATTTAAGATGCAGAGTAAAAATTGGTATAGAGATAATACTCATATACAAACTATTCCATAGGGATCTAAAAGGCGCTTGCCATTATAGAATTGATGTTATAATGACGTATTTGTATCATACTGAACTGAAAAGACTGCAGATTAATAGTAAGATTAACAGTATCACCACATATCTCTCTGCCGTCCAAGATTAACAGTAGTCCATATGATGACTACTAAGAACATTATCAAGCATTAAGCAAAAGAAGACTTGGGTTGTGATAACATCGACTATCACCACATATCTATCAGTAATAATGAGACTTTAAATCACATCGTAAGGCTTAAATGCATTGAGCAACAAAGGTATGAGAATAAGAAATAAAAATGTAAACAACAATCTTTTTATGTTTTACCACCTGAAAGAACAAATGATGGACCCAAAATATTTACAGTAACCATGAATTACTTCCTATTTAAGATAACGACTTCATGTCTACTTCAACCAGTATTTATGGCTTGTTTGTATGAAAGTTGCACTATCTGATTGAATTTATAAAAGAGAAAGACATCTTTTTTATATACAGCTTTGACAGCAATACAAAGATTACTTTCATACTCATATTATATTTAGACAGATGATATCTTTCAAAAGGAGTTGTCACAATATTTTGTGGGGAACTAAGTACATAATAATTTGTTCATTGCCCAGATAGTTCATGCTGCACATTGGGTTCACTAATGCTTATGTGTGGGTGAAGACAATTTGTAGACATGCATATACAAACTATTTCATCATGAAGGAACCAAGATAAAGAAAACAAACCATTTGACGTTCTAATCAAGGGGGATCACCAAAGAATAAGAAGAAAACAAAATACCCAAATTCGCATTTATCCTGTTTGTGGAATCAAAAGTGTACTTCAATCTGCAAAAAACAATTCGTACTCGGCAATTTGATAAACAACCCAACAATCTTAGATCGATGTCATACTTTAGATAGAGAAAAAGGAAAAAGAAAAGAAGAAAACGAATCAAAGCAACAAAATTTACTTGAGAAGAAATGGATTTGAAGATAGGGTTGCAACTTGATGAAGAGATTTGGTCTACCTTGAACAGAGATCGGGAAGATGAAAGAGGAGATTCAGTTCAAACTCAATCAAGAGATTTGGTCTAGTTTGGAGAGAGTTTTGTTTTTCTGTTTGTTTGAGAGAGCTTAGGAAGATTGGGGAAGGTATTTATATGTGGGTAGACAATATGAACATGAAAAGAACTGTAGCAAGTGAACAGACAAAACAAAACAACCTAAAAAATATGTAAACGATGATTACTGAGAATAGCAAGAAGGTACCAATTATAATCAATATGGCCTAGATAATACATCAAAAGAAAGGCATACTTTGCAATTTGCTTTTAAGATGACATACTCAAAAACCTAAGCAGTTAGACACATAACATGAGGACCAATATCTCATGTTTTAGTTTATAATAGAATCAGATATCAACCCAAAACTAAGAAACTACAATTGGAATTCTTCAGCAATAGACTTATAGACACCGAAGGCCTTTGCCATCAACTTCTATCGAAGATTTACAGTTATTGAAATTGACTTACAGCTATTGAATTGATTTACAGGTATATCACCTCTATTTCATCGGGTAAAACCCCATCACTTCACATATCAGCCTAAAATTCTACTTAGCTTTTTTCCTTCATTCCTATGATCCAAACAATAATAGACATAAACATAATTACTCAGATACAGGGCAAAAAAAATTTTCAAGTTTGAAGAAGATCAACAATTACAAAGAAATCGAGACTTCTTAGAAATTAAAGACATCTACAATGGACGCTATTTCCAAAACTGGACAAAAAATATATAAAAGCAGAATGAGAACTTAAAAGAGATGGACACAAAGGTCGAAACTCGAAAATCTGTGTTCCATAACAGTAAAGTATAATCAATCAAAACATGACTGCATCACAAATTGAAACCCCAGCTTTACGGTTTTTGTGAAAACAAAAACTGAGGAATCTCCACCCAAACAGCAGACAAAATAGTATCTGCTGAGTTTACAAAGTAAATAAATGATTTGATTATATCATGGCTATACAGACTACGAACTACATAATATATATGTATATGTATATATATACATAGAATGGAGGTTAATGCTTGAGTTTACAGAGAAGCCTTTTGGTTTCAATAGAGTAATGGAAGACTGCAATTAAAAGAGAAAAATTTGGGAAAAAGGATGATTATAGGAGCAAGGTAAAGACGTGTTTGAAAGGTTACATGTTTTAGTCTGTCGAACATTGCATGAACTGATGGGGCATGAAGTTCATTCTGTAATATGTATATTTCCTCTCCGGAAAATAAAAGAACAAAGTAGTGGTATTCTAATGGGGCAAGTTTAAAGTTGAAATCAAGGACTTTAGAACAACAAAATGATTTTGTATATCTTGCATGAAAACATTAGCAAATACAACTCCATTTTTTTATTTTACCAGAAACAGAGATACAAATATGCTCTCTAAATATCAATAACTTTCTTAGTTGAAGGTACACTCAACTGTTCGTATAAACAAAACCAAACAAATGGCCTGGCATGTTTAGCAAATTTTTATCAATATCTCCTTGATCTTCTGCCTTACGTTGTTTTCTATTCTAGTATGGGTGACAGTTTACAGTCCTAAGCTAAACTCAGACAAATAACATTGGCATCAATGATACATCATTAACTGATAAATAAACAACAACGACTTGAAGATTGACATGACAAATGTAAAACTCGGATGGAATTCCATATGCATAACTCTGTCTTAAGCTGAGGACCTCTCTTTTATCCAAGTATTAATAGACGCTCTTATTCACTAAACCCGATTTATCCAAGTATTAATAGATACTGTTTTATCCAAGTATTATCCTAGTATTAATGCCCGAAAACAAACGAACCCGAGCTTAATTTTCCGAACAAAAACAAAAACAGGTAAACCCAAACCTCTTCTGAATCAGATATGAGCAGGTAAGAAGATTTTGAGAGATTTTGTGGAAGAGCTGGGTGAGTGGCGAGGGAGCTGCGATTTTGGGAGATTTTGTGATTCTATAAAAATATAAAATCAAGTGCAATGTTCCAAAATGGATAATGGGCAATATTAGATGACAGCTCTAATTAAACTGAGTCAAGGAGAAACGATGCAGATTCATATCATTGACATGTTATTAATAGTCTTCCAACTTATATTTCTTGTTCAGAACACACGGGAGCTAAATAAAAATGAATGGACTATCTTCAATCAAATCCTATATTCCATTTCATGGTTGTTTAATTCAAGCAACAACACTCTGCCAACGAAAATCAACAACTCAGGCTTCTACTCTGATGCCAGTACCAGCTAAATATATCCTTGTCGTTCCAAACAAATCAAAATGAAAAAGAACAACCGTTCCTTCACACCGCTGAGCTTGTCCACAATCATCCAGTGAAATACCAAAAAAAAGAATAGCAGAATGAAAAGACTGGTAGAAAGGAAATCTTCTTGTCAGTGGATTTATAACTGGGAAAAAAAACATGTATTTCATCAGTCCATTGAGATTTAAGACTGATAAATGACAACGTTAAGAAGTCTCCCATAGAGTGGGAAGTTCAAAGCAACATTATTACAAAAACATGACCATCATCTTATGTTCACATGCCCCCAGTGACTGATATCTAACTTTCAGTTCCTCTAAGAGGACCGCTATCCCACTAACACTACCAAAAACATAAGCACACTAAGCAATTAAGGCAAACATATAGATTCAACTGACAGAAGAGAGCATCAACCATCACTCCAGTACATCAAACATTGGGAACAATCACATAATACCAACAGTAACAAAGCTTGAGAGAACATACCGTTCGGAATATCCTTAAGCTGAGTTCCTGAACCCTGAAACCACACAAACCAATCACAATGTAAATCACAAATGCAACTAACAACAACATCAACAAAAACAATACCTTCTCGCCGAAGACCTCCCAGTCTCGGGAGCCGAGTACCTCTCGACTACTTTCCTCTCCCTCGTCGGTCTCTCACTCACCGGAGTGACCGGCTCCTTCTTCTCCACCTCACCTTCCTTCTTCGCCTTCTTCCCACCTGGACTCTTGCTATCTCTCCTCGCCCTCTTACCTTTCTTCGGAGTAGTCTCCTTCCGTTCCTCAGCTACCTCCTCTCCCTCGTTCTCCGCCGCCTTCTCTTCATTTTCCGGCAGATCCTCCTTCGTTGATCAGATATGGTGTTCGAGAGAGATCAGAAAAGATGGAGAGATTGGAAAAGAGTTTGCCAGAGAAAAAGAGGCGGAGAGAGATTGGAAAGAAAAGAAGAAAGGCCTAAAGGCCAACACTGTTTTTGCAAACTCAACTTTATTGGCCTAACTCCGTCGCGCATAACATCGGCCGGCTCGGTCCGTTCTCTTTGGATCGGAATGGGAATGGATTGCAAAGAGATGTTGATATTTGGGGTTGAGATGGGAACTGTAAAAGAAAAAGAGCGAAAGGAGAAAGACTGTTGATCTTTTGTGTGTGAGAGAGAGTGCCGAATGATACTAATTGTAGAAAAAAGTGAGAAGCAGTAGGAGAGCAGCCCAAGTCAGAGGCACAGAGCTGTTCCATATGAACAACAGATG
This sequence comes from Comarum palustre, assembly GCA_951800085.1. Classification (NCBI taxonomy): domain Eukaryota; kingdom Viridiplantae; phylum Streptophyta; class Magnoliopsida; order Rosales; family Rosaceae; genus Comarum; species Comarum palustre. The sequence continues at coordinate 7,597,727 of OX637588.1, read as the reverse complement.
AACAACAGCCTGAGGAGAAGAATAGAAGACTGGGTAAGTGGGAGATCGATGGAGAGAGAGAGAGAGAGGTAGAGATTATGAGCAGGTAAGAAGATTTTGGGTAACATGACGACTTGAGTGGGTTGTAAATGAGCAGGTAAGAAGATTTTGGGAGATTTTGGGGAAGAGCTGGGTGAGTGGCGAGGGAGCTGCGGCTCTGTGAACAGTGGCGGCTACGGAAAACAGAGCCGAGGCTTCTTCGGCTTAGGAACAGTGGTAGCACGAATGTTATATAGGAAATAGTATATATATCTAGTTATCGATTGTTAGAGATAGTAGTTATATCAAATTCATGAGATAGGTTCAAGATAAGGATATCATTTCTATCTTCAATTTGATTTTGTTTATACATATCTTGAATTTTATACAATGCAAGTCAAATTCTGATATCTAAGCATGCATCGTCATCCTCCACTTAACTAGAACTGTCAACGTCAAGAATGAATCCTGATTTTGTGAAATAAGAGGGCAAAACATAACATGTGGGATTCAATTTTAAAACTGCCGGTCCTGGGGCGATCAAGGCGGCACAACCGCACAAGGCTCTCGACCGGCAAGGGGCCCCAATTTTTTGTTCTTTTTCCGTCTACTAAGAAAATCTTACTTATATATTAAAAGTTACAAGATGATAAGAAAGCTGATTTAGGCCCAGTTTGGCAGTTTTGCTGTGAACAAAATTGCTTTTGAATATGTTGTGACAAGAATTGCTTTTGGATTTGATGTGAGTAAAATCAGTAAAGTGTTTGGTAAACCGTTTTTCAGAAGTGTTGTGATTATGTAAAATTACAAAATTAGACACAAATGCTCAAATTGCATTTTTCACAAAATATTTTCAATATGAAAAAGCTTTTATACATATATTTCTCTTGTTTAACTCATCTTTTTCTCCTATTTCTATAATAATGAAAATGTTTTTGACAAGTATCATGTTTTATCAGATGAGGACACAACCTTTATCTTCTTTGACTCTCACTTTGCTCAGTTTTTACTTCTGTTTATAAGCAATCCTTTCCTCCTCTCCATCTCTTCCATTTTATCCAAATATAATTATCATTATTCAAAAAAAAATTATCCAAATATAAAACTAAACCCAGAATTCATTTTTGTACTGTCAAGAACAGATTGATTATCCAAATAAACAAACACACACAACTCCATGCTTATCTCTCATCTAATTCATACACAATCCTAAAATCTCAGATCCTGTCAAAGTTGAAATTATAGTTTATACTCACAATCAAGACTGAAGTGCTGAACGATATGAGAGATGAATGAATATCTAATTGAGAAAATGGGAGGACATGATGGGTATATTGATAAATTCATTTAATTTGCTCCGTGTTTTCATCATGGTTCTGCAGAAGCAGTTGTAGCTTCTCTGAAAACCCAAGTTAGGAGAAGCGCTTCACTCAAAATCAGGTTTTCTAAAGTTACCAAACACCCTTGATTATGACCAAAAAGCGATTCTTGCCTAAAAAACGGCTTAAGAAGCGCCACCAAACTGGACCGTAGTCGAGTTGGTACTGTGTGCGCTTTTTTGTGTTGGAGTGGAAAGGTCTTGTATTCGATTCCCCACACACCCTTTCCCATACCTTTTTCTTTGGTTTTGCATTGTTTCTTTGTTCATTTTGTATTGTTTTTCTGGGTTTAGTTTATTTTAGAAGACTGTAGTGTATTCTATTTTTTTTTGCTTTTTGTTTTGTATTTTTTTCTTTTCGTTCTGTTTTTTATGGATTTAGTCTATTTTATTCCTTAAAAAATCCATTGTATTCTGCTTTTTTTTTTACGTAAATATAAAGGGCCTAATTTTTTTCACACATCAGACCCCTAAAAGCATAGGACCGACGCGCGCCCTGACTACAAGATCACAAAAATTTTCCTAGCTAGCTAGTTGCATGTTTAGTGTTTTCTTTTGTGTCATGAATATATTGAAAAACAAAAATTAGACGTTTGACAAAATACTTGAAAGAAACAATTCAAAGTAGGGATGATAATGGGTAAGGTAGGGTGGAGATCAAAATATTATACTCATATTCTTTAACATGTTTCATACCCGTACTCGTCTCTATACCCGTAATTAGATAATGGGTATTCCCCGCACCCATTAAGGATTACATTTCCGCCACGATCCCCGTTAATAATTATGTATTAAATATATTTTTTAAATACAAATATAAAATTTAAATCAAATTCCAAATTAAATAAGTTTCATGCTTTAATCCAATGAAAACAAATAAAAGTCTCGTTTAAAAAGAACAATAACGGTAAATGAATAAAGTTTCGTTTACATAAATATATTTTTATAAATTAATATATATATATATATAATAAATTATATATATTAATATATATATATATATATATATATATATTCATTCTAAATGGGTGAGGATGTGTATAAATATCAAAATATCATACTCGTCCCGTACCCGACTTAATTATTCGAATACTGAGGATCTCCGTACCCATTACTCGTTTATCCCAATTTATCTCCTCCATAAGGGTCGAATACCCGTGGGTACCCTACCCGATGGGTATTATTGCCCTCCCTAATTCAAAGCAATACAATGCAATTTCGACCAATAAATTAACTCAATGAACATACTCTAAGCTTCTTTTCTTTGCTTCTAGTTATTGGATTATGCAAACAAATAGGAATCGATCCGTTATGATACGAAGCCTTCTTCATCTTATGGTCACATATAAACTCTTTCTTTTTTGGATCCTTTCACATGTTATTTCATCTTTCGAACCCAAAAAGGTCAATGTTTTTAACTCGCGCGATCATGTGATCTGATCTAGGCTTGGGTACAACAGTCTTCTACGTCAAGATATATAATAACTTCGATTCACAGTTCTGTTATAATGCTCATGATCATCATCACGGACCGACTGTGCTTCTCGATCAGCTTCATCTAGTTATGTCACACAAAGAAGAGCTAGCTGATCCAAGCTAGGTTGTTTTCCAGTCAAACCTACATCATGCTAAAGCTTATATTTATTCTTTCTTTTCCTCACCTTCCCCGCAATCCTCCTAACTTAGCTAGCTTCATCCTTAAGCATTTGCTCCTCAACCTTGAATATCTGCCTCTCCCACAATTGTGTGACAATATATCTATCAATCTTGGAAAACGTATATACACGAAAGAAAAATAAAACAGAACCTTTCTTGAAAGCAAAGCAAAACCGAATTATAATTTGGTCCATTGATTACCAGAGAAAGATCCATTGAAGAACCACACAACCAAGCGCTTACATACATATTCTGTGATTCGTTAGGTAATCTTTTTTTTGCAAGATTAAAGCCTGAACTAGATCACAAACTTTAAGCCATCATTCGATGAAACTCGTTGAAATCAAGCACCCCGTTCCCATCAGTATCATAAACTTGGATCATCGTTGCACACTCATCATAGGACTTGGTGTCTCCGAGTCTGTGCAACATCCTCTGCAAGCTTCTTGGTGTTATGAACCCTTTCTCCAGTTCAAACATCTCAAAAGCCTTCTTCAGATCCTCGTCGTCGCCGCCTTCCCTTTTCATTAGCTGAAGAAAATCCCCAAAGGTTAAAAGACTGTCCCCGTCGGAATCGAGCTCGTTGATCACAGCCTCAGCCTCTTCATACGACATATACTCCCCTATAGAACCAAAGTAAGCCCTCAGCTCGGTGGCCGAAATTTTCCCATCCCCATCTCCGTCGAAATAGCGAAACACTTCTCTGAACTCATCTTCCCTGCTGTAGAAAATTAGGGTATCAGATTCCAACTCTGAATAATGTACCTAAATATTGAGATTACAGACGAGATGTGTGTGTGTGTGTGTGTGTGTGTATATATATACCTGTTGGTATGTCTTGGAGTGGTGGAGAAAGGGGAGGAGGGAGAGGTAGAAGGCGATGAGGTGGACTTGGACGATGATCGGCGACGAGGGAAGCTGAGCTTGAGGCTCTTGCTAGCAAACCATTTGGAAGATTTGGAGCTTCTCTGAACATCATCGGCTATGGCTGCCATTGTGAAACAGAGTGTTTTTTGGTACAAGTTCACTTGCGCACAAGAAGAGGTTATATAGGGGAAGGAGTAAAGCCAGAATAAATGATCTTGAATATTGGGAATTGCTGTGAAATTTCAAGACGGGTTAAGAAAATGTACGTTCATCTCAGAGAGACTTTAGGTGGGGAGGAAGCTTCATGGTAGCTTCCACCAAGGGACCCGAAAGTTGATCGTTCAGTGACGTCAGGGGAGTTTTGATACGAGAGGCTAGTGTGACCCAAGTTATACCAGAAAAAACAAAACAAAAATGTTTTATGTTAGTATATTATTCACTTTGAATTGGGTTTTTAATGGATCCGGCTTCTCTGTTTGGTTTTATGTTTGATACGTGTTTCATAATTTCCTTAAAATCGGAGAGCCTAACTGAGTTTTTTGACTTAGCCCCATTGGCATATAGTTGATGACTTGATGCACAAGCATCAGATTTTAGTGTTTTTAGACTAATAAATAGGGAGCCTGGGGCACGGGGAGGGAAATTAAGAGGAAATTATTGATCAAATTGTGGGTCTATTAATTATTAGTTATCAAGCTTTACATGTGAAGTGAAGGAAATAGACTGGAAATTGTGCATGTCTGGACCTAGGATTGAGATTTGAGAAAACATAACAAGAACACAAAAACGTTTGCTTGGTACTGCAAGTCTGCAACTAGAGCTAGCTAGTTTGCTTGGCCTGCATGGAATCTCAATCGCCAAAATCCAAAACTGCAACATACACCACAACCAGTTCAACGCTACCTCTCGTTCTTCCCTCCATCGTACCAGCTTTTGAATCCCTCTAACTTGTTCAAGCCAAAGGCCTTGAAAGCTAAAGAGAAGAAAAAAATGTTCTACCATTTGTGTAATGAATTGCCAGTATTCCTGTTAGTCACTTTTTTGGTCCTCTCCTTTCTAATCACCACAGGAAAAAAAATGTGGGCTTCTGAGGGTGTGACCAACCTTGTGGCTCAGAAACCCAAGCTATGTTTGGGCCATATTGCATGGTCCTTTTCAAACACTGGGCACAGTTTGAGCATAACTAATTAACAAATCGATCCTTGCTTCAAAATTATACAATAAAGAAGGGATCACACAAGAATCTAACTTCTAATACAAGACTAGCTAGGCTCAAGTTAGAGACTTATAGATTCTTAAGAGTATACTATTGCATGACAGAGGGAGAGAACAAAAATTACTTGACTTTGACAGAGTGAAAAACAAACAAGTGCTTCAAACAAGACTTACTCATTGTAAAAAACTAATTTCCGTCAACTTGGCGTATAATATGGATTAAGAGAACGATAATAACATATTACGGAAAGATCCCAAACAAAGACAAAAGCGACGATAGGTAACAAACAAAACATGCCATGATCAGGCTCCACGTACTAGCTAGACGGAAGAATGAGAAAACCAAGTTTACGGTTCATAATTGTTGTCAATTAGACACATACAGATTATAGCGCGCTTAAGAGTAATACAACACCAGAGTTGGAGTACCATTAAATCATCAATTGTCACAAAATAATGCAGCGTATGAAATACCGGTTTGAATATGCTAATCGATCAATGGACTGGGTACGTTGGAGCCCAGGTAAGATCTCAAAACTGAAAAAAAAACATTATACAAAATGGCTCTCATCCTTTTGCTGGTTCGAATCCCAGCGAAGGCTGTTTGTTCTTTTTTTGCAGTTTTTCTTTGTTGTTTCTCGCAAGTCCAAACCAGCACATACGTACACATGAGTGGATGACCAAGTGCTCCAGGTGCACCCCAGGTGCTCCTATATGTATAAATCCATCATGCACGCACATGAATGATTATCCTAACCTTCAAAAAAACAAGAGCTTGAAAATCAAAAAGGTTAGTAATTTATAGTAAACGTCTACTAGTTTCTTCAACTTGGTTTATAACATACATTATCATCACAAAAGAAAGAACAGAGACAAAAGAAACGATAGGTAACAGAAAAGAACAACGATAGAAAATATCGTGATCAAGCTCAAGCTCCACTAGGTCGAGAGGTTAGAAAGAGACAGCTGCCACCACAAAGTTTATGAATTGATGTCGACTAAACGCCATGGTAGTCTTAACCTGAAACGCAAATAAAATCTCTGCCTTCTAAACCTAGCATATTAATCTAATATTTACACATCGTATTCATCCGAGTATACGATACGAGTTGTCACATACAGAAAGAACCAGATAGAAGCCAAGTTGGTCTGGTTGGAAAACGAAAAACCGTAATCGTTATCTCATATCCGAATCAGGAAACATAGTAATCCAGGAAGACGATCGATGGGTTGGATAGACACGAAATCAGATACGTACGCGTGTGCCACGTGTTAATATCACTCCTAGCTGCAGCGAACCGTCGTTGCTGTGCCTTCGTGGTTTAGCCAGCTAGCTCTGCTATAGGATCAGATCGAATTGGTAGATGTCATATAGAAAATGATGAATAGATGACAAAATGAAAAAGGCCGGGTTTCTGGCTTTCTGCTACTGCTGTTTACAAAGCTTTATTGGGGGCTACATAACACGTAGCAAACTTGAGCACCGTTTAGGTTTTGAAACTAAAAGGGTGGCTACTCGTCAGAATTAACATCGGTGGCACTCCTGGGTCATCTGCAATTCAACATCGTAAAGTGTAATATGGTGATGAGGTAGGCCAAAGTAATAGCCGCACTCTTTTGTCCTAGCTTAGATAGGAACAATCAATATGTTGCGACCAGATTAGGGTTTCATGAAATGAGGTTACTTGGGGTTTCGGTTGTGATGTGAGGGACGAACCTATATCAGTATGGAGACCAGGTTCAAGAGATGACTCGGAATGTACGTACCTAGCTTATCGATTTTCTATTGGTTGGTGTTGTCTGTTTTGTTCTATGAATTTGGCTATTATAATGGATCTGGTTCACGTTGCCTATCACTACACCGTAAACTGTCATTTGAAAAATGCTATCATATCATACTCATAGCGTTTTAGTTAATGCTGAAACACTATCATAATCAGAGCTATAAAAAGTTTGACATTTTTCATAATGTTTTTCGAACATTATCATAACCGGAGCTATAAAAAGCTTTTAAAACATGTTATTATGCATATCACTAATAGCAATATATAAACAATATTGTTATACTTCAATAGCATTTCATAAATGCTATAAATATATTACAATAGCTTTTAAGAAAAACTATTACAATACCATTTTATTGCTGTTAATATATGCCTTGAATCAGCCATCTGGAGGAACCAGCCATTCGGGGAGGATTCAAGTCAAGGTGGAGATTTGTTAATGTATGCCTTGAATCAGCCATCTGGAGGTACCAGCTATTCTGGGATCTCGCTGTCCGGTCAGCGATTTGGGGTCCAGGGGCAACGCGCCCTGGATTGGGGGTTCGGGGGCGCGAGCGGAATTATTCCCGCGAGCGAAAGTCGCGCGAAGGATATTTCTCTCGCGACCGAAACTGCCCCGCGAGCGACAGTCGCGCGAACGAGAGTCTCGCGAACAACAGTCACGCGAGCAAGATTGTTCAACCAGTGTCATCGAAGGGCAACGCCCCCAAGGCCCACGAGTCCCTGTTATGCTGGGTTATGGTTTCCTATTGGATCTAGTATATAGGGTTTAGAGTCCCTGTTATGCTGGGTTAGGGTTTCCTATTGGGTTTAGTATATAGGGTTTAGAGTCCCTGTTATACTGGGCTATGGTTTCCTATTGGGTTTAGTATATAGGGTTTAGGGTTTAGTATATAAACGACCTAAACCTAATTGTATTAAGCACTCTGTATGCTCCGCACTCTGTATTCAGTACTCTCGGAGTACTCGGTGGTTGTGTTTCCTCAAGATAATAAAACTGTTCTCATCTGGTCGTGGACGTAGCTAACATATCGTTAGTGAACCACGTAAATCTGTGTTCTTTCTTTCATCCGTTACAACAAACTGGTATCAGAGCCCAGGAGGGGTTCGAATTCTGGGAAGAAAGATGTCTGGTCTGACCGTGAAGATCGATAAATTCACGGGGAGAAACAGTTTCAGTTTATGGCAGATCAAGATGCGAGCCTTGTTAAAACAACAAGGGATGTGGGCGCCGCTTGTGAAGAAGCCGGGGGATCCAGAAATCGCTGAGATGGCCAGTCTGGAGGAGAAGGCACACTCGACAATTTTGTTGTGTCTGGCAGATGACATAATCACCGAGGTCGCAGAGGAGGAAACTGCGGCTGGTCTGTGGTTGAAGCTTGAGAGTCTATACATGACGAAGTCTTTAACCAACAAGTTGCTTCTAAAGCGACGTCTGTTCAGTCTGCGAAGGGGAGTAAACTACAATGAGATTTTCTCGCCAATGGTCAGACATACTTCTATCAGGGTGTTACTAGTCATAGTTGCACATCAGAATCTGGAGCTTGAACAACTAGAGGTGAAGAAAGTGGGTACTGCTCATAATCCTGCTGTTATGTTCACCAAGCCGGTTCCGCATAGCAAGTTCCAACATTGTTTGGACTTGCTAAATGTTACAAGCTGTTAGTTGCCCTTTGGGGGCAACATCTGTTAGGCAGAGGAGTATATCTGGTACATCTGGCACTACTGTGGTGCATCTGGTACATCTGGCACTCTTATGGTGCATCTGGTACATCTGGCACTGTTGTGGTGCATCTGGTACATCTGTTATGAATATCTGAGGCAAAGGAGTCATCTGGTACATCTGGCACTATTGTGGTGCATCTGGTACATCTGTGAGACAAAGGAGTCATCTGACACTATTGGAGTGCATCTGGTACATCTGTTAGTACATCTGAGGTAGAGGAGCTATCTGGTACATCTGGCACTGTTGTGGTGCATCTGGTACATCTGTTAGTACATCTGAGGCAGAGCCATCTGGTACATCTGGCACTATTGTTGTGCATCTGGTACATCCGTGTTACATCTGAGGCTGAGGAGCCATCTGGTACATCTGGCACTATTGTGGTGCATCTGGTACATCCGTGTAACATCTGAGGCAGAGGAGTACATCTGGTATATCTGTTATCTGGTAGAGAAGTTATTTGTACATCTGTTAGCTGGTACATCTGTTATCTGTAGAGGATTCAAGTCAAGGTGGAGATTTGTTAATATATGCCTTGAACCATCCATCTGGGGGTACCAGCTATTCCGGGTGATGCATCTGGTACATCTGTTATCTGTGAGAGGAACCAGCCATTCGGGGAGGATTCAAGTCAAGGTGGAGATTTGTTAATATATGCCTTGAATCAGCCATCTGGAGGAACCAGCCATTCGGGGAGGATTCAAGTCAAGGTGGAGATTTGTTAATGTATGCCTTGAATCAGCCATCTGGAGGTACCAGCTATTCTGGGATCTCGCTGTCCGGTCAGCGATTTGGGGTCCAGGGGCAACGCGCCCTGGATTGGGGGTTCGGGGGCGCGAGCGGAATTATTCCCGCGAGCGAAAGTCGCGCGAAGGATATTTCTCTCGCGACCGAAACTGCCCCGCGAGCGACAGTCGCGCGAACGAGAGTCTCGCGAACAACAGTCACGCGAGCAAGATTGTTCAACCAGTGTCATCGAAGGGCAACGCCCCCAAGGCCCACGAGTCCCTGTTATGCTGGGTTATGGTTTCCTATTGGATCTAGTATATAGGGTTTAGAGTCCCTGTTATGCTGGGTTAGGGTTTCCTATTGGGTTTAGTATATAGGGTTTAGAGTCCCTGTTATACTGGGCTATGGTTTCCTATTGGGTTTAGTATATAGGGTTTAGGGTTTAGTATATAAACGACCTAAACCTAATTGTATTAAGCACTCTGTATGCTCCGCACTCTGTATTCAGTACTCTCGGAGTACTCGGTGGTTGTGTTTCCTCAAGATAATAAAACTGTTCTCATCTGGTCGTGGACGTAGCTAACATATCGTTAGTGAACCACGTAAATCTGTGTTCTTTCTTTCATCCGTTACAACAATTGCATTGCTGTGGTGCTAAAGAATGTTATTTGCAGCATTTAGAAAAATGTCATTCATAAATCAAATGACATTCATAAACCAAAGTCTTACGATATCTTAGCCAACAATCTTTTAAGAAAAACTATTACAATACCATTTTATTGCATTGCTGTGGTGCTAAAGAATTTTATTTGCAGCATTTAGAAAAATGTCATTCATAAATCAAATGACATTCATAAACCAAAGTCTTACGATATCTCAGCCAACAATCTTTTTGTACTTATTTATTAAAATACATAGAAATCCTACCAAAATTATATAGTTCACTGAAAAGTATCCAGTCTTGCAAAATTTATCTTACTTAAAAGATAAAACTTGTAGGATGCATTTAACAACTAGCTAAGGTACATAGTCAACAAACCACCTTCAGACTCATTACTCTACTCTTTTGATTATTCTCTGAAACCTCCACTGACTTGAAGCTGCAACATAAATCAAATGAATATCACCACATCATAGACCACTAATAACTTGAAAAATGCCACTGAAATCAAAATATCACTGCAACGAAGGAGTTTATTTGAGGCGTACCATAATTCTAAGGCATAATCACTTTGTCTGCTATCCATGCTATTCTAGTAGCAAGAACATCTTCAATGATTTGCAGCTCAGATGATGGTCTCCCAAAGGATGCAGATGAGACTTTTAGTATCCCAAACTCTCACAGGCCAGATTAGAAACCAATGAAACAAAATGAACAAGTTGATTTGGGTCACTCGACAACCAATGTTCTTCAGCAACTATTTGTCCTGATCTACTAACTTGAAGACGTACTACTATAGAATCAGATATTCTGAGGTTGGTCAGTGAAGTGTTACCCAAAGAACATCAAATAATTGAAATATGCAAGACTAAATCTGAAGTTTCAAACCTTGACTCAAGTCTACTCTAAATTTCAAATACAAAAAGTCAAATTGCATGCAATGTATATTTACTTTATCTCAGGACATAAGACTTGAAACTCGGTTGCCTTCACTGACTTATCATCTACATAACTTATCTATGGAGGCACAGCCTTTTGACATATAGAATGTAGGCATCACCAGTCAACAATGATAACATGTGTGCCAAGAAGAACTCAACACCATAAGGAATATCATGGCCTCCCTGGCCAATCACAAAATAGATTAATTCAATACTTTAAAACTAAAATATGAACTCTTTAATAAAATAACTAATCTTAAAAAGGTAAACTACAAAAAAATACTCTGAACTTTGAAGCTCATTTTAAATAAATAACTCATATTCATATTCTTTCAAATAAATACTCGAGCTATGCAAAATCCTACAAAATCTCAATTTCGTTATACATTCTGTTAGAGAAACTATTAGCATGTCTACGTGACACGTGTGACGTGTCAATTTCTATTGATTGGACATATCAGCAAGGGTATTTAAACAATACAAATTTATTCCCGCTCACTATCTTTAGTAAACTTAAATTGTCAGATCTCTCAATTGAGTTTGCACATTTTCATTCCTTGAGCAAAGTTGAGTATTACACTTTGCTCTGACATCACAATAGTCATTTGGGTCATGGATAGTTGTTAAGGTCAGAATCGTTTCTAATTAGAAAAAAAGAAACAACTGTTAAGGTCAGAATCTAGCAGGCCAACGAAACTACGATTCAGACTTAAAATGAGTAAGGTCAATTAATAAAACTTCAGAATATAAGAGGGACATAATGTCTAAACCTCATGCTGTAAGAACACCTTAACAACAAATTAGACATGTCTACAAAAGTTATGTATTCTAGCAAGCACCATTTGGTAAGGAGTGCATCATTGGCTACCCCATTTGCTTTACAATTTTTGCGACATAGTGGAAAAGTACTGCTCATACAGAGCCATAAATCACTACGGCTATCAGCTTTCCGACTATGATGCCACTGGAAATCACCATTACCAGTGAACTTAAGTTTTATCTTGCCACTATGAGGCTGCGACTATTTACCAAAACAATGAACCCGCCGTCTCGTTAGGGCAAACATGACACGATAAGTGCACTTACCGGGACATAGCCCACCAGTAACTACCTCTAACAAACAATAAAACAAAAACCAAAAGCAATACTTATAAAGGCATAGCTCTTCATCTACCATACGAGAATGATGACTTATTTTAGCAACAAACCAAATTAACACTACGAAAATAACCAAAAGAGAGATAAATACCCAGATTGGGCTAACAATCCAACTCCAGGCCTTAAGCCTAAAGCCCACAAAGATCCACTGACCCATCAACCTTGGCCCAAAATAGTAGTTGCATTTCCACCACCTCCCCGTCGCCGATCTCCACCACGCCGCAACAAATCCAAATGCCGACGGAGCTAGCGAATGTCTCGATCCTCCACTGTCCCGTTCTGGATCTAGATCTGCAACCCACGCCGGAGCCATCACTAACCATCTTCCTCTTCACCAAATCCAGATCTCCTCCCCACCACCATCCACACCCCCTCGATAGATCAAACTTCAAACTAGAAATCCAGAGGCCGTTCGACTCATCAAACCACTGAACTCATCTCACCCTCTACCCTCCACCCTCCACCAATCACAGCCCCGCTCCAAACCGGATCAAACACCACTCCGATCTCGATCCACTGCCTTATCGCCGCCACCAATTAGAACCAGAAGGTCCGCCTACCCCTACTCAACTTCTGCCTCAGCACGCCTGTCTCATTCAGAGAACACATATCTCGTGCGACCGCCCCACACGAATGCTGACGAGACCATAGGCCATCACCAACGTCGAGGCGCCGCCGGACAGGCGAATAAGGGTCCAAAACCTTGATCTAGGTTTTTTTTCGAGAGAATATTTTTTACATTGACAAGACTATGAGAATTAGCTTAATCATAAAAGAATTTCATTGCATATAAACGAAATCTCAAACCTAGCCAATTATTTTGACAACATTAAAAAAATGCTCCATGTTCTCTAACATCACCGACACCCAGCCTCTGGTCACAGTGGTTCCTCCATCCTAGGGAAAGAGAGGGATCAGACCCTAGGTCCTAGATCCGTACTGACACTCGGAAACAGCCACAATCGGCAGGCCTAGCCCTGATACATAATATGGGTCTGTGCCTTTGTGGTTTCATGAATTGAGAGTTTAATGACTGATGACATATATCTGGTAAGTGAGGCTAATGTACGGTGTTTAATGTTTACAAATAGGAACTTATATTTATCAAATAGCTACTCTTACGATCAATGAATAAAATACAACTTTAAAATATTAAAAACATAAATATGATTTCTTATCTTAAAAGAGGTAATAAATCGACTATAACGGATAAATTTTTGTTACAACAAGAAAAACCACACAACTATTCTTACATGTTAAGAAAATTTCGAGATATGAATAAAATCATTGAATGTGATATCAATTTCAAGAAGAAACAAGTCATAATTGACTCATTTTTCATGAAGTCCTCGTAAATGAATAATAAATTCTATGTAATAAGAAAGTATTAATTTATATACTCGATGAGGTCTATGTGAATTCTAAATTTTGTATTATCTTATAAATATAACGAATTATTAATTTATCATGTTGTCCCCGAAACTGAACCGGATAAAATTATTATTTTGACGAGGATATTCATATATCGAGTATTAATTTATCGAGGTTTAACTGTATACAGTCTTTCTCGGCTAAGGACGTCATTACCTTGTGGTATGGATTTTCTTAATTTGACCCACTTTTCGATCACATTTTCTCATTTAAACCATTCAGTATCTAGATATATATGTATAGATCACCTCTACAAAATTTCAGCCGATTTGGTAATCGTTAACGTCTTGAAAAGGTATAAATACAATGAACAAACTGAATCTGTTCAACCTGAACCGTTCGTGTTCTTCTCTATAAATCATTGTTTTGAATGTCTTAACGATCACCAAATTAGCTGAAATTTTACAGAGATAATCTACTCATATATATATATATATATATATATATAAACTGAACGAATAAGATGAGAAAATATGATCTAAAGTTGGTCAATTCAAGAAATCCGCACCAGACTCAAAATAAGGATATATATATATATATATATATATCCTTATTTGAGAAAATTTGTGTATATATATATATATATCCATTGCAGGTATATGTGTTATCATAATCTCGTAGAAACCAATCCCTATATATATATATATATCCTTATTTGAGAAAATTTGTATATATATATATATAAAATTTGTATATATATATATATATATCCATTGCAGGTATATGTGTTATCATAATCTCGTAGAAACCAATCCCGGCGGTAACAATGTCAATGTCTTTATTGAATGATTTTTTTTGTTGTATTATCTTATACTAGTATTTTGACCCATATTATATACGTGTTAACTTGTTTTTATGTTTTGTAAATTTACTTATTCATATTTCATATCCACTTTTTTCTTTTTTTATAGGAAAAAGAATCTCATTCTCAAGAACATTAATTATCTATTTTATCTATATTTTCTTAAATTATTAAATTTAAACTTTAATAAATCAAAGATAAAATTAAAATTTTAAAAATTTAACTATTCTCACTGTTTCCCAAATCTTTTATATCTTTATTAATATAGATTTCTGAAGTATATGAGTCGTATGACTTCAAGAATGATCGAGCTCCTCTTGAAGGACCTCACAGCTTTGTGTCAAAAATTCTGAGTTACCTCATCTACTCATGATACAAGAGGTATTAACGTCACATTGTTAGTTAACATCTAATATTATTGTTCTGTTATATGTACAGGTCTTCCACTACCTACTATATATCCTTTTAGCCTTTCCACAATGAAAAAGGAGAAACAAAAAGAGAATATGAACACAACACAGAAAAGCGGGAGAAATATTTGATGGTGCTGGGCACATTATGAGCTAGCTAGCTTGCATGGGTTCAAACATGTTTCTATATCCTCGATCATTCGAGAAAAATGAAAATAAGTGTTTTTATACTGATGACAAGATTAAAGGTTATTAGTTTCTAGTGGCTGTCCCCTCTCACTTAGTCACTTATTTGATACACATTCATTATATACTTGATCATCGTTCATTAGCATCTGATAATAATAATAATAATAATAATAATAATAATAATAATGTTCGTATCAACTTGAAAGAAAGTGAAGCAAATCAGTTCACTCGAGTATCCTTGTTGGATCCCAATTCGATACGAAAAAGGTGCCAATCCAGATAAAGCCCAAACAGAAGAAACCCGAACACGAATACATAATGTCAAATGAGCTTCCATTTTAATTTAATAGAAGTATTTGCCTTATTCAGTACTTAAACAGCTAAACCTTGTACCAAAAATGAAGTGTGTGTGTATCTTCAAGTGAATATGTGATTTTGTCTTGTATCCAAATCGGTACATGAGATTGAAAAAAATATACTTAGGACTTGAGATACCGAAACCTAGGGTTTCGTGCAGCACGACAACGGTGGCCTTCGGCCCTCGGTTTGCTTCAGGGCGCCTTTGGCGCTGGGTCTTTGCAGTGGAAGAACAAGGAGGTGCTAATCTTGACTCCTAGTTTTCATTTCGGCGACGAGAAAGACGAGACTAGTGGTCTAGGGCGGAGTTTTGTCGCCTATACAGGAACACAGAGAAAAGTTTCAGGCGAGTTTTCAGATCAGTAGGCAGCCAAGGCGATCCCTGATCTTGATTCCATAGCGGCAAGGCGTTTTGATGCAACGGTGATCATTTTCTATAGCGGGTTTGTTTGGGTTCAACGTCGGCTTTGGTGCAGAGAAGAGAAGACCGGGTTACGCGTAGGAGGTATGAGGAGGAGTTTGATCTTGCTTCTCAAAAGACTGACCAGGTTAGCAATCATGGGATCATGGTCGGGTAGACTGCCAGACTGAGGATAGCGTGAGACCAACTCTGACGGTCTTGTCAAACCTCTGACAAGAATTGACCCGCTTCTAGGTTGAGGGTATTCAGTGTGACTTGGGCTTTGTGGGCCTTTCCATTCTCCCTTCTCAATCTAACTTAGGTGAGTATCTTGTTTTGAGTTTTGGTGATTCTATTAGATTTGGGTAAGTTCCCTTCATACCATATTAAGAGTTTGCCCCCTTTTTTGATGGAAAGATACATCGGGATGGTCTTAGGTCTTCATTCATTGAGCTAAGGTACTTTGATTTAGTTATGTATGTTATTACTTTTAAGTCCTAAATAAAGTCCTATTGTGGATATAAAACTTCTATAATGTAGTAGTTTTGTAGGTTTTCTTTTAAAAAGGCAGTTCATATATGAACATTATTTATAATATAAAATTTGTCTTTTAACATGAACATTATTTATAATATAAAGTTTGTCTTTTAACATACTAGCTTGACCTTGTATGGAACTGGACTCTAATTTTCCTCAAAAATGAAAAATGAAGCGTGTATGTTCACATGTTGACATGTTTGTAGCTATCTGCATTATTAACTTGATAAGTACCAACGCCATCAACTCGTGTCGGCTATGGATACCTAGCTTTGCAAGAATAAGAGGAAACATAACAAACAAAAGAAGATTCGCATTGGAGGCCATTCTCTAAATTAATTTGTTGAGGAAGTTATACATGTTTGATTGATCACAAACATTGTAGCAATGATAAATGGATCTTTTGACAGAGTTTCGGATCTCGATCTGAACGCTCCTAATCCCTCTTTCTCCTCCAAGCCGGCAACACTCGATTTGTCTCCGCCCGGCGTCGGATCGACGGTGGGGTCAGATCTGTTCCCTTTCTTCAATCCAATTTATTGTTTTTATCCTCAATTACTTGATGAGTCCAGTTCGAGCTTCCTCCTCATCTCCCTAAGAGGTCGTCGGTGTCTCCAACCCAGTCAAACCCAAACCCTCTTTTGCCCAAATCCTTTCTCAAACACGACCCCTATCCTTTGACATCGACTCTCTACCCTCCCCAACCTGTGATGATGAAATTGTCTCAATCCAGGTTTCTGATGCCCCTTTGCTTCGTGGGATGAAAAATTACAAAACTTCTTTAGTTGGTCGGATTCTTTCGCCGTCGAACGGAGTGCCCCCAAAGGCTCATGAGTTATGGCAGCGTCTTTGGGGATTCTGGCCTTCGCTGCAGCACTGGTCAGTTGCATCTCTGGAAAAAGGTTTCTACATGCTTTGATTCAACACCTTAGAGGATATGCAGAGGGTTTGGTCAATTGGATAGATTCACATGAACCCAGGTCTCCTGCGCTTAATCAAATGGACCACATCCTTCTCTCCAGCGACCTATAAGAATACATTTTCACATGTTTGGGTTCGTTTCTGGGACCTTAATTTTGCTTTCTGGGAACCTCAAACTTTGTTTGAAATTTCTAGAGGCATTGTAACGCCAATTGCATTGGACTCAAATACTGCTAATCGATCGGTTGGTTTGTTTGCAAAGGTACTGATCGATGTTGATTTTTCAAAACCATTGATGGATAAGCTCCAAATAACTAGTTCTTTGGGACAACATATGTTTGTTCGGGTACAATATGAATCAAGGCTAGACTTCTGTGATAAGTGTCAGCAAGCAGGTCATGTTGCCTCAAAATGCAGAGGCATTGATATTTCTGTGTCAAACCCTCCAAGTAGAGGTCGTTCTTTGACTCATCACAGGAAACCGCATAAGAGGAATTCTCAGATTCCGCAGCAGCTTCCACGGGTTTCAGAGAAGGTGGTTCCTCCTGAAGGCACTGTCGACATAATGGTTAATGTGGAAGTTGAGGTAACTTCACCAGAAAGAGCATTGGCAGTTCAGTCCAAGGTTGTAGATGAAGCACCGGTTATAGCCTCTGTGAAGCAGTTGCGGTCCTGGAACCGGTGTAATCAGTTTCTTCAATTGACAGTGTTCCACCAGGTTTTGAGCCCAAGAAAAAGGATATCGTTAGTGGGGTTATCGCCGTAGCTGGGAATTGTGAAGAGGTCTCAAGCAGAGCTTCAACTGAAGTTGATCATGATGTTCTTTCAGGTCACTCTCCTCCCCTGGATTCTAAGGAAGAAGGAGGGTTCACTCCTGTAGTGTCAAAACATTCTAAAAAGCTGCAAAATAACATAGAGAAAAAGTTGTTGAAGACTAAAGCTAAAGCTACTACATTTCTTCCAAGTAAAAGAGCGTTCCTTCAGAAAGGAGCAAAACCAAAAGTCCATCAATGAAAGTTTTGTACTGGAACACTCGAGGCTTAGCAAACGATGACACAAAAAATGCATTGGCTGCTATGGTCTGGGTACACAGGCCTTTAATTGTTTGCATCTCTGAACCTTTCGTTTTGTTTTCTGATATTCCCTTTTCTTTTTGGAGATCCCATGGTCTTCAGTTACTTATCGCTAATGATAGGGGTTCACAGCCCCCCAATCTTTGGTTCCTATGTGCTGTTGATTTCAGGGCTCATATAGTGTCGTCTTCAAGCCAACAGGTCACAATATCTTGCTCTCTAGATGGTATTCAGTGCATTATGGAGTCAGTCTATGCGAAAATGACAATCTTGGGGAGGAGACAACTATGGCAAGAGCTTTCTAAACTATGCCTACAGTTTCCACAAGTTCCTAATGTTGTCTTTAATGACTTTAATTGTTTTTTGGGTGCACATGAAAAACGAGGTGGAAACCCTCCCAATGAAACCTCTTGTCAAGACTTTCAGAATATGTGCACTATCTATGAGTTGGTAGACATCCCTACACAAGGCCCAGATTATATCTGGTCAAATGGTCACACTAAAGTTAGACTTGACAGAGCTCTAGGGAACCTGCCTTGGCTTAATTCATGGTCGGTCATGAAATGCTTCACATTGACCAAGGCTGCTTCATACCACTGCCCCATCATGCTCAATTTTTCAAGGTTGCCAAGTATGTTTAAAACGTCGTTCAAGCTTCAGAGATTTTGGCTTCAACATCAAAGCTTCCTTCCAGATGTCACTTCCTTTTGGAACTCCCTTCAATTCATTAGTTGTCCACAATATGTATTGTTGGCTAAGCTTCGTGTCTTGAGAGGAATGTTGCGGGTATGGAGTAAGACAAATATATGTGATATTTAAAATAGAGTGGCTGCATCCAAGCTTTTCCTAGATAACATCCATGCAGAAATTTCGTCAGAAGGCCCTTCAGTGGATAGACTTGGGTTAGAAAATCACGCAAAAGAGAATTACCTCGTCAATTTAGCCGCACATGCTTCTCTTCTTAAAGACAATGCTAGGGTAAGATGGTTGGTGGATGGAGACCGAAATACATAGTTCTTGCACAACATGGTTAAAGTCAGACGTTTAAGCAAGTCAATTTCTTTCTTGGAGGTCGGTCAAGATGTCTTTTCAGATCATGCCTCAATTGCTGCTCATATTTTCCGGCACTTTGAAGTTGCTTTCTCTAGTGATTCCATGATCATTGACACAGGCTTAGTGGATAGAGTGATTCCAAACATAGTATCTGAAGCTGAAAACCACTCTCTTACCTTAGTCCCTTCTACGAGGGAAATATAGGATACCATTAGAGCTATGGACTCCTTCAACACTCCCGGTCCCGATGGCTTTGGTGGTTGTTTTTATACCTCTTGCTGGTCAATTATCTCAGAAGATGTTGTGAGTGAAGTCCAGAGCTTCTTCACTACGGGTTTTATCTTGCCTCACTTTAATAGCAAATTGATCATTCTTATTCCTAAGAAACAAGAATCTGCTAGTATTCTTGACTATCGTCCTATTGCTTTGGCCAATTTCAGCTTCAAGGTTATCACTAAATTATTGGCAGATCGTTTGGGTGTGGTTGCTTCAAGAATTCTTTCTAAGGAACAAACCGCTTTCATTAAGGGCAGATTAATCATTGATCCAATTGTTAACACTTCAGAATGCATTAATTTATTGGATGTCAACTGCAAATATAGTAATGTCGCAATCAAGTTTGACATCAAGAAGGCTTCGGCCTCACTTTTACATTCCCGTTTCCTAAATGATGACTTGTCCAGGGTAGTACCATATAAGAAATCTTTAGTGTGGTTGGGTCTAAAGGCCTTATGGACTACCATTCTTCAGAATTTATAATGGGTGATTGGCAACGGTACCACTGTGAATTTTTGGACTGATAATTGGTTCGGCCAATCCATTGCTTCTCAACTTAACATTGATGCAATTCATCTCAACTTAACATTGATGCAATTCATCTCAACTTCCTTGATGACAAAGTCTCTGATTTTATTTCTACGGGACAGTGGACTTTGCCAGCTAGCTTATGTTCTATATCCCCAGCTCTTGCTCAAGCTATTATGGCTACCTCTATCTCACTGAATAATGAGGATGATAGTATGATCTGGTCCGGGACTTCATCTGGTTGCCTAACAGCAAAAGAGGCATATTCTTTTTTGACAAAGGATGCAGCCACAACATGTTGGGGAAAGAACATATGGCACCCCTCCATTCAACCTCATAAAAGCCTTACAACATGGAAAGTCTTGCATAATAAAACTTTGTCTGACGAGTTGTTACAACGCAGAGGGGTGTTATTGTCTTCGAGATGTGTTTTTTGTCGTAGTGCATCAGAATCTACTCGTCATCTATTCTGGGAGTGCTCTGGAATACATAGCTTGTGGGAGAGATTATCCGCCTTCATTCCAATGCCCTTTTAATCCTAGTATGTCCATCTCAGATTATTTTAACTCTTCTCTGTTAAATGATTTCAGTCCCTCTACTAAACTTCTTTGGTTTATTGCAGGTTGTAATCTGCTATGGTGCACATGGTTTGAGAGAAATCGTCTAAGACACAACAATGAGCTCTTTTGCATAGCTCGCTTCGATTTCCTCTTCTTCAATACTTTCAGTGAGTCTGCTAAGTTGGCTTTTCAACCCGCTGCCTCATCTGCCTACAATCGTCCAATTTCAATCTTTTGGGATTGTCTCCGCTTCGAGCAGCAGCCCTGAAATTTATCCTTGTTTTTTGGTAACCTCCGGATCCACCTTGGGTGAAGGTCAATACCGATGGCTCTTTTCGGGATCCTAGTCTAACAGGTATAGGTGGTGTTTTCAGAGACTCTTCAATCAATTTCTTGGGAGGATTTTCAAAACGGGTTCAAGCTCACAGTGCTATTGAAACTGAAATTATGGCTATAATTAAGGCGGTGACTATTGCTCATACTCAAGGTTGGAATTACCTTTGAATTGAGACTGATTCTACTTTGATCATCTATTATTTCAAGTTTCACAATTTGGTTCCTTGGTATCTTCGAGTTTCTTAGAAAAATGTCATGTGTATTGCTAGACAAATGCAAGTGAATGTTTCTCATATCTACCGTGAGGGCAATGCAGTGGCAGATACGCTTGCTAACTATGGTGCTTCTAATGTAAATTTTTGGTGGGACTCCATGCCTTCCTTTTTGCATCATTCATTTATTAATGATACTTTAGCAAGAGGCTTGTGTCGTAAATGTTAGATCCTTCATTGCTTCTTCTTTTCTTTGTCTCTTTTGCATTGTTCTTTCATCTACTGTTTGTAATAATGTTTTGGTTTATGAGAACGGTTTTAGTCTAGTCCCCTGTCCTTTTGTATGCTCTGTTCTTTTTCTTTTAGTTAAAATCCAAACGTGGGGCTGAACCTCTCAGGTATATATACTATAATCTATTGATAGGCTGGGTTCCAAACCCCGTTATTAAAAAACAAAAGCTAGCTTGTTCTAAAAAAAACTATGCCCCCGTTTACGGTATATATACTATAATCTATTGATTTTAGCAGCCATTGTTATATGAAAAGTTTATCATAGTTACTTTAAAATAAATTTTAAAAGTTTCCTTTAAAAAGTAGAAGTTAATTTATTTGGTCGAATTCTTCTGCGATGTCATCATAACATACAATTCACATTTAGTGTAAGATCAAAAAATATTACATTTTAGATATCATATCCAGTTAGTATCTTACATATCTCATTAAAGTAGATTTTATTATAAAAAAAAGTATATTATTTTACAAGTGGGTATTTTGCATCGAAAATGTCTTTATCGGTCTGAACCGCACCGAAAAATATGATTCAGTAATCGTACCAAACTAAAACTGTGTCATTTTATAGTCACACAACATCGAACTACATAAAAACGGTTCGATTGCGGTTTTGGGTTATAATTCAACTGAATTAAACCGAACTGCACTGAATTACATTTTGTCTTATTTTTTATTTTTTCATTGATGGATCTTAATTTGTAATATATAAAAAAATCATTTATGTCCAAGTTTGTAATTTGCAAATTGCTGTGTTTTCATGATAGTTGATATATATGTTGATTTATTAAGTTATCAAATATGATATTTTTGTTATTTAATTGATATTTAGATGACATTTGTAGATTTGTATGCACTATAAATATATTCAAAATTTGTTCATGTCTTATAGAAATTGTTAGGCAAAAATTTGGACATCCTTATTTATTGAAATAAATAAATCGGTTCACACCGAAATCGACTCGTACCACACCGAAAAATATGTAACCGAATTAGTCGAAAACAAAAAAATAATTTGATTGGGGTTTGAAATATTGTAAAACCGAATGAAATGGTTCGGTTATAGTTTGAGCCTCAAACCGATCCAAACAGAACCATGCTCACCCCTAGATTATTTGTACGTTTCAAATTAATGTTCAAAATTTAGCAATTAAAATTTAACGACGAGTATTGATCGGAGTATCTAGAACTATATATGAATGTTATTCAATTTCCTTTTCAAAGAATATGTGTTTCAATTTAGGTTTTTTTCCTATGAATCTGTTTCTTTTATATGCTCATGTGGACGAATATGCTTACCACACAATACCCAATGCCTCAGTACCAACAGTTTCCTTTCCCTCTTGGCAAGAAACACATACTCCCAGACGAAAGCATAGGCTTACCACTTGTTCAACCCTCGGCTCTTCACATATATTTACACTTCACCCAACAAAAACGACACATATGCAGTGTTGTTTAGTACTCCATAACTCTCTTCCTTCTATATAACCACCCTCACCACCTCACAAAAACACCACTCACGTTCATCGGCCACCAGTTTAACACTTTTGAGGTATAAAGCTTAGTTTAGAGACACATAGAGAGAATGCCACTGTCTTATTGTGTAGCAGAGAGAAAGCCCTGCGTCCGTTGGGTTGAGAAGTATTTCAAGGACTGCCTCTGCAACCTCGGCGATGAGTTCTCCTTCGGTTTTGGACTCGTCAGCTTGGTTTGTTGGGGAGTTGCAGAAATCCCTCAGATCATCACCAACTTTCAAACCAAGTCCAGCCATGGAGTCTCTCTTGCTTTCCTTCTCACTTGGGTTGCAGGGTACGTAACTTCTTAGCTGATCGCCTAGTTATTTTTATATCTTCATCATCACCACCAAAAAGGGTTCAATGAATTGATTTCGTTATTACTAATTTGTTGATGCAGGGATGTGTTTAATCTGGTGGGATGTCTTCTGGAACCAGCAACTGTGAGTTTTTGCTGTGTCCATAGTTTTGATGTTTGCCAGTATTGTAGTGGTCCAGAAAATTGCCACCGGATATATACTCTGGTTGGTTCTGGTTATACCACTATCTTTTGTATTTTTGTCAGAAATTTTTCCTGTCTGCATTTGTTTAGCAAATTATGATCATGCTTTACTTGTTTTCTTGTAATTGGATGCAGTTACCCACCCAGTATTACACAGCTCTGGTAATTCCACTATCTGAAAACTTTGGTTTATATATGCTTTTCTGGGAAATATATACCTTTAATTTAATGGTGCGGCTATGTTCTATCATCTTATTTCTTGTAAAGCCTTTATCTCGAAGGCTGAATACTTCGGTTGTACGTGAGAATTTCCCAATACGTTAATTATTTGTCTATTGCACTATTATTACTTAGGATTCTTAACCTTGTAACTTTACTGTTACATAAGATTGTAGTTAAAGAGATCAATTACTTGCCTTATTCTCCTACCTTAGTTCAAGAGATCAATTACTTTCCTAGTTCAAGAGATTGTGTAATCCTTGTCAAGTTTGTGATTACGGTGGAAATTTTCGGCTTATGGAAATATGGAACTATTTGGCATTCTAGCAAGGGCCGTGAAATCTAAATCTATTGTAGGGTCTGTTTGTTTCTTATATTCCTAACTAGTTCAAATGTGTCCAAGTTACTAGGTATATATGGAGATTTTGGTCATTACATTAATTACAGAACACTATTTTTTGAACAGCTTTACACAACAAGCACTATAGTGTTGGTGTTGCAGACCGTATACTATGATCACTTCTATACATGGTGGAAATGTGGCAAAGTCTCGGTCAACCAAGCGGCACAAGTAATTCATCATTTTATCTGTTTCTTCTGAAGAGTTGTTAATAAGTGGCGCTATTGAGTTAATATGTTTGTATTATATATATTGTTACAGGATGAAGAAGAAGATTACAGAAAACCATTGAATCCTGAGTCGATTGGTTCAGGCGTCCCGATACCAAGTGCTTCAATCAAAGCCACTCCCAGAAGGGAGTTCTACTATACGTACGCATAGCTTCCTCGTATTCTATTTACTACTATTGAATCCCAAAAGCTTAATAACAATGAGGCCAATAATATTGACATACATGCGAACCCTTTGATAATTTCAACAGGTCAGCGAGATCGATGGCCGGTAGTGGCACTCCGCCATTTCGAACGTATATGGGAGTGGCCAAAAGTGGTCCTTCTACAATGGCAGTAGATAGCGACTCATCTTCCGAGGACGAGTCAGCTCCAGTTACATCTAAGAAATCTGTTAGTACTTCCCAACCCAGGCCAATTCCAAGATCGGTAAGCCTTATAAGTTGCAACCACCACTAGATCATAATGAACAGCTCTAATTTTGGAAATGATCACAGCGTAACTACCCCAAATGTTTCCTGTTTTACTATATGATTTTTCAACCTTTGATTTGATGGTGCATGTATATGTATGTACACAATGTTTTTCAGGTAGGTTATGGGGCATTTTTAGCTACATCATTTAATTTGCCCTTCAGAAGCAAGGGAATGACACAAGTATTATACATGGGAATTACAGGGAGGAAGCTATTGCAGGTACGTATATATGTGACTGACCATACAAAATTACAATACAAACATTATTAAGATTGGTAGTTGCCATTCACGCTCAAAACGCTTTCTGCAGTCATATATATGCAGGTTTTTGTTTTGCACCTGCTCTTTTCAGATAGCTGTATATCGCACATTTCTTTAGAGCAGTGTAAATAACGACTTAATTATGGGAATTTTATTATGTGTTAGTATATGTTGAGAGTGTGAATAACATTCTGCTGTCATGTATAAAGATCTTCCCAAGACATCAATCGGCCTTATAGTACACGGTCTGTGCAGGAACACTCGGTGGAGCATAGTGTTTATGGGCAATGGTTGGGGTGGTTGATGGCTGCTATATACATGGGTGGCCGACTACCTCAGATTTGGTTAAACGTATGTATATTCTTCACTGATCTGAAAGCTTATATCCCTGATTAACTTAGTTCACTCAATACAGAACACAAGAGTGACAAGACCTTAGTAACTGTCAATCACGGTCAAATTAAACTCAACCTTTTCCCATATTTTTGGTTTGTTTCTAACTTTGTTATTGTGCGTGTTGGGCAGATTAAAAGAGGGAGCGTGGAGGTAACCCTTTATTCCTTACTTAGCTTGCTTCATAATCATTTATAGGCCCTGGGCTTGTTAACAATTATTCTCTGTAGTGTTGATGAAATTCACCACTCATAATGTAATTTTTATGAACTGCAGGGATTGAATCCTTTAATGTTCGTCTTCGCACTGATTGCAAATGTCACTTATGTGGCTAGGTATATAAAGGCATATCTATTTTACTATGTTCTTAGTTTAAAACTCAACTTAACTAATTTGTTTGAATATTGCAGCATACTTGTAAGAACAATCGAGTGGGATAGCATTACAGCCAATATGCCATGGTTGCTCGATGCTGCAGTTTGCGTGGCACTCGACTTATTTGTATCCTTTTGCTAGCCCACTTGCAAACTCAGAAACCCCTGTTTTCACTACGTCTTATAATGCCTTCACTAGTCTCCTTGTTTATCACATCTTTACACAAAAGCAACACAAACTCCGCATTTTGTTAGATGTGATCAACAATGCAGTCTGTAAATGTACGTGATAAATCATTTGCGCACTTAGTGATCCGATAACCAAGTAAACCTTAACAAGAGTGTTGCTAACAGATAATATTGCAGTACATGTATTACAAACACTGGAGGGAGAGGGCTACAAGTGGTGATGAGGAAGACAACATATACTACAAGAATCAAGACAAAGCTGTAGGCGCTTAATGAATTGAACTGCAATCGAGCAGTATATATGCCAGCTGAAAATCCAGAGCTAGAGTCTAGATCGATCATTGTTAATCATTACCTGTGTATCTTGCATATCCTTGCTACTATATATTTCTTGGGGATTTCTTCTAGCTACTTGTTCTAATAGAGTGATCTTTAATTTGTATCATATATCTCGTTTGGGTTTGATAACCACCAACAGTCATCGACAGCCATCACGCATTCACCACTGTTACGTACCACAAAGGCTTCGGAATCCCTCCACAATTGTGGCCGAGCCAATGGTTTTGATTTTTGACCACAAGGCTGAAGGGAAAGACAGTGTTCTAAATATCATTCGTCGCCTGAGCCCCTACTTCAGTTGAGAACTGAACTAAGCCATTAGCTAGTCATGTTGATCCGGTGGACTTGGAAGTCTTTTCTCCACCGGTTCTTGTAGTGGCAGCGCAATCCCTAGTAGTACAAGAATAGACTCATGGGTCGGTCTTTGGCCAATTTACCAAAAAAATCAGCGAGCATTATACAATAAGCAAGCACCATTGATCATGTATTTAAAATCCAACAGTTCGGGAGCTAGCTAGCTTCCTTGTGGTTAGTGATCAACAATATATGCTCGTCATGGCACATTTTGAAGAGCAACTAGTACGCAGCAACTCAGTTGCTGAGTTTCGATAGATGATCAATCATCATGTGGTCTGTCTTCAATGATCGATCTAATGCATGCTTCCTGCCATTTTAAATTCCTCCATGTTCCATCTGCTTAGATTATTCCATTCCACTTTTTGATTAACATTTACTCAAACTTTTCATATATAGAGTTTGACTATGCTAGGATCTGTGTGCAATATTATTCTGCATATATCTGACACAGTGACACTAACTATTTGATAAGCTGACTAATAAATTAGAAACGATCCAGCTTAATAAACAAAGCAGTTGATTAAGTGGACCTAATTAATAGGCTCGTGCAGTGAGGCTACAACTCCATGAACATACAGCAATATCGGAGCCGGAGAAACTGGATTCTGATAGAAACAGAGGTACTACACTCAGAGAAGAACTCAGACGATTTAAGCCTTAGCTTTCGATAATCTTATTAACACTGAAAGTTGGCTTTTTATAGCCTTACAAATGTAACTTACAAACGAAAATGCAGCTGAAAAATTCGAAACAATAAACAACCTAATCCCTAAGTATTAGGCTTCTTATTCTGATGAGACTTGCTAACCAAGTCACCTTCTTTTGTGCAACAGACTCGACCTGTTCTTCCAGTAATCACTCCACGACCAATTCTTCCAGTAATCTCTCCATGACCAATTCTTCCAACAATCCCTCCCTTAAGCTAAAGCTGTCGCTTTAGCTTATACTACTGATATCACACAGTCCCATTCGAGCTCTGAGTTCTTGAAACATCTCCAACTTCAGTGGTTTTGTTAGCACATCTGCTAGCTGTTCACTTGTCCCACAGTAGACTAACTTGACAATTTTATCATCTGTTAAGTTTCGAAGGAAATGGTATCTCACATCAATATGCTTGCTTTGCTTATGAAACACTGGATTCTTCGAAAGTTTTATGGTTGAACTGTTGTCACACCATAAAACTGTGCTACCATCTTGCTTACTTCCCATCTCATCTAGAACTCGTTTTAGCCAAATGGCTTGACATGCACAGCTTGTTGCAGCCACATACTCAGCCTCAGTAGTTGAAAGGGTAACTATAGGCTGTTTCTTTGATCCCCAGGACACTGCTGTTCCACCAATTAAGAACAAATAGCCAGATGTGCTCTTCCTGTCATCTAAGTCTCCTGCATAATCACTATCAGTGAAAGCCACAAGATCTTCACTGCCTTGCCTTTTATAAAACAATCCAAAACTCGCAGTACCCTTGAGATACCTCATCACCCTCTTGGCTGCTTGCAAATGCATCTCTGTAGGTCTTGACATGAACCTGCTAAGTAAACTTACAACAAACATCAAATCTGGTCTTGAAGCTGTTAAGTACATTAAACTTCCTACAATTTGTTTGTAGTAAGTTTCATTCACTAAAGCTCCTCCTGCATCTTTGCTCAATTTACTTCCCAGAACTATTGGACTCTTTACTTCTTTACTCTCCTCCATTCCAAATCTTTTTAGTATCTCCATCACATACTGCCTTTGACAAACAAAAATACCATCCTCTTTCTGCAGTACTTCAAGGCCAAGGAAGAACCTCATTTTTCCTAAGTCTGTCATTTCAAACTCTCTCATCATAGAGGCCTTGAAATCTCCTAGCAACATACTATCATTGCTGGTATAGATAAGATCATCAACATAAACACTTACAATCAACATTTTACCTTCTTTTCCAGACTTAGTAAATAGCGTTTGTTCACTGCTACATCTCTGAAAACCTTCCTTCTTGAAATAAGCATCAATTCGACTGAACCAAGCTCGAGGTGCCTGCTTCAATCCATAGAGAGTCTTCTGTAACTTGTAAACTTTCTCCTCTTCTCCTGTTTTTTCATACCCCAAAGGCTGCTCAACATAAACATCCTCAATCAATTCACCATGCAAAAATGCTGATTTGACATCAAGTTGATACAAAGTCCAGCCTCTAAGTGCAGCTAGAGCCAGCATTACTCTGATTGTATCCATTCGTGCCACTGGAGCATAAACTTCTGTGTAATCCACCCCTTGTCTCTGTGAGTAACCCTTTGCTACCAGCCTGGCTTTGTGCTTATCTATTTCTCCTGCTTCATTATACTTGGTCTTGTAAATCCATTTTACTCCAATCCTTTTTGCTCCAGTAGGTAGCTCAACCAGTCTCCATGTGTTGTTTCTTTCAATGGCTTCAATTTCTGCTGCCATTGCATTTCTCCATTTTGAACTTGCTACTGCTTCTTCGAAACAAACAAGATCTTCTGCCAACTCAACCACCATGTTAGCTTCTAGTTCCATATCTGAGAGTTCTTCCCCAGCAATGTAGTCACTCATCCAAGTTGGTGGTCGACGAGTTCTTCCCTCTACTGTCTCAGCAGCATCTGTCACTTCTGCAGTGCTTGATTCACCAATTACAGGATTTGATACCCCCTTCCTTGATTCTTCATCTTGTGAATCATCTTCTATTTCATCTTCTTCTTGTTCCTCAGTTTCATTGTCACCATCTTCCCAATATAAAGGTGCTGAAACATCTTCTTTATAGGTGACATCCCAATTCCATTCTTTGTCCTCTTCAAACACTACGTCTCTACTGATCACAATTTTCCTTGTAATAGGATTGAAAAGCCTATAAGCTTTTGATTCTTCGCTGACTCCGAGTAGTACACAGACAACACTTCTGTTCTCCAATTTGGTTCTCTTTGTCTCAGGAACATGAACGTGTGCAATGCATCCAAATACTCTGAAAAACTTTACAGACGGCTTCTCTCCACTCCAAGCTTCTTGAGGTGTCATATCCTTCACAGCAATAGTAGGACACCTATTCAGCACGAACGTTGTCCATTTTACTGCTTCAGGCCAAAACGTCTTAGGCATCTTCTTTTCTGAGAGCATTGATCTTACCATGTTTAGCATTGTTCTGTTCTTTCTTTCTGCAACACCATTCTGTTGTGGTGAGTATGCAGCAGTCAACTGTCTCTTGATCCCATTCTCCATGCAGAAGTTATTGAATTCATGTGAATTGAATTCACCACCTCTGTCAGTGCGCAGGCACTTAATTGATTGATTTGTTTCCTTCTCAACCATCTTTTTGAACATTACAAAAGAATGATATGTATCTGCCTTGCTTGACAAGAAAACAGTCCATGCCTTTCGACTAAAATCATCAATTAGGCATAGTATGTACCTTTTACTGCTGTTGGATTCTGGTGAGATTGGTCCACATAAATCTGCATGGATTAGCTCCAGTCTCTGTGTTGCTCTCCACGTACTCTTCTTTGGAAAAGAATTTCTGTGCTGCTTTCCAATGAGGCAGTCTGCACATTCTTTCTTTGAAAAATCCAGTTGTGTCATTCCATGAACCATATTCTTGCTCTGTAGGGTTCTTAAACCCTTGTAACTGAGGTGACCATACCTACAATGCCAGAGTTGTGACAAATCTTGTGTCGAGGTTAGAAAACAACTTTTGGTACTCGAAACTGCTCCAGGCATTATGACAAACATCCGATTTGCTGTCATCGTTGTTTCAATAATTAATCCTCTTTTTGGATGATAGACTTTGCATTTTCCTTGATGCATCAGGATTGCTAAACCCTTCTCTTGCCACTGACCAACACTTATTAAGTTGTTCTTGAGATCAGGAACATAATACACCTCTGTGACTATATGCTTCACACCATCAAACACCAAGTTCACACTACCCTTCCCTTCGACATTCATTTTGGTGTTGTTGCCAAGCTTCACTTGATGCTTGAAACTATTGCCAAGCTTCACTTGATGCTTGAAACCATCTTATCTCCACACATGTGATTCGAACAACCTGAATCAATAAACCAAGCTTCTTCTCTGCTTACTCCATTCGTCTCTGAAAGCGCCATTAACATCATTTCCTCTTCTTGATTAAACTTCACATCTGAGCCTCTAGCATAGCTCGTAGTAGCGTGAGACATAAGTAACAAGGTCTCATCTTCATCAACAGCAGCATAATTTGCTGTTTTCTCAGCTCCTGGACACTCATACTGAAAATGGCCGAGTTTGTGACATCGAAAACACTCAATGGTAGCTCGATTATATGTCTGCCTACCTCTTCCTCTTCCTCTTCCTCGATAGCCTCCTCTGTTCCCTCTTCCTCTTCCTCCTTCATACGTCACTTTCAGAGCTTGCTCTTCATCAGTGTTTTTCTTCCTCTGAAATTTTTGTTCATGCACTAGGAGGGAGCTTCGCAGTTGATTCACAGTAAGAGCTTTGATGTCTTTGGATTCCTCAATTGAGCATACAACAAAATTCTAGCTTTCTGGGAGAGTACGCAGTATCTTTTCCACGATTTTGGCATCCTCCATGCCTTCTCCTAGATTACTCATGCTGTTTGAAACTAAAATGACTCTTGAGAAATAATCTGTAATTGACTCACCAGTCTTCATTTCAAGCACCTCAAAATCCCTTCTTAATGTTTGCAACTGTGCATTCTTAACCTTCTCATCTCCTTGAAATCGTGTTCTCATTGAGTCCCAAAGTTGCTTGGCTGTGTCCTTTTGAGTGATGGTCTTCAAGGTTGTTTTGTCGATGGCTTGAAAAAGGTAATTCTTCACCTTTAGGTCCTTCAACCTCAGATCAGCAAGCTGTGCCCTCTGAGCTCTTGTCAAGATTTCTCCACTGGTTGGTTCTGTGTATCCCGTTTCCACCAGATGCCACCACTCTTTAGATCGCAATAGATTTTCCATGAGCATCTCCCAATACTCGTAGTCTCCATCAAACTTTGGAATACTTAGCAACGTATCCTTTTCTGCTGCCATCTCTTACACTCTTTTGATTCTTACCGTTCACTCGTGTTTGAACTCACACACACTCAGATCAGGCCCCTGTTGAGGCTCTGATACCACTGATAGAAACAGAGGTACTACACTCAGAGAAGAACTCAGACGATTTAAGCCTTAGCTTTCGATAATCTTATTAACACTGAAAGTTGGCTTTTTATAGCCTTACAAATGTAACTTACAAACGAAAATGCAGCTAAAAAATTCGAAACAATAAACAACCTAATCCCTAAGTATTAGGCTTCTTATTCTGATGAGACTTGCTAACCAAGTCACCTTCTTTTGTGCAACAGACTCGACCTGTTCTTCCAGTAATCACTCCACGACCAATTCTTCCAGTAATCTCTCCATGACCAATTCTTCCAACAGATTCTAGCTTCTCGATCGGGTTCATTTGCTTCAGGAGTCCCTGAGATTGCTCCTGGAATCAAGAACATGGAATACCATTCCTATATTTGATCTTATAATTGTTAAGGTTACTCATTTTTGTTATCAGAACATGATCAACTCTACAGGATCATATATAAAGAGGTCACTGCAACGCATTAACAAATCACAGTCACTAATTCCATGCCAGATGCTTGAGTTAGAACAACAAGGAACTTCCTTTATGTCTCAACGTGCCCTCTTTAACTTCAACATGTCTGGCACTAGATGCCTTACAAATGCTAGTCGAAAATTTTGAAAAAAAACGAGGCATAGAATATATTTTCTTCTATTTTCCACTCGAGAAGCGAATAGCTTTCGTCATTGGAGACAAGACTTGAGGAGAAAAACGCGTCCATGGATTTTACTCCAGTTAGTTAAAGTAACTAATCTTTTTGAGTATATGCATATTGGTTCAATTCCATGATATGAACTTGTCGTTCTATATAGTATGCAAGTCAGCAATGCTTGTATTTTTGCATAAAGTAGTGAAAATCTGATTACTGTGACGACAACAAGTCCAGGAATTTAGCAACTTCCAGAGTTTGTTTAAACTGTGTAGAAATCTGCATTGGTATTTGAATTTGAAATAAAACTAAGAAACGGAAAGAGAGTAGTGAAAAAAATTAGTGTACTTGTCATCGTCCTTCATTGTCACATGAAACAGTTGATTCATAAAGACTTTTAAACGATATGTTTTCGTCGTTTTTTTTGCGATGAAGTTTGTGTATATATTCAAGTTTTCGAAACTCTCTGCGCTAAGTATCTTTTCATTTCCAGTTCATACTCCATACACGTGAATTTAGATGAAAATATACACATTGGGTGTCAAATTATTGTCAATTAAAATGGAAAGAATAACAGATTGGAAGTATAATAATAATTATAATAATCATGTAAGCATGACAACTTCATCTCATCATACTTGGGTCCCCGGAATAACAACAAATGACACCAATATTATTTCCTTCCAAGGCTGGCTGTACTGATGGCCGGTAAACACAGCATGTACTTCTCCTTCTTCAACATATGGCATATGCCCTTCTAATTCACCAAAGCCACCCCATTAGTCCCATATAGAACACTCTAGCTGCTATCCCCCATTACTACCATTTCTAAATATCTCAAGCAAAACCCAAAAAAAAAGAAATAGAAAACAGAAAAAATGTACTCTTATCAGTTTGGGGATGTACATTCATAAAAACCAAAAGGAAAAACACAAAAATTGTATTTAGTTTTCTCTAACCGCACATTTAGGAACAGTACAAAAGGCAAAATTTTACATTATGAAGATTCTGTTAATATGCCTCTGTATAAAATGTACAAAAATGGCCACCTCAAAAAAGGAGAGAAAGAAACAAAAAGAAAAAGAATAATAACACTTCTTATTAATGACTATGGAGTAATTTATGGCGTTAATTAATAATTGAATTAATCTCTAAGACTCTAGCGCGAAAGGTGTCTGTAACAGATCATACGGGGCCCACAACGCATCCAAAGGGCAAGGCCGGTTCGTGTCGAGCCGGACCCACGGTTTCCCCTTGCCGCTCCAATGAAGCAGGCTCACCGAACCGGGATGCAAATCCCGACAAAGCCCCCGGAAGTTGTCGCCACCGAGGCCGTGCTGGTTCCACCGGTGGTCTACGGAGGCGATGTTTCCGGCGAAGACTAGGAGAAAAGGAGGTAACGAACCAAGCTCGTAGATCCTCATTCGCTTCTGAAGCTCCATCCACTCGACGATCTTGTTGGTGTAGCCGCCGGCGCGCCACCGGTCCAGGTCGATGACCATGACGCCTGTGTTGAAGTAACAAGCTTCGCGGCCCTCGAAGGTTAAGGAGAGAGTTGGGTTGGCCCAAAACGTCGGCGTGAAGTAGGTGGTGAAGTTGGCGTTGCAGTACTCCGGCGCGGCGAGGACGGCGTGGGGGCCGAGAGGTGTGGCGGAAAGCTTGGCAATGTCGTCGACGAGTACGAGGTCGGAGTCGAGGTAGACGACACGGTGGACACATGGAGGGAGGAGAGTGGCTAAGTAGTTGCGCGCGTAGTTGAGAGGGCAGTCTAGGGCGGACCGTATAGAGGTCGAGATCAGCCCCGCCACGGCGGAGTCGCCGAAGGGGTAGACTCGGAATTTCAAATATGGGAATGATGTCATCAATGTTTGTGTTAGAAGTATAGAGTTTGAGGTAGAAGCTGCGGCGACGAAATGGAAGATGACGTTTTCAGGGCATGAGGAGTGTTGGAGGACGGAGAGGATTGCCGCCATTGAGCCGCGGAGGTAGGCGGCGTCGAGGGTCATGGCGACGTGGACCGCCACGTCGGAGCAGACGGTGGAGTCTTTAGGGAGGGAAGGGCAGCTAGGGGAGTTGTAGAACTTGGGTGCTTCTTTGAAGACGTGAGTTGTTCTTGTTGTTAGGGCGGCGGCATTGGTGGTTAGAAGGAAGAGGAGGAACCAAAGCGGGTTTAGAAGGAATGGCGATTCCATGGTGTGGAATGAGAAAGGAGTACTTTGGGGTTATGAAGCTGTGAGAGTTGTGCGTGGCTTTGAAACCACGTTGAGGATTCAAAACTGGAGAAGTCTACAAGTCAAGGGTCTTCAACTATGTCTCCTTTCTCTCCCCCTTGGGCTCTGAAGCTTCTGTCTCGCTCACAACCAGAGCTAGCTAACAACAAAGTGTAATAATGGAGTGGGAAAGAAAAAAATTAAACCAAGATGAGATTTATATATTTTGTAGGTAAATAAAATAATGGGATTGTTATTCCTTTTTAATTTAAGTGATTTTTGACCAAAATATTACTAATTTATGTATCTGGTAATATACCATCACATATTGTGACTGCTGCAGCTAATAATCGGCCGCTTTAGTATTGACTTTTATACTCTTCTATATAACAATTGATCAACCTCATTTGCTAAATATGGATTAATACAAATAACCTATATTCAAATTAATCAATTGCGCTCCTTTCTTAATTAAGTTATCATGATACTGAATACATTTATACATATATATATATATATATATATATATATGTACGTTTTTTTTATTAAGTACGGTCTAAATTTGTGTGATTAAAGTTTGTGATTTTGGACCGTGTAAGGAGGAGAATCAATTTATTGTTAATTAGCTAGCAAGTAAAGAATGAATAGGACATTGTAACTTAACGGTGGACTACCATATATTTGAAGCAAAATATGTACCAAACAAAACATTTTAGTGTGCGAATTACGAATCTAGCTAGCTCTGGTGGTGACCCTTCTCATATTCATGTATAGGTGAGCCATCTACTTCTGGCATGGAAATGACTCCAAAGGAAAGGCAAAGCACAGCGCAGCTAGCTAGCGTCGACTGTGCTTTTCTAGCTGCCAGAGTCTTCATGCTTCTAATTAATCTAGAACATAAACCAAAACAAATGGGAAAGTCTTCTTAATTTAATTTTAAGAAACTTCTATGAGACGTGTAACTAGATGTTTTTTTAGAGTATCAATAACGGTATCCTTAAAGACTTTTTAGGCTCAGAGATTAATTCGCGTCGAGAGATCATGTCATAAGAATAAATTGAGATTTAACTCTAATTAGTGTCGGCGTGATTCAAACCTGTATATGAGGATTCCACATCCAGACTCTTACCAACTCGACCACCTGTGGTGGTTAGCTAGATGTTATTTAAGGCCAAATTATTATGTTTGGGTGAATAATGACCAAATTAAAGTGCACTTAATTATATTTCGACAATCTTCCTCAAAATTTCATAGTGAAACAAATGTTCTCAAAGGCAATTACCAAATAGTAATAAAATGAAATAAAAACGCATTGGTTATTTAAAGTACTTTCGTAACCTTCGATCGCATGGCAAATTATTTTGATAGACATAAATTGTGACAATAGTTATATTGGTAATTACAATGGACACTGATCAGTATTACTTGATCGATTTAATATGTTCATAAATCGTTATCAGTGTCAATATATATGTAGAAAGTCAATCTAAACTCATATAACGGTGACCATGCCATAGAAACATTATCTTTCTGAACATTATTAAGTATTAACAGTATATGATGAAACTAATGATACAATATGATGTTATATATTCGGCTAGCAATTGACACATATACTGAATTTTCTGAATTACCACGCGTGCTTAACGTATTTTTGATCTACTCACGGTTTCTTTAAATATTTTCTACATTTAGAGACTACTTTTTGTTGTAAGATCTAGTTCTAACAGTCATTAAGAATATATTTACTTAAATCAGCACCGATGAGATTAAAATCTAGACATGAGATATCCACAAATAATGTATCTCTTAAGTCTTACATACTCGATCATCTGTGGTAGTTTGCGTCGTTAATGTGATACTGATTTTGTACGTATTGTGTTAGATTAGACCACTACTCGTGATAGTCTATGATTATACGGAAATTAGTTTCTGATGCCCCTTCATTTCGGGAATTTCCATTAAGATCGTACATTTGATTGGAAACCCCACAGCAACAAGCCATGTCCCCTGAAGGGGCACTTGGTAAAGTCGGGTCCTAAATTTCTGTAGCCACCTCACTAGATTGCTAGGCAGATATTTCGTAGCCTTAATTGGCTGACGATAGTACAAAGCCACCTGGACTGGTAGTCTTTATTGGCATGGGAAAATTAGTTGGTTTTGGTTTGGGTTTTAATTTCAAATTAAGACAGGGACATGCAAACTAGAAAATAGTAGAAACTGATTTTGTTTGCTTGTGATCCCTTAAACACTTTTTTGGTTGCCCTAATTAGCTTGAAAGAAAAAGATGATGACTACGATCATGTTTCTATGCTGTGATATTTATATAGGCTTGATAGGAAACGAGAGGGGAAAAAGTCTAAAGTGAATAGATCCTACATGATTTGTTCCCCGTTCTTTTGAAACATTTGTGTTTTGACATTGTTCCTAATGCGTGCTTGCTTCTTCACTTGAACAAAATCACATTTTGAAATATCTACGTGATTGATGATATGAGGTTAACTAAAGAAGTTTTAGTATCAAAAGGGAAAGTCTTTTGAATTCTATCTAATCCAGTAATTACTTACATGTTTTTATCATCTCGATCATATGTTCTTTTCGTTACAGATTCATTAAGTCTATAGCTTTATATAAGATTATGATGCTTACGTGTTGCTAAAAACAACGCGCCTCCACGCGATGTAACCCTAGATCGAGCCCTTGGTATCTTCTTTGCCTGTCTGGCGGCGTCATGGCCTTGGTGATGGCATCTGGCCTCGTCAACGCTTATTTGGGGCTGTCGGATTAGATGTGTTGGTCAAGAGCGAGTCTGGTGCTTTGAGGAAGCAGTTATGAGGTTTTCTCGATCGATCTTCTTGGTTTGAGTGGGTGGTTGCAGTGGTTTGGTTGAGGAACGAGATCGCAATGATCGTAGATCTGGTTTGGGTGGGGTGGTGAGCCGTCGACTGGGGAGGAGGGGATGTGTTTGGTGGTTTGATGTGGTGATTGGCAGATTCGTTTCAGATTTGACGCTGACACCGACGAGAAGGTCAGGTGGAGGATCTATGATGGTTTATAGACTTGATTCTTACGAGGGGAGGGGTGATTGAACAACTCACCATATATGGTGGTTATTAGTTCGATGGTGACGACGATCCGTGGGTTGAGACCAGAGGATGGCGATGCTCTGGTGGTCTCGACGACGGTGAGGTGATGGTGAGGCAACTACTAGCATGGGCCAAGTTTGGTGGGTCGGTGGACCTTGATCTGGCTTTGGGCTTCATGGCCTTGTTCTGGCTTGCAGGCCGAGTATGGGTTTTACTATGTTTTTGGTTCATTGTTTTACTTTTTAGCTCTAATTTGTCTACGTATGGAAATAAGTTGTCCATTTTGTGTGGATGACGAAGGGCAATACCATATGTGTTGTTTTTTGTTGATGATTTATTGTGTTTTCATGGTTTTGAATCCTGGTGGGCTATATATACCCGAGTAAGTGCACACAGCATGCCATGTTTTCCCTAGTGTGGTGGCTAGTTTTTTGCTTTGTCAAATGGTCTCGGTTTTCTAGTGGCAGGATAAAACGTAGGGTCACTGGTTATTTTCAGTGGCATCGTAACCGAAAAGCTGATAGACATAGTAACTTATGGCTCTACATGAGCAGTTTTGTTTTTTTAGTCAAATATGTAAAGCAAATGGAGTAGTCAATGATGCACTCTTTTCTAAATGGTGTTTGCTAGAATGTATAAATTTTGTAGACATGCCTAATATGTTTTTAGAGTGTTCTTTCAGTGTGAGGTTTAGACATAATGTGCCCCCTTGTATTTTGATGTTTTATCAATGATTGCGGTGTGAGGATTGTCGTTCTAGCTCTTAGATTCAAAAAAAGAATATGATGTTTAGCGATGAATAAATGTACGATTTTTTCTAAATTCTAGTATATATGAACATGGGTTGGCGATCTAGCTTATATTCATTTTAATAACATGACTTATCAAAGATTATATTTGCAAATTGTAATTGACTAAAATTTTGGTCATTCATCACACATAAGTATCAACTATCAAGTCCAAAATTAGGTTTCTATTTTTGTTTTATAGACCGAGATAACATCCAAATTAAGTTAGGTTGGGTTGTTCATTCGCGCACCATAGAATTCAAAAATCAAAACTCAAGCCTTGATGGATTGCCAAGCTTGCCAATCATAACTTGTATGTTGTCACAAGCATATGTGCTTGGATTAATTTGAATTTCTATTCATTTGCGACCCCCCTCAACTATATCATTGAATCGCATTTGTTCCTCACATGCCCTCCAAAGATGGAAGATATGGAAGAAAAGAAAGCCCTCTACATTATTAGGGTTTTGTTGCAGCCATGTTTGAATGGAAACTAAAAATCCATGTGCTACCCACAGCCAACATCGCAAACCCACAAAACATACAAAGCGTACTTGCCAATTATGATCGATGCATCATCATCTACTTCTTCTTCAACCTTCTAGTCTCTTATCTAATTATGCATATTCCTTTCCCCAGCATCATCAGAGTATTACTGTGCCGGTGTTACAGTAGCGCGCCACCGACAGAAATGGTGGGGGCCGTGGAGGTCGGCCGTAAAGTCAGCCTTGTGACAAATGCAGCGAGCTCGTCGTTTTGTCTCTACTTGTACGAAGCCAACTTATAACTGCTTATTCGTTTACCATGCAAATTCAAAATCCTACTAGCTAGGCTAGTTAGCTAGTACGTTATCCACGACTGGGAATGAAACGCGTTTAGACTATCCGGTCGGGGGAAAATGGGCCCGGATTCTCTGACATGGCCAAGTGAGATCCGAGTCGATCTTCTTTTGCAAAGCTGGCTGCTGCTATAAGAAGACGAAGTGATGAAGAATATGCATATAATGGTGTGCCAGAAACGTCTAAGATAGTAGTCAGCACTTATCGACATGACTTAGCTTGGTTACTTAACTAGTTACACACTTAGACTCGATCAGCTTGTCTATCCTTTGGTGATGTATTAAGCTATAGTTAAACTGGCAGGTTTGGCAGATTAGCATAAGATTTGTCAATTCGTTAATTGTGCGCACATACCTAAACTCATAGAGATTGTTTATATGTTGAGAGGAGCTGGAGATTGACCTGAGGCATTTGTTTTCAAGATCTTGTAGCTGATTATGATTAGGATTCATCTGTATTGAGGTAGATTGATCTTGTTCTTCTAGTTCTTTCAAAGATGCAAAGAACTGTTAGAATAAGCCAACTGTATGCAAAGACTTCGTGCCTAGCAAGAACAAAATGGAGATGTTCTTTCAAAGATGCAAAGAAATGTTAGAATAAGCCAATTGTATGCAAAGACTTCGTGCCTAGAAAGAACAAAATGGAGATGGGTGGATGTGTACAAGACATCGAGGAAGGAAGACGAATGCAGAGAAACCAACCAAATTAATTATAAGTACAATGCAATACGCAATGCTCATTAGATTAATGTGGTCAATTAGGTTACTTATTAGGCTATCTCGTACTCGTAAGTACACCAAGTCACCGACGCGGTTTGTTTGGTAGATATGACGGCAATAAGTTGGTCCAAGTCTCTTTCTGACAGTCCTCTCTGAATGAATGGATTCGTACGGATTTGGTTGGTATGTAGTCTTAATATCTGTGTCTTTCACTACCGCTCACTGTTTCACCGGTTCATACCTCACTTGAGTCGCCACTCACCACCCC
This sequence comes from Comarum palustre, assembly GCA_951800085.1. NCBI lineage: Eukaryota > Viridiplantae > Streptophyta > Magnoliopsida > Rosales > Rosaceae > Comarum > Comarum palustre. Next base: position 7,557,314 of record OX637588.1, on the reverse strand, counting down.
ATGTTGGAAGCATTAGATCTAAGATCACTGAGGGACGGTCGGTGAAACACCTTTCAATTGTTCAATCTTGGAGATTAGTTTCGGACACTTGGATAGAGATAGATCTAAGGTGAGACATATTGAGCGCTCATTCATCGGGGGGGTGTTTGAGTGGTGTGGAAGAATCACAAAAAATCAAAATGCCGAATAAAAGAAAGAATTATAAGTTGGTACTCGAAAACATTTAAAAACATAAATAACATACTTGTAATATTTTTTTAATACAAATTAAGATATGAGTCTGAAGCTCATAATTCATAATAATGGTCACGATTTAACACTACACTATCGACCAAAAATTCTAAATTTATAAGAAAATTACGAATATTACCGCATAGTTATCTTCACTTCTTCAACCAATCCCCCTCTATCTGGTCATTTTCTCTTATTCTCAAGTCTCTCTCTCTCTCTCTATGATGAAAGGCATCATGTTCTAATGAAACTCTTCTCGTTCTTGAATCGATTCTGGTTTCCAAGGATGTCAAAGCCTCTATGGAAATCCGATCCAACTTGAGGCAGTTCATGAGATCTGAATCCCTCTCAATTATGAAAGAAATTTCTAAGGAAAACTTTGCAAAAAAGCTTTTGGTTTCTCGAATTTCTCTTTCACACGCCATCATCAGCGATATCGATGTTGAGGTTCGTCCTCTCAATGTCATCATTTTCAAGCAGTTAAAAATTGATTCTGGTATTAAATTATTTGAATTTTGGTGTTGATTTTGTGGATTTGATAAGGTGATGGTTGTCGATCTGTTTATGTTCTGCAGAGTTGGTTGGCTCTGTGATATGAGGTTTTGCTTTTGCGAGATTTCAAGTCCATAGCTCCACTTCAAGGATTTTCTATTGTACTGCATCTGGAATGACTCAACTTCGCTCATTAGTTACTAGCTAATGGGGGCTGTGAGGGAGCAAAGATTTGGATCTATGTATTGATGCGATATTTGTTGGAGTTGTGTTGTAGCAATTTTAGTTTCTGTAGTAGCACCGGTGTTTGCATGAGACTCGGCAATAGCACCGCACTAGCATGAGTCTGCAATAGTAGCGCACCACCAACAGAGGCGGCAATAATAGTGCGTTGTGTGCTCGCATCAGAGAATTGTGAGAAAATATTGCAATAGCACCGACAGTAGCACACTTGTCGTCGACACTCAATAATAGCACACTTGTCGTCGACACTCGACAACAGCACACTTGTCGTCGACACTCGACAGAAGCACACTCGTCGTCGACACTCAATAACACACTCATCCTCAAAACTCAGTAGCACACAAGTTGTCCAGTAGTAGATGAATGTACAGTGAATGGTATTTTGGTAAATTATTTGATGACAAATGACATGTTATCAAATTGTCTTAATTTGTTAATTTTTGTCCTTAAATGTGTAAGATAATATGTAAAAAATGTATTTGTAAACTGAAATTTAATTAGTAACTAAAGTGTAATTTACTGTAAATAAAATGTGCACCAAATACTAGTCTGCGAAATTTCCCATCCCTAAGTCCCCAACATCTCTCGATTCAGTACGTGCATTACATCCAGCTATGTGCCTATGCTGTTAGGTTCACCGTTGGTCGCAGAGTAATGTCCACACGAGGAACAGACTCTCACTGGGTTGTATCATTGTGACAATTTCTGGCATTGCACTCATCTTTACTGCTCCTTTCGACCAGGCCAAAATAAATTCAAATCACCCAACAAAGGCAAATCAAATAATCAATAATGGGAGATAGGAATAAGACCACCCTGTCGTATGTTAACTCCAAGCAGACTGATAATATGCTTCTACACTAGGCTTTATAATGGAGAGGAAGACCACCCTGTCTTCTGTCCTCACTCTCAAATGGTTGGTTCCACTAATCATTTGATTTCAAGAACAAGACACAAGGAAACAAGTTTGCAGGCAGAGTTGGTTAAGATAACATGGGTGTTTTCCTTGCATTATTGTGTTACCAATACATAGCTGCTTATGGTCATCAAAAGACAAACAAAATCGGAATTGTTAGTAATGCGATGTCAACCACTCGTATAATGCAATGGAGCACCATCTTCAATTTGGTGAGGAAGATTATTGGTTTCCTTTCTGAAAGCCAAGCGAAGCAGTAGTCTGTACTCTTCAAATCCAGCTTTAGCGAAAGAATTATGAGCATTGCTTGCAAACTGCTTAGGACAGGACAGGTCTCAAGGCACCTCATATTCTCAGGGTTACATTAGTTACGATGCCATGTACTATAAAAATACAAATATGAAACCAAGCCAGCCTTCAGTTGTGCTTCTAAATCACTACACAAGCATCAAACTAAGCAAGGAAGCTACCATTTATCACTTCACTTCATAACAGTCTATGAACTCTTCCCCAACGATTAGGGACCTGCCCTTTTACCGGCAGTATCCATGAGAGAGTATTGAAGGGGTGAAACCAAATAAACAAGGAACGAGACCAAAACAATGAATTCCAGCGAAAGGAGCAACTCAGTGTACAAATTTCAATACCATCAACAATGTCAATAGAAAGAATAGCTAGAGAATAAGAATTAAGATTTACTTTGCAGAACTAATTTCTTTTCAGTTTTCCATCAATTTTACACCAGCAAAACAACTTATTGAGGACACACCGACACATTAACTCGAACACCAACAGCCATGCTTCAGCAATGTCAAATGAACAAAGCCAACTCAGACCTATGAAACATCCAATAACTAAGCAAGTTCCACTACCTAAAAGCCCTCACTCTCCCTCTATAGCTAACTCTCGTCATAAATTCCAAAAGCAACTAAGGAGTCAGTCAATCAGAAACCAATCATAATCACAAATGCAAGCCATTTATTATGAAATTTATGTCTGTTGCAGATGTTTTTGAAAGGTAACAGAACTGACCAAAAGTCTAAAGGCCAAACATTCTCAAGCAGGAATACAGCTAATGTATTTACAAATATGAGAGCAGCATCGCTAAACAACCATGCTGAATCCAAAGTTAATCTTGGACTAACAAAAGATCAGCGCAGCAATCACAAATACACCAATCAACAAAAACAGATTCTTCAACACATTATCAACCTGCTGCCTTTGAGTTACCGGCTGAGGGAAACCATGAGCATGCCCCCCATGAAATGAACTGCTGAAACCGTAAGGAAAACCAGAAGTTGTTCCATACACAGTAGCATCCGAAAAGGATTGATAATGAATATTAAATGAGGGAAACAGACCACCAATTGCAGTGGCCAGCGTGAAGTTGCCAATCCTGGCAGTGGCCATGGGCATAAATCCTCCCATAAACCCAAACCCGTAATTGGGGAACTGATTGGTCTCGGGTGGAGGAGCAGTTTCAGGCCTCTGCCCAGCAGGGCGGTTAGGAATATTAATCCCCGGATATGATTTCGATCTCGGGTCAGTCTGTGCCTTTCCCCTGCCATAAAGAGGAACCAACTTGTCTTCCTGTACAAGGGCCTTGCATACCGGGCACTCTTGGCAATGCGAGTGATGGTGCAACCATCTGTAGAGACAAGGCCAGCAGAAGAGATGACCACAAAGTGTTATGATTGGATCCTGCGCTAAGTCGAAGCAAATGTTGCACTCGAAATCCCCTGGGTCATTGCCATTAGCCCCCGAGCAAGACTGGCTTTGGGGCGGCACGGTCGTTGATTCCCCAAAACCACTTGCCATCCCTGCACCCACAAAACTTCAAATTTCGCAAACCTGTAATCCATACACATAATTAAGTCTCCCCTTCTTAAACTCAACATCGAAATCCAACAACAAGAAAATCAAATTCCACATTATTCATCGAATTAACCACAATCAAAACACTACCAAATTCACAACTACATGTTCCGAAAACTGAAATTTCAATCCTCTAAACAAAATCACAAAAGATCCTAAACAAAATCAATAAGATCAAATCACACAACAATAAAATCTCGCCCAAATTCCCCCAAAACCCCAAATTACCATAGATCAACACAATTAAGCACGACAACACGCAGATCAGAGCAAAATTAAGAAAAAATTAACCTAATTAAAGCTAATGAAATCGATCAGCCCTAAAATTTAACCACAAATAGAAACTAAACTAAATTAAATAAAAAGTAAAATTAGAGATCGGAGAAGTTACCTTGGGAAATTGGATTGGGGCCTAGGAGGGACGAGAGAGGAGTTGAAATAGAAGAGCGAGAATGTCTCTGCGGTGGTTGGAAGTGAAAGAAAGAAAGAAAGAAAGGAGAAGAAGGAAGGAGAAGATTCCAGGTTTTTCCGAATTGAATTTGTGTTTAAGATCCTAATTCCACGTTGGCGGGCTCACTAGTCACTAGTTGTTTATTAGGGCATATTCTAAAATCTATAATAGCTAAAACCTATATTGATTTGAATTTTTGAAAATATAGACTCTACCTCTTTCTTTAACTTGTTTAAAATATGATTTATTTAAAATAGTTCTATTTTGACTCAATTATTTAAGAAAAATTTTATTTTAAAAGAGTTTAATGGAGCATAGGTCTCACTAATCATTATTAATTATGTAAAAGATATGATTCATGTTGTAATTACATGATAATTAACTATCAAAATAGGTTTGAGTTTAGGTTTTATAGATTGAAGATGTAAAAATTGTTTAAACATTAATAGGTTTGAGTTGTCTATAATTTGAATTTGAGTTTATGTTTTAGAAACAAATTGCACCTTATATATAGTCTCCCTCTATTATTGTCGTCTGATCGTATGGATCTGGTGCGTCCAAATGTCAGGAACGGACAGTCGGATTGCGAATGGGTATAGGTGTCTTGTTTGGACTAGGTTTTGGGTCCATAACGGTGATGAGCCCGGTCCGTTTCTAAAGTGTCGTCATTGTGTACGAGTGAAAGGATTCCTTGGGTGATAAGGAGAAGATCGAGTTGGGATCAGTGTCGGATTCGTTTTAATGTTTGATCATGATCGTAATTGGATTCTTCAAGACATGTTTGAAGTTCGAATCTCGTTTCTGGTTTGGTTGAGAAATAATCGAGCATGGGTACCTAAAGAGGAACATTGTAATAATTAATTATCATTTCAAAAAAATCAATTCGTCATATCCCATTAAGAGTTTTAGTCGGGTATTAACTTAATTGAATGTGCTTGGCCCAGGGTTAATACAGATTAGGGAATCCAAGTGATCGATCCAGAAGACAAGTAGATTCATCCGAGCTTGATACATATCTAGAGTTTAGAGTTCCCCATATTCGACTTTCGGAATATAAGGTACTGCATTTAGTTTCTTTCTAAGTAGACTGCAACCTGAGCGGAGTTGGTTGCATTGAGCTTGTTAATATCTGTCTTGGCTTGTAGGGTGTTGCCTGGTTTCTCTAGTCCAGCAACCCAACTACACGGCGATTGAAACCAGATTTTTATGCTTAAGTCAAGTCATTACCAACCATTTTAATGGCGTAGGTCTATAAACTTTTCAGTCATCAGTTTTGGTTGTCAGCTAGTTTGGCCAGTTGAACTCTTCTGGTAAAGAGTATGTTGTTGGACACTAGCTATCACACTATTAATCGACCACATTACTAAATACTAATTGCTTCTCTGGGCTCCTGAATAAATCACATACTTAAAGACGAAGGCAGCTATGATTCAAAAGGGAAAAAGGTATTGCTATATGGTCTTATTAAGGCCTAACATTTTTGGTCAAATTAAGGCCTAACATTTTTGGTCTTAATCTTATGTGCTATGTAATGTCATATTGACACATCATCAGTTTAAAAATTGATGTCAGGTCATTTTTAAGTAAAAATACAATTTTATCATTCACAATTCATTTTCGTTTCCTTTTCTATAGAGATAATTTAGTTATCTTAAATGAACACTATAGAGATAATTTATAACCACAACCATTTCATATATATATATCTGTGAATTGTCTTCGTCTTCTTGCACACATTCAAGCACATTAGTACAAATATCAAGTACCAAGAATCTGTATAACACAATTTCTTAATTCTGAAGCAGCATAGAAATCTGCAGTTTGGTCTTTATGGTCATCTATCTGAATATGACCTGCAGAAATTAGAATAGAGAGGACATCGGTCCAGATTATTAATTCCTCTCTGCCGATCGATTTCAAACTTATTGAATTTGAGTCGTGAATAGAAATAATAACTGACTGCAACTTTGGAAAAGTAAGTAATGGACATATAAGCATTGGCGTGGAACACGAGCCATGCAATGCAGCATGACCTGCATTTAATTTCCTCAGTGAAGATGCTCTCGTGTTCTTGTTTCTAAACCCCACCAAGTGAATAAAACTAGGAAAATAAGGAGCAGCTGTAACCCAAGTGAGTAAAACCATCGAGATAGTGTACCAACAGTTCAATTCTGAAGTCTATGCCTTATATGACTAGGTACCCGATATATAAGTTATGGGATTAGTCGCAAGAAATGCAACTGTCCAGATATTCATTACAAATGCGCTCGGTTAAAGCCAACAACGTGTGATAGCCAACTATCTATATCCAAATCCCATGTAATATGATTTTTTTAGACCTAAGTCGAATTCTTAAATTTAGATTATCAAATGTTAAAAATATATTTTTCTTTAATATATGTTTTTTAAAAACTAATAGAAAAAAACAGTTATAATTAAATATTCTAGTAATCATATTATGATAATTAATATTTTAGTAATCGAAGGATGAACCTACAAGAGAGTTTTGTGTTTTTAAAGAAAAAATAGACAAAAAGAAAAATAATTACAAGCCTAATCAGACCCTCCACAACCGGCTGGCTAGGTGGCTGACTTTCAAGACGCCTAGCCTTCTTGAATAGGTAGAATAATGAAGTTTTTACCGCGTCTAGCATTCAGACGTTTTTAATGAGGATTTTAGAATTTTAAACTTTAATGTTATTCAGTATCGTCACACAAAATATAAGTCTTACGATTCTAAAATCTTTAAAACTTGAACGTTACTCAGTATCATCACATTAAACATACGATTTTTTCTGTTAGCAATATATGGTATAATACTGAGAAGTAAATCACAAATTCATCCATAAAAGATTTTAATTCTCAACTAACCATTTGGACTCGACACGGCACAAATCAAAACCTCCCACGTATCCTTCCAAAAAATGCAGCTTCCTCTTTAAACCCACCTCCTATTTCCGCTCTTGTTCACTACCTCCCGTTCTCCCAACCCCTCTGAATGTACGATTCCGAGTGAACCCAGGCACCACCCTCACAGGAGCCATCACCGGTGGCAGCGTTGATGGGTCAGCCCGTGATCCATACCCTCACGTTCTGGCTCGCGGAGCACCCATCAATCGTCGGGTTCCGTTGGTCCCACGCTCACTCCTGGGGCTCCACCTGGTCCTTCCTCTTCACCGCCATCTCCCTCTACCTCCTCCTCTCCCTCCTCCTCCACCTCCTCCTCTCCCTCCTCCGCCGCCCCGTCCCTCTCGGCCCCCTCCCCGCTTTCCACTCCCTCCTCATGACCCTCCTCTCCTTCACCATCTTCGCCGGCATCACTCTCTCCTCCGTCGCCGAAATCCGCGACACCCGCTGGTTCTGGCGCCGCTCCAAAACCCCCTTCCAGTGGCTCCTCTGCTTCCCTCTCGGGACCCGCCCCTCGGGGCGTGTCTTCTTCTGGTCCTACGTCTATTACCTCTCTCGATTCCTACACATGATCCGGGCCTTCTTTACGATCATGCGACGCGGGAAGGTTGTCCCCTTTCAGCTCTTCAACCACTCCATCCTCACATTCATGGCCTTCGTCTGGTTGGAATTCTCGCAGTCTTTTCAAGTCTTGGCTATACTTTCCACCACGCTTGTCTACGCTCTTGTGTATGCTTACAGATTCTGGATTGCCATCGGGCTGCCTAGAGCTTGCTTTGCGTTCGTGCTGAACTGCCAGATGCTGCTGCTGGGATGCAACGTGGCTTGCCATGTTGGTGTTCTGATGATGCATTTTATGAAAGGAGGGTGTAATGGAATCGGGGCGTGGGGGTTCAATTCGGTGCTGAATGCGGTGATTCTTCTGTTGTTTTTGAACTTCTACGTGAAGATTCATTGGGGTTATGGGAAGGCGGCATTGGCTAAGGCGGAAGCCAGTGCAGAGGAGGAGCAGGTTAGAGTGAAGGACAAAGTGATTTGAAGCTAAGTAGTATTAGGGGGTAAAAAGAATGTTTGTTCTTGGGGAGGAGGCTGTTAAAGTTTTGGTTTTTGAGTGTTATACATGGTTTAGTAGGATGGTGAGGTTGAGTATGATGAGTTGAGTTACATATCTCGGGAGGTAGAGTTTTTGTTTGATGGTTATGGATGTTGCTTGTGATTCAGGAGTAAAAATATTGGTGGGAATTCCGAATCATATTGTTCAATTTTGTCTTGCTGGGTTTGAGCAGTGCTGAGAGTAGTAGTGTGTTTTCTTACCTGTACATGTTTTTTTCTTTCTTGTGCTCTTATTTAGTTTTTACTGCTTGCTAGTAGAGGCAATGTAAATAGAGTGCTGCTCAGGTTGTATATATAATATGATCAGTCTTAGGTTGTGAGATGAATCTTATCTGTGACTACTGTCTGTGTTAACATCAGTTTATAAGCACAACCTAGTGCCTCCTAGTTCTTAAAAATCCGAAACTCGTAACATTTATGTCCCTCATTTTGAAAGTCAATCTAACTGGTAACTCTAACTGTTGAGACTGGTGCTTCGATTAAGTTGCTCTTGAGCACGCACAGAATCTCTGCAAATTGTGGCGTGAAAGGTTCGCTAGTGCCAATAGTCGTTCATAACATCAGCTATGTCGCATCATCTCTCCATTTGTATTGTTTGGGTCAAAATATTAATATTTGACGAATGTTTTCTTAGAAGGCTCATTGGACCGATTCTTGTGGTCTACGTTATTATTGACGTATTTCCTTTTGAGTGGAAGTCATTTTTAGCACGGATTCATGGTTGTTTAAGGATTCCTCAGAGAATCCAAGAAGATTTAATACACCTTGATCCGCAAGAAAGAACAAACCTTAGTGTTCACTATATAAATGGGTCAAGATACAGAAGACGGACACATCTCAATTATTCAACACAACTTTTGCACACTGCAAAACAAGCCTCTCCAGAGCACCTCTACAAGAAAGATTCCTCGAGTCTTTTTGTCCACTAAAGCCCGACCCGTCGGCATTATCCACTGCTACTCACCAAAGCCTCATCCGTGAGCACTACCCGCTTCTAATCACCAAGCCTCATCCGTGAGCGAACAGTTCACCACCGCATCATAAAGCCCTATCCGCGAATACCCGCAAAAAACCATTGTTGGAGTGAAAACTCTAGCAAATATCCGGAGTTTGTCAGAGATCATTTGGCGAATGCACCAGCTCCTGTGATTTTTAGCTCTGCCCAACCATATCGGTCTGAGTAGGAACGTCCGCTTCAGAGGAAGAGGAGAAAAATCCTAGTTGCTCTTCAGCTAGGTCTAAGAAGAACCTGAATGCAGACCTGACCAACGTCTGTACAACAATCGTTTGAAGAGAAGTCAGAAGGCGAACACGCATCAAGATCAAGGTTGTATCTGACCTATAGGTACTGGCACGCCCTCAAGCTTGGTTGTTCGAAGAAATCTATTTTCACGCCGAACATGTATCATCGCTCAATCGCAGTGAAATGAATTATGTCGTATAAGTGAGTACGCCGTCGACTTAGATGGGGAAGAGGAATCATCAATGTGAGCGCAGAAGCGACCCTGGTGTTTGCCATACATTCTCCATTTCTCCCCTTAATACATAGAAAGATCAGTAGAGATTATACATGTGGTTCAAAGCAGATTGCGGAGGATTTTGCAACCTGTGCCAGACGGCCAGACCAATTCACTTGCAAATCTTGTTCTATTCTTGTTGGGTGTATTTGGGTGAACCCTTTATACGATTTGCATAAAAACAACGAAATCTTTTTAGAGGGGTAGCACTATGTAAGACATATCATCAAACAAAAGAACTTTGATGCCAGAGTCTAATAATTAAATCAACAAGAAAGCCAGTATGGCATTTGGTGTGGTAGTTAGGATTTGGTACCTCATATGAAGCATGCCAGTGATTTGGAGTATGCCTACTATTAGATTAGTAGCACCAAACGTGTGCCTTTCACGAAGAAAGCCGGCAACTGGATTAAAAGAGAACTTCGGTATGGCTTTGATATAAGGAGAAAGAAAAAAAATCAGTTAAATATCATGAATTTTTTGTTAAAATTAATTCAATCTCTCTTTTTAAAAATTTATCATTTTAGTACTCTTAACTTTTAAATGTTTACAAGTTAGTCTAAATTTTCATGCTAGACTCTAAAAATGATATCAGGTGCTGATGTCAAGTTGCACGGAATAAAACACATTTCAACGATTCAACACAACTTTTGCACACTGCAAAACAGGTCTCTCCGGAGCACTTCTACCAGAAAAATTTCTCGAGTCTTTTTGTCCACCAAAGCCCTATCCGTAGGCATTCCTCGCTGCTACTCATCAAAGCCCGACCCGTCGGCATTATCCGCTGCTACCTCATCAAAGCCTCATCCGTGAGCGAACAGTCCATCATCGCTTCATAAAGCCCTATCCGTAGGCGAATACCCGCAAAATCATTGTTGGAGTGAGAACTCTAGCAAATATCCCCGGTTTGTCAGAGAATCCTTTAGCGAACGACCTGTATTCTGAATTATAGCTCTGCTCAACCATTTCGGTTCGATTAAGATACATCCGCTTCACAAGAAGAGGAGAAAAATCCTAGTTGCTCTTCAGCTAGGTCTATAGAACCTATATGCAGGCTTGACCAGCACCTGTATACAGTCGTTTGAAGAGAAGTCAGAAGGCGAACGCGCATCAAGATCAAGGTTGTACCTGACCCATAGGTACTGGCACGCCCTCAAGCTTAGTTGTTCAAAGAAAATCTATTTTCACGCCGAACATCATGCAATTCAGAAGGTGCGCCTAAAGAATAAGATGAACCAGGTTGACCTTGCTAAGATGATCAAAGAGCTCCCTAAGGTGGATCAAGAGTACGAGAATGGGAAGGCTTATGAGTGTGTTTTGGTGTTTATGGTTTGAAAATGATTGTGATCTCGTACATGGCCATAGTCGTTAGGGAGCCAGATTGCCAACAATCGTCAACATGGCCTTCTAGCTCTCGTACTCCTGAACCACCATAGAGTGCTCGTTGATCCTTTTAGCTAGGTCGGCCTGGTTCATCAACTTCTCCATTCGAACCTTCTGAATCGCACGCCTTACGTCCATTGAGACCCACTTTGGCATCGCCGCTTGCATTTCTCCAAGCTGGTGCCAAAATAGTTTCTGACGATGATCTCGATGACTAGACCAAGGGTGCCAGAACAAAGTATTTGTTGATGTTGAATAATCAATGGTGTATAAGATAGATAGAGTAGATGTTTGGTACTCATATCACATCTTTCAATTAAGAGCATTAAGTTTAGTTTCTTATAGGTGTAATAAGAAGTGTAAGGAGTATGATACTTTTCAAGTTGGGTGATAACCCCAAGAAAGTTTCAATATTGATGTGCAAGAGAGCTTCTCCTCTAAGCAAGGATTAAAATTTCGGTAATTACAGAGATATCGACCCTCTGAAAAATGGATATTTTGACGGAAATTTTGAGGAAATATCGATAGCTGGAAAAAAACTGAGAAAATTGACGGAAATTTGAATAAAAACAAGGAAATTTTAAATGAAATTTTGAGAGATGTTTGTTTTCTCAATTATCTATTATATTTAAAAAGAAAACATTGAATAAACATTAATCCATAATGAGTTGTAATAATGTAAGGTGAGTCAGTACGTGTCGAATCATTAAAAATTTTTAAAAATTTATTTTAAACTATCTAATTTTTTTTATATGGCTGGAAACTCAATAAGGGCTAGGCCACATCTTATATACACATGATAAATACTAAATAGGAATTAAAAAATTAATTATAGATTAGCTATTTATCTAAATAATTACTTTTTAGATTCTTAAAACAAAGAATATATATTTTGAAGATGTAAAGGTTAACCAATTGAATGGTCAGCAGGGTTGGTTATGTAACAAGCCTTATATTTTGAATCTTCGTGACTGCAAATTTTGATTTTGTTCGGATTCAAACAGTCAAATTCGCAATATCAAGGAGTCATGGGGAAGTTGGCCACTTCTACACGTGCTTGAGGCCGAAATAATACACAGTCAAATCCGCACAAATATCAAAGGGGAGTCAAGGGCGAAAGTGGGCGTAGTCAAGGTCGAAAATTTCGGTAATTTCGTGAAATATTGCGATATATCGATTATTTCAGACCAAAAAATCTTGGTAGATAAAAGATATATCGCTACGTGATAAAACCGAAATTTTTAACGAAATTTCACCGAAAAAAAAAATCAATTTTTAAGTCCTTTCCGTTGAGGGTGAATCACCAAGTGTAGAAGAACCTCTCAATTTTCAATCCTAACTTTCAGTTAAAGAAAATGGGTTTGACAAAGGTTCTACCCAAATGACCTTGTACAAAAATAAGGTTTTACTTTTTTGGATCCCCCTGGAAATCAAAGTGAATTCTGAGAGGAACATTTCCATTCTGAACATTAACCGAAAAAGCATAAAATTAAATTTTGACCTAATGAGACCGAGGAAGTCATGCAGAAAAATTCAAGGGCCCTCTTACATGTTATGATTTTATGCTATAATATCTTTGGGTGAAGCAAAATAAGGGCTAACTTTTTGATCTTGAACTACCACCGTTGACTGCTGAAGGGAGGATCAAGCATATATCTTAGACAGCTCAAATGCTTTGACCTGGGAAGCCTTTTTCGGAAGATGGTGATTTTGCCCTTGTTCCTCCTCATGATGTTTGGTACTGATCCGCCTGTTTCGTCTTGTGTTATCAAGAAATGTATGACGTCTTCTGTATCTGGGATCTGCTTCTTAAGTCGTTTGAGGAATAAATGAGATGGTACTAATCCAATAAGTTTAACGTATCATGCATCTAGTGTGAACTTACAACAAAACCATTGGAAGTACGATATCATGTACAGATCCGTAAATGGACCCGTTTTAAAATAGATTGTCATAGATCTGGATCCGTTTAATAATTAAAAATATTAGATCCGAACGTGAACTGTTATCTGTCAGATCATTGATAACTCGATTCAAACCTGTATCCGACGGGTTAATGGATATTCAATTCGTTAATCTGATTCGTTTATGATAATAAATAATTTAAATTTTTAAATAATAAATTTAATTAGACGCATACAAATTCCAACAATCTCCTTTCCTGGTTGTTCATTGGTTTGTAGTCAATTATTGAGTACTAGTTCATCTTAATTAGACATCGTGGCTAGCTATACCCCAGGTTACATTGAACCAAAATGCCAAATCAAGTGATTCAATATAACCCTCTAATCCATGATCATATTCCAAAAATTGTAAAGTACAATACGTAAATAAGATCTACAACGTACGCAAAAATGATGGAGTCGAAAGAGATCGAGAGTAGAATCGTGTAAGCTATTTATGAACAAGACACAACTTCTTGGACCTCTTGATCCATCTTTGGCTTCATTCGTGTTAATCATTATATGAGTCCAATATATTGAGAGAATTGTGTCCAAGTGTACAAGACAATACAAACATTTCCCGTCATTATAAGTGATCTATTGCTTAACAATACATTCCCCTTTTTTGGTATTTTTCAGCGTAAACCATGAGAATTTGCTTAGGAAAACTTGTTCGATGAAAAAATGATTATAAAAGCCATTCACGAGCAGATCCGTCATGAAGATTTTGACAAAGACTCTTGTCGAGTTGGCATGTAGAGTCGCCTACGCACATGCATTTGACTTAAAAAAATGAATGCGTTATATCATCATCAACCACTAGCTGCATTATACGAAAGCCTAGTTGGCATGGGCAGGTACATAGCCAGAAAGAAGATAAGAGGGTCAATTGTCTTATCTTAATTTTTAAAAAAATAATCATTATTAAATTTTATAAGATAATAAAATATAAATTGACTATTTTCTTTTAAAAAATCTTTAATTAATCTTTAATATTCACTACTGAAATAAAACACTTAGACTACGAGATTATAACAGTTTCGTAGCCTAAGTTACACTTAGATGACGAAAAACAAATCTGTAGCCAAAGTAAGAACTTAGGCGGCGGAAGAATATGTTAGTGAGCCATAGCTTGATTGGTTAATGTGTTTAACTGACAACTTTGAGGTCACGGGTTCAAACCTCATGGACATATGTAGGGTGTGTGAGTTATTAATAAAATGTTTTTTTTAAAAAGGCGATGGAATAATATTTCGTCTCCTAAGTACCTCTTAGGCGACCGAATAATTTACTTAAGCAACGAAATAGTATTCCGTCTTCTAAAATATTCTTAGCCGACAGAAAAAATTTCTTAAGAGACAAATTTATTTTAACAAAATAATTAAAATATTTAATCACTTAGGCAACAAAATCATTTTAATTTCGTTGCCTTAGTATAATTTGTACATATTTTTAATTTTTAAAATGTATATGCATATCTTTTTTCAAAGAGCATGAGTATGTAAACAAAGACATTTTTAATTTTTTCATCAAGGCAATAGAGTTGTAGTATTTTTCTATATATATATATATATATACTTCTTAAACTCTTGTAGTAATTTATTTCATTATCTTTTAATTTTTAAGATAAATTTTAAGAAAACAATTAAATACTAATCACTTCAATTTAGCATATATTAATGACGAAATATATTTAATTACTGATTAATTTCCTAAATTAATTCAAAAATGGTAATTAATGAATATCATTAAATTACTGATTAATTAATTACCTAAATTAATATTTTTATATGTATATATATTATAAACTTCCATAAATAAAAATGATAATGAATATCATTAATATTTGGCCGGACTAACTAATTGCCCAATATCACTCGTGGCTACTTAGAAGACGAAAAAAGTCATTTCGTCGCTTAAGTTAGGTGCGGATCAACTTTTAAGCCGTTGATTGGAACCTAGATGCATAGATCTAACGATCACTATTACCCAATCCCAAATCCCTCATTCTCCCCTTCCTCGTTCGTTCTTCCTCTTAAATCATCTCCAAGCCCATCTCCTCCGCCTCCTCACCCACTTCGACTGCCTCCCACCACCCTCATCTTCAAGTCTTCACAAGATCGGTGCCGCTTCTACGTCTTCTCTCACGTTTCCACTCCCTCGGATTTGGATAGATCTCGGTCCTCCCCTCCCAGACATGTCACCTCCTCCGCCGCCTCGCTCTTTCTACCTCGTCTCACCGCCGAATTGGGTCCTTTATCTAGCTCGATCTGGGTGGGTGGTAGCAGAGGTGGGTTGAACTTGGGTATTTGGGTTGATTCTGTTTTGGTTTAAAGATATAGTGGTTGATTAGATTTGGGTTGTAAGAAATTGGTAATGGAGTCGGCGGTGGTGTTGGCAGGCCGGTGAAGGGACATTTGTGACAATGGAATTCCAATTTCCGTCGAAAACGAAAAAAACCTAAAAGAAAAGGACCTAATTTAGGTAAAAAAATAAATAAATTAGTATTTTCTATTTCTGAAAATGAAAAGAAAATGTAATTAATAATCTATATTAGCATTTTTCTATTTCCGTAGCTAAGAACCTAGACAACGAAAACTAATCTAGTGTCTAAGAGCTTTGGCAACGGAACATAATCTGTCGCTTAAGAGCTACTAAGGCAACAAAATTTTAATTTTCGTCGTCTAATCTCTTACTTCACGGTTTCTAGTCGACGAAACTTAGACTACAAAAATTTTGTTGCGTAAGTATTTAGGAGACGAATTTCGCGTCTTAAGCTACGAAATTTTAAGGTAGCCTAAGTACATTTCTCCAGTAGTGATTATTCAATAATAATGAAATGAAATAAAAATTTATACTATTTTAAATAATTAATCCAATTAATAGAAACTGTGTCAAGAGTTTTTTACCTTATTGATCCATACTAATATGTAATTTAATGCTTTAAATTTCATTTATGATTTTTTATTTTTATTTTTTTTATAAATAAGCTAAATGAAAACAACACTTTGATGTTTACCATATATTGACGTGTATTATGTCTCAAAAATAACATATTGAAATTATGAAAATCTAAAGTTTATTAGAGATGAATTAATGGTTTGTTCGAGAGCGCATTTTCATTTTGAATTGGTATAAAGAACATTGTTGAAATTAAGTTTGTGTCACTTTTTTTAAGCAAAATCGTATTCTTGCTAAAGAGTAACCGAAAATCATTTAATTTTTTTTTAATCAAATTTGACCTTTCTAAATGAGATGTCTAGCTACCTACGTCACTGGGCATGGGCAGCACCAATTCACATACCATTTCCTTTCACAAATTCCTCAATTTTCTGATTGAAACGTAATCTAAATGTTTAGAATGTGAAGTTCATAGTATCCACATTTTGAATGACCAAAAACCAAACGCGTAGGGATCGAGCTAGCTAGTTTGATAAGTTCAGACCCAGATATTATTGAAAAAGATCGAAAACCATATTCATATCATATGTATGCGCCTAACTTTGATGACAGCCCTGGATAGACAATACACTTCTCTTACTCAATGCGTATATCCAATCCCCAGGCATATCTCATTGTGAGGATAACCTTCCGTTCCATTTTAAATCTTAAGAGCATGTTTTGTACGAGACTAATTCCTCCGCCACCGAAAACTAATCTCGCATAATTTTCAATTTAATTTGTCATAAATAAATAAAATGTCGGCTTTGTGATCGTGAAGAGAATACTGTTTGTTTATATACAGTGGATATCAGATGCGAGAGCGATTACCAGCGACAATAAGTCGGTGGCAGGGTAGAGGTTCCTGGAACGGCTAAATTAGGTCGGGGGATTAATGTGGGTTTTGGATTCTTTCATGCTATGAAGATAACTAGCTATGGCTTTAACAAATGAAAGAACGTGAACGTGAACGTGTCCAGATTCTGTTGCCTATCATCCAAACATTAAATCACACAGTGATGAGGACAGAAGCCCCAGCTTCTTGGAAATTTCATGCTGTGTTTCCTAACCCTAACCCTAACCCTAACCCTAACCCTAACCCTAGCTCTAGCTCTCACTGTCTTACTTTGACGGTGAGAATGGAGGACCAAATTCGCTCGCAAGTCTATGCTATCGTTTTGCAGACTCGTATTCAAATTGACATAGATGAGTCTCTCATGGAGTCATGGTCCCAAATATATGTCACTTTCCTAAGGCAAATGCAGAGGGGCAATAAGCCCGTCCACTTGAACCTCCCCGTCGAGTGCTCGACTAACGAAAATTCATAGTTACCAAGTCAAGAACATGCATACCTTTTGGTTCTGAAATCAATTCTATCGCTTTAGTTATACGCCTCTAATTCGTTAGCTAATTAGACTCCTCTTCTTGTTTCTCCATGGCATTTGCAAATGTCATGCATGCTGTTTGGTTTAGCACAAGTTTCTTGAATATTGGTTGCTTCTAGACTAATCACATTGGAGTTGTTTGTGATGTGGTGATGATATACCGTCACTTTTTTTTCATATCTAGACTAAATTATTACTCATATTATATATATATATATATATATCTTTTTCACAATCACGACTATGCAAGAGTATAATAAAAAATGTTCGATAAAAATTATAAAATGGACCGAGAAAATAAAAGAATGATAAAATTTAGTTTACTATCCTGAACTTTATGGTTAAAATCAGTTCAGTCCCTCTTTTTGAAAATTCATCATTTTAGTATCCTTAACTTTTAAATGCCTAGAACTTAGTCTAAATTTTCATGTTGGACTCCAAATATGATATCAGGTGTTGATGTGGAGCTGATAAGAAGACCGTACATACTAGTATTGACTCTCAAAATGTATGAGACGATCAAAAATAACCCTTATGATCCGTAAGTTATTTTAGTCATTTTCATACATATTGAGAGCTAATACTAATATGTAGAGCCTCCTTGCCGACTTCACATTAACATCTGACGTCATATTTAGAATATAAAATGAAAATTTAAACAAAAATGTAGATATTTAAAAGTTAAAAGTACTAAAAAAATGATTACTCTATAATTTAAGGTACCAAACTAAATTTTATCTTAAAAGAAGGGTACTATTTGCTTGATTTTTTATCTATTAGGCAGTCATCTGTGACCATTGATGTGTTGATGAACCATCTCCAAGTACGTGGAATCCTGGATTACCATCTCTTGACTCCGTTTCAGCTGGACGAGTTCTTTCCCGGTCATTCCTTCGCAACACCATCCATTCGATTTATTATTATTTTTCCTTCATTTTTCCTAGTTCGATACAATATGTCTTTAAGGAAAAATAGATAAATTTGCACTTGATTTTCTTGACTTTTGATCCAAAGGAACGGCTAAAGGGCGTGCATTGCTTCTCAACTTTTGAACAAATGGACAAATGATTCGCTTTCCAAGAACACTAACCCCCAATTAACATTGTTTAAAGCCTTGAATAGGTTGTCCACCGTCAAAATTATCTTTATTGGTGTGCTACAACTGTTGCTGCATAGTGACTCCAGATTTGGTTGGACTTGGAGATTGCTATGTTTTTTGGAAGCACATGTAATCTCTGACTTTCTCCGTGGCAATGAATATTCCCACTAGCTTCTTTATCCATTTACCATAGTAAATAATTGGACTCTGTAACTTTCAACTTGGATAAAATTGATGAACACTAATTTCATTCATGAAATGGTTGTCAATCAGAGCGATCAGCAGCAATATACATGGTACACCATTAAAATCTACAAGGAACATAACACTCCACATCACTGTTTACAGAAAGCCGGGGCGACTAAATTTCTAGAGTTAACTCTGGTTTTGGTTGAGCAAAATTGGGTTTTGTTATTTAAATTCTTTTTCGCCTCTGCAAATTAATCAGTCTATAGAACATTGGAACCAAACAGCATTGGCATCCTCTTAGCTCCACGGAAAGCAGCAGATGGGTTACCCAGCTCTGATGAAGAAGATGAGAGCGGGTAACAAGCTTTTCTGAGCTCCTCATACCTACCCAAATCGAAATTGTGATCCATCATCAACTTCTTCTGCTTGGCAACAAAACGGCTCTGGAAGAAGCCTTCGAAAGAGGGCTCTTTGGAGGTCCTGAGGAAGAAGGCATAGCAAGACATGAAGTACATAGAAGTCACATAGAAGCAGATGGGTTCCATCACATCCCATGAGAGTTCCCAAAAGGTAAGCCTCATGAACCCGGCTGTTTGGACAACAAGATAGCCAAGCCCCAACCACAGTTCCCTGCGCACCATGGCATCGGCTTTCTGGTCTATTACGGATTTCTGTTTCTCCATGTCTTGTAGCTCCATTTTTGCATCACTTGGAGTGACTCCAGGGATGGGGATGAGGTCCTGGATTGCTTTTGCTACCTGCAGTAACCAAACAGTTGAAAACACATTTGGGCAAAGCAAACACTACCTAACAAGCTAGCTATCTTCATCAATCTTGGACTCCTATGCTCATCATATAACCGATACAATGAACAACAACAAAAACTTGGCTTAAAAAACGGTTGAAGTTAATACATGGCTATTATTTTCTATAATCAAGGCCTCCTGCCCTAGACAGAAATGGGATGTACTCAAGAAATGCCATAGAAGTAGTGCAGGTTACCAACTAAACAAGAAAACCAAATCCAGGAAACAGTCTATTGGTTTATCTTAGCTTTTAAACACTATCCTAATTCAACCATATTAGCAACAACTTGACACCACCACCACCTGAAAAGAGTTCAAACCTAAAACTTCACTCTTTAAACCAACCCAAATTAAATTACCACCTCAAATGATAATATCACCTAATCAATTACCAATTTTTCATGTAATATACCATCCCACTTATATTGAAACCTACACTAATTTTCATGACATTCAACTCAGAAAAAATTAACCTTGTGTATTTTTTTTGTGAGTTTTTTCCCTACCAAAGAAAAAGAGGGCAATTTTTTTTCCTTTTCTTTAGTGTTTTTTTAATTCACTGAAGGCTCTCCTCAAACACCGAAAGGTGAAATATAAAATCTGCCACGGTAGAAACTGAAAGGCGGGAACCCTTTTCACGTTTTAGAACTGGCCTGTTGAAGAAAACAAAATAAAATCATAAAAATTATATCAGTTTTCGGTAGTCCCCAAATCACAAACACTAAAAACGTATAATTCTTATCATCAAATTCTACTACTCTCGGCCACACAGACCAAGACGTTCTTATTTTTCTCTGAAACAACACAAATGAAAAAACAACCAGAAACCAAACAAATAGTAAAACAAAATTTCACAAATGAACCAAACTGAGGTAAACAAATTTAACAGTGGATAAGAAATTAACCTGTTCAGGTTTGACGCAAACGGCTTTCCCCAAAACGATAACGGCGCTACTCTCGTCCAGCGATTTCGCAAACCCGAGACCCTGATCCGGATCCGAACTAGCCTCCGTGCAAATCCTAACAAACTCCGAATACGTCACCCACGTCTTCTCCGCCTCCCTTAGCTTCGCCTTCACCGTCTCCATTTGCGCCGCCCTCAGCAGCTTCCTCGTCTCCTCCGCCGTCAGCCCGGCCATCACCGCCGGCGCAGACATCCTCTCCCTCTCCGGCGGAGCCAAACCGTCCAGACGAATCCGGCTCCGGGAAATGGCGGCGGATTTGAGCTTCTCAATCAGGTTCTCGCCGAACGGAACCGACCAGATCCCCACGGCGGATGCTCTCTCGTGGAGGAACCGCCGGAAAACGGCATTATTGTCCCCCGGCTCAGTAGACTCCCGAGGCTTCGCCGACGGCAGGAGATGCACCGCCGACGAGGAAATCCGGCAATTTCTCAAGGTCTGGGTTGAGATATTGAAGAGGCGCTCAGCTAGGGTTTTCTTGAACGCCATAATAACTACCATAGACGCTCTGCTTTCTTCTGGTTTTGGGTTATAGAGAAAATGAAAATATGAAACTGCAAGTATCAATGGAGGGCTGTGTGGGCTTTATATAGGTCTCCCAAGGACGAGGACCACTCCGAGAACTTCAATATATCGCGGTATTTTCCTTGCCGAGTTAACCGAGATAAGGACTTAGAGGTGGGTGACTCTTGGCCGTACACGTGGTGGGAAAGAGAAGGGTCACTGTCGGATCATGTCAGAAAGCAATCGTATGACTTACGGGGTGACACGTGGCAGGAGGAGAGAGGTGCGTTGGTGTGTTAATAATTTTTTTTTAAAAAAATACCGAGAATGGTATGTAAGCTTAAACGAGAAAAGACCGTTACATACCCTCCCTCTATCGATCAGGGATGGATAAAGAGTTTGTGATCCAGAGATCACAACGATATATACATAGGAGATAGGTCTAATCATTAACACATTAAGACGCTCTACGTACTTATTGAAAGCCTACAAACTAAGCATGACAAAGCAAAATTATAGGCAAAGCTTAAAATAAAAACTTAATGTTTTTCTTGCCCTTCACGCTAGGGCACGGAGGTGGAGCAGCATAGAAGAGAGCATCAATTGGTGTGGCCGTTTCAAACACTTTGCTCACAACCTTTAAAGGTCTAATTCCTTCAGCAGCCTTCTTAGCAGCTATTGTGGCCGCCCTTTTAGCAGCACTTGCAATCGGATTCTTGTTCTTGAACCCAAGATTGCGTCCTCTTTTCTTCTTCTCATTGTCAGCTTCATTTGCATGAACCATAACACCTCCCTCAATTTTCATGAGTCTAAAAGACTGACGAGTGATCTTTGATGAATACTCGGGTATTTTGAGTTTCTTAATAAGGACCTCACCACAAGGGATCCTCCTGAGTAGTGTTGGTACTTGCACCTTTGTTGGGGAGGCTTGGAACACATCACCTTGGCGCTTGAGGTCTGTACCTCACTAAGCTGTTGTTCAGCTTGCTCATTCTGCTGGTCTTGAGGGCTGCCTTCATACGACACTAAGGCCAAATTTTGTGCCTTGCAACATTCACTAGTTTCCACATTGTTTAGAAAACGATATTTAATGACAGTAGGCTTGTGCACCTTTGTTTTGGGAGTAAATAGAGAGCGGCATAGAGGTGGTGGAGACATGTGATCTCCCATGAAGGTAAATTGAACATTGATCAAGTTTCGACCAAACCTAGTACACGGACGGACGTCGATTTAGGGGCAGCAGGACAAGTGTTAGTGCTATGGTAAATCATAACACATGCTTTGCACATTCTAACCAAATTCTCATATAAAAATTGCACTTCAGCTTCAAGATCCACATCGAATTTAATTTTCTTCTTAAACACAAAAGGACGATCGATATGATCAACAACACTCACCTTGATCTTACCCTCAGCCTCAATGAGAGGTTCATCCCATTCCATAAACCCATAGCAACAAAGGATACGTTTTTGATAATATTACGTTGTTCATAATCAGGCGGAAAACCAGATAAACAAACCCATAAAAAAGTTCTTCCATCGGTACCTGATTGATAAGAGAGACACCACCATAGATTTGGAGAATGATTGGCGCCTTGTTGGAACGCCAAGGACCTCCCCAAAGTACTTTTTGTTGATCTGGTTTGTGATCAAAAGTGATCATAAACATATTCTCATATTGTTGTACCTTGTATCCCTTCTTCACCACCCATATGCGCCGAAGATCTCTCTTGAGATCCTGGAAGTCTGGGGAGGCCACAAGAGGGCGTGCAAGCAGGTGAGGGAGACGCTGACGAGGCTCTCCTTCTGACATCCTAGAGACATCCAAGACGTCGTTGTTCATGAGGGCGTGAGATTTAACAAAAGATTCCGTCACCGAATCGATAGACATGGTATTGATAAGAGGAATGAATCAAGAGGAGCACCACAAAAGTGAATACTGCTATACGAATTCAGTCTAGGGTTTTGGGAGGCAACTCCTTAGGTTTGTTACTTTGGTTAGTGAACTCCAGCTTTTGTATGTTCCTTAGACCGTTGGTGTGTTAATAATAGTGTTAGCTACAGAGGGAAAAAATGGGAGAGGACTGCTCAAAAATAACCAGAGAATGTTATTAAGGCTGTAACGTTCATTTTAATCTTATTTTTTGGATAGAGTAACGTTCACATTAATCTGTTATTAGTAAAAGTCTCAAAGTCTGTTCAAATTTTCTCACCTGATATTTTAGGTAAAGATTTCAGTATCCAAATCTACCCTGAAATGGAAAATCAATTTCCGATTTCCATGATATTTTAATTTTCGATTCATCGCACTATAAACATGTGGCTTGTTAAAAACAATTTCCGATTTCCATGGTCAAGTTTCCAAAGCTAGCGGTTAATATTACTCATCATTATACTAATCACATCCTTCTCATTCAAACCATGCCTTTCACAACTAGCATTTTGCGTGGGCAATAATATAAACACCTACTTAAACAATTGGTTTTAGCTTAATTGGAATACGTAATCATGTTTGGCAGCAAGAGCCACCAGCTGTAGAATACCAGGTTTGATATCGACCTCTCTAAAAGAAAATGTCAATTTCTTTTATAGTTTTCCTATATATAATTGGAATTTCCTAGCTTCCCAAGTATATATATATATATATATATATATATATATATATATATATATCTAGTTGCATTCTAGCTTTAGAAATGGTGGTACCACCTTCATTGGTTCTGGTTCTGGTTTTGGTTTGGTCTTTTAGAAGGGTAAGATGATCAGCTTAAACATTGTAAGCAGTAGAGCTTAGTTATTCTATGTCAATGTCTAGTGCAAATTAGAATTCCTAATTTCAAATTTTCAACTTTGGCCAATGTGATCGAGCTATCTATCCAACCATTAGGGGAAGTAATGGTTCTGCAAATGATGAACACAAATTAAAGCTAAAAAGACTCCGAATAATATAAATTTTAGGCGATATATATTGTCTAACCGACCGCTAGCTTGTTCGATCGGAGACAATTATATTTGATCCACACAATTATTAACAAACCCACCAAAATAATTAGAGGCCTAGGACAGAAGGAACCCCCTAAACTTAGATCAACAAGAATAAGAGCCTCCTCCATGCTAGAAGCCTAGAACCAATATGCTTTTGTTAGTATTATCACTCTTTTCAGTTCTTGTACTTGACTATAACAAAAAAGAAAAAGAAATATTCGAAATGCCTTTGTCATATCTTGATATGGAGATCTCATACATGCTCGATCCCATAGCTTTGCAGAACAAGACATCTTCTGCATAGCTTGTTTTCCTGAAGTTCTGTCAAGAGGAAGATCATGAAGTAGACTCTTCTGGTTGACAATGCTCGATGAACACGAGGCAAACAGCAACCCTACTACTAGTTTTTGTATAGAATCCGATGTTTGAGTACACAATGCTTTATTCCTTTTGTCATTTGCACTTAAACCATGTAACTTGTGTATGAAAGTAAGAACAGCAATATCAAATTGAAGGAACCTCATCGGCATTCTTTTTTGATTCCAGCCTCATCGGCATTCTTGCTTTGCTAATAATTGTAGCTGCATTGTCAATTGGGAAAGGCAATGATGTGAAATTATTTTGCTCATCGTCGATGGCATATATTCTCTAAGATATACTGATGTACATGTTTTATTCTTGCAGGTTTTGGCCAAACGCAATGCCTCAAACTTCAAAGGGTCTGTTTGGTACAGCTGTGGCTTCGAAAATAAGCTGGCTGTGGCTTATTCTGAAAATAAGCAACTGACAAGCAAAGCTGCTGAGTGTTTGGTAAATTGACTTTTTATAAGTGTTGTGAATGGTAGAAGCAGAGACAACCTGTTTGGCAAACTAGCTTTTTGAAAGTGTTTTGAGTTTGTCAATTACCAGTTTAACCTTACAATATATTTTTACAGTATTTATTTGGTAATGTATTATAACATAATTACTTTATTTAAAATGCTTTGGTAATGTATTATGTGATTTCTTATATAATGCAAGATCTTGCAGCTTGTCTTCTGTCATCAACTAGTTGCAGGAAACAAAATTATAATCAGAGAAAGCGTTGAATCATGCATACAGTAGAGATACAAATGATAGACTGCAATTATCAATGATTTATAGCATTAGATCAACGACTTCCAAATGAAAACAGACATTACTAGAACTAAATTGATATAATAGGTCATTACCAGAGGCAATAGTAAACACATCTCCCTTACTGTATTCAGTCCAACAACTATAGCCTATCAAAAGAAAGTGATTAGATATAGATGGGAAACTTGGAAGGTGAAAATAAACCATTTGCTTACCTTCTCTACTCCGATACGATGCACTTCTTAAAGCATCTGAAGACAGAATATCGTAAGTGTCAAAGTATGTTCCTTCATCTTCATCTGTTTCAGCATCTCCTCCATCATGACTTTCTCTGTCTGCAGGACAAATATTTAGATGGGGTTTAACTTTTCAATCCAGCAAACATCCACCATATGGATGCAATCAAAACAGAAATTGAGCAAGGAAATGCATGCCATAACAATGAACCCATGCATTTGAACTGTTAATAAGAACACGATAATATGTACCTCCAATTGTCTCAATATGTCTAACAACATGACATGTTTAGACACAACTACATCCTCTGACGTCACTGAATCATTGCTGGACAGCACCCTGGGGAAAAGATCTTTAGCAGCCAGCAATGCCTCAATCCATGCAGCTCTGTCCTCTCTAGATAAACAACGCAAGTGAAGAGTTTTAGTTCCTGTGAATAAGGAAAGCCGTTTATCATCTGATTTGCTGGCACGAATTGAAGAGACTTGTGAACCAGACCACTTCAAATTCAGTAACCAAAACGACACAGGTCACGAGCATACATATCCACATTGTCTTGCGAAGCACACAAATGAACAGTACCAGTGTCAAAGACTTGCGGAAAATAAAGATCAAAATGTTTTCGTTTCGATTATCTATACACAGTCATCTGCATTGCATTGATTCAGCTCATTTCACAGTAAATTCACTTCTGATTTACTAAATCTAACACCAGCAGTACCAAATTACGAAAGAACAAATTTACCACTAGCTCACACTCCTAGTAACTTCTAGAGTGTTGAGAGTGAAAGCCAAACCTTCAAATGCACTTCGCCGAAAGGCTTGCAGGTCCTCCTCGCTGGAACACCAAGCCGATTCCGATTCCAATTCGCCTTCTTCAAATACCTCACTGACTCCTCTCTGATCACCGCCACGCCTTTCTCCCTCGCCGGACTCATCAGAATCTTGTCCTGTCCATGAACTTTGAAATACGAAAGCACGCCGTCTTCGAGCAGAAACCACTGCGACCTCCACCCCTTACCGTAGTTCACCCACTTGTACAGAATCCCAGCCACTCCTCCGCCGTTCGCTCCGAACACCTTCGAATCCCTCGGCTCGCAGAACGCGGCGTCGTCCGCGTCGTGGTGCGCCACCGAGGCTCTGTCCGATTCGTTCCCCGCCAACGATACCTGCGCCGAGTAGCCGTCATAGCTGACGTTCCGATAGAAAAAGAGCGAGAGAGTTGTGAAGCGAGCTCGAAATCGAAAATCACTGAGCTCTGTGCCGATCCATTTAGCAGCTTCGGCTTTTTGAGAGAAAACACCCGTGCTTATAACCGAAGCAGGTGAGAAGCTGCCTACCAAACACACTAACCAGCTTTGCTTCGAAGCAAAGCTGACAAAAAGCCCTACCAAACGGGCACAAAGAGAGCTGTGAAGCATGGAATACGTCTTTTTTAGTAGGTAAAGAAAATAACAAGCTATACAGTGGCTCTGTATATGTACAAATGGAAATAAGCTAAGCAGGAACGGCATATTGAGTCTGATGAGTTGTAAGAACTGAGAAAAGCTCCAAGTTCGATAGTCTTAATATGACTTGCGACACCCTAAAGGTCTAGTTGGGTTGAGTTTGATTTTTGTTCAATCAACATCTAACGTTACTGATATCAACCATCCTGATAGAGAAAATTCATGAAAAAGCAATGACTGATTGATAAAAGAGTTGTTCAATCAACGAAAAAGCTGTGAGATATTAATTAGAGTTTTGTGGTTGAGAATTTCTGGGTACAAAACAGGTTTTTGTTCACAATCATAATATCAGTCTCATTGTCACTATCTAACTGATGCTTCTAAAAGCTTAAGAAGCATCTGCTGTATGTAAATACAATCATAGAACAATAGCAAGCCATAAATATTCACTGGCTTGTGTTAATATATGCAGTTAGTGAAAAATGGATGAAGGATTTCACAAACAAGAAGGGTCTGAAAATTAAATCTTCCAAAGTTCAATTCTTTGGTTAAGTTTCTGGGTACAAATAGCCACTCCTTTTCCATGATATATTCAATAATAACAGATGCAATAAAAAAATGTTTTCACAATACACTCCAAAGGGTGTTTTTGTTGTTTACAGTAATGCTATTAGCTCATGCTACCTAGTGCATGCCTTACCAAGCCTCATTTTCTGAACTCTACACAAAATCCTTCATTCCATTATCAGTATCTCAAGATGTTTGTAAACTAGTACTGAAAGAAGTCCATGTTGTCAAGTACTTAATCAATAAACAATGCAATAATTGAGAACTTTAATCAAATGTATTCCAAACAGAATCAAATTAAAGCAGTGTAGCCCCTCAACTACAGCAGTAAGTCCTCCCTAATACTGAGCCAGTTCATATTCCTCATCTTCAATGGGAACATATAGGCAATATCATATCGGACTGAAGAGAAACAATCTCCATCTCTTCTACCTAAGCAAGAAAAAGAACTGTTCTTAAACCCATCTCATACAGCCTATATGGAGACACAAAAATGAATACCGGGAATGAGAAATACGATTAGATGAAAGGAGAATACTAAAACATCAGTTCATCAAAACGGATAACAGCATTAACTGGTCCTGCTACCTGACCAGCAGAGCTATAAAACATGAGAACCTTCTAAACCCCACGACACTGGTAACAGAACTGTCCAGTTCATTTTGTTGTCCACTCATCAGCAACAGAAAATTGAATGGTCAATATAGTAAAAAGTGCGTTTTGTGTTTAAATCGAGTATTCTCTTCATAAAAAATTATAGATTGTCTAGGTAAAAAGTGCATTTTGTCATAGAGTTCAAATCTACAGTATTCCCTTCAAATAACAACAATAGATTGTCAATGGACCGAGATATCGTGATGCATTTCTTAAAACATGTATGAAGGTTTTCCAAAAGGCAAATTTATCTTAAGACTCAAAAGACAATCAGCCTTTAAATGAACGCTTCTATAATATGAAAAGCTCACAGAAGGTGAAGGGCAACAGTTGTTTAGCTCAATGTCATCCATCATGAAATCTCTAACAGCATTAAACAGCTATGGAACATCATTCATGAAATTCAAGTACATCTTACAATATAGGAAGTAGATGAAAAAATCAAAGCCGAAGGAAGAAGTACGAAACTCATTGCATTAACGCTTACTTGAAATTTTGAAACACATCAAGTATAAGCCTGCTTAACAATAATCTTACATTATCCTTTAAGAAGGGCAGATCTAAGTCACTGATCCACAAGTGCATTAGCCTTCAAAAAGGTACTCTACTTTTGCTAAATAGACCAAAAATAAGAAAATAGTGATCTCAAGAGAACATACCAAAATGGCTGTTTATTTGGTGGGATGCCTAATTATTCTCTGCAGAATCACTGTCCTTGCCTTCCTTATATTGTGGCCACACTTATCAGCGTTTTGGCTTAAACTTTCAATGGTTTCCATAAACGTTTCCAGCTTTTTGTTGATCTCAATCATCACTATCTTCACAGCATCCTCTTCTCTAATAGCAAAGTCAGCATTCTGCAGCAGTGCCTCAATCTCAATTTCCAATTTCTCAACAAGCACCCTGATGTTGTTCAAGTCCGTCATTGTAATCATACTTCCAACCTGCATTGAGCTTATAATCTCCCTCTGTCCTTTCAGAGCCCTCTCATAGCGGCTCCAAAGCATATTACACCACTTCCCGACAGAACCTATCGGAACAGCCAGTGCACCTGCCAAGGCGGTTACAAGGGGCGGTGCAGCAATGGCAGCTGCCACCACCGAAAATATCAATACAGACACAAAGGTGGCAACAAAAATAACATTTGACACTTTCCGCCAAGCTTTCACTGATTTTAACTTCTTATCAAGCTTTCTCTTTCGGACTTGCAATTTCTGGAGCATTGATGCCTGTTGGTTATACACTTCTTGAAACAGTACAAAGAACTCCTCCGTGAAAGGATCCCCGGCAGCCTTAAATGCCCTCAACTCCTGCAATGTTCTCACACACCCCTTCCCGTCAAAACCAGCTTCTACTTCTTCCTCAAACCGCCTCATAGCAGCCTGAATAATCACCTGATTATTCACTGCACGCTTGAGACATCTCTCAAGGGCAGTACAGAAGTCCAATGTCTGCAGACTGTTCTCAAAGTACTCCTGGACTAGAGAGAACATCTCTTGATTGTTCCATATATCCTTCTTGCATTCGAGAATGACGTTAACCACTTCCTGGTTCATCTCAAGCAAACAATCAGTGACCTCCTTGAGTGAGTCCAATGACAAGGACCTCACTTCAACTCCAGTGGAAAGTGAGTTGAAGACTCGGCTAGTGCGCTGTTGGACAGATACATCAAACGATTGTAAACCCGAATCGAGCTTGCATGCTGCCTCATAAGAGCTCAAATGGGATGTGTACTCAGATTTGGTATTGTTTTCGATGGGTTGTTGTGGCGCCGGTGGAGGTGGTGGTGGTGGGGATGCTGGAGCATCAACATCTTTGGTTTTACTGCAGCTTCCTCCCATCATTGGCTTTCAAATAATCAAAAGTTCCCAGAAATCAAAGCTATGATTTGTGAAGTAAAAAAGAAAGCTTCTTTACTCTTTCAGTCTTCAATTCAATCAAAAGACTCTAAATTTAGCAACAGCTTGAGACCCCAGCTACCAAAATGCACATAAATCCTCATAAAGCTACAAACTTCGAGTCAAATCTACTCCAAGAGGACAATGAAGAGCTAGAAATGACCCAAAAACTTTAATTTAGATCAGATCCTGAGCACCCAAAAGCTAAATATCAATGGTAAACTAGAACTCAGATCAAAGACTAGAAATGAAAATGTGAAAGCTGAAGAGAGTTTGCTGTAAGATCCTGGTACCTGGAATTCAGCTCAAGTACAGAGATAAACTGAAGCTTCCACCCACCTCAGTCCAAGCAAAACCCACAGTCAATGGTCTCCAATAATTCAAAGACATACCGAGTCGCAAGGTAAGGGATGAGGTTTCATTGGAAATGAAAGGGTATAAGGCAAATGAGACCCGAAATGAAAATGGGAAAGGAACGAGGGAGGCAAGTGTTGAGGTTTGACATAATGTCGTCGATACCGAAGCGTGTTTTTTCCTCTCTAGAGTAGAAGTTTCAAGCAAAAGAGAATTTGCTTACCTAGTCAGGCAAGTATACTTCAATGGAGTTGGATCTTCTGTTTGGAATTGTATGCTGGAATTCGTTCCATCAACTTTATATTTTAGCTGTGATTATTACATTCAATATTGTATGTAACCCGGGCATAACAATTTGTTGATGCGTCTAGACTCCTAACGGGTGTGCTTAGGGGTAGTCCTAAGCCAGGACTTGAATTGTATTATACAATCGAAATATTTTCAAGAGTATCTTAATATCAGTAGAGACCACTATCTTACTTGGAAAGCAAATAAATTAGAAGGTGAGATCATATAACAAAAGTGTTATTCTGATATTGTTCGAATGTTAATATTATAAAATCACGAAAATTTCAGTTATTTTTGTTTTGTTTTTCAAACCTTGTATATAAGAGAAGCTGCTCAAAAGGGGCATGAAAACATGTCTATAGTTTACAAACAAAAATAGAACTATTATTTGAACATAGTAACATGAATGACACTTTAGGCTTGCGAAAATCTGAATCACACGTATGCATGAAATCAAAAGAATAGTTTACACACTCAAATGAGCCAAGTCAACTGTGTCAATTTCAGGTCAAAAATACTGTCATCTTTAGTTTTTTTTACTTATGTAGAGGTTGCATTGCCATGATCCCACAACGAAGGTTTCTTAAGCGCGAGCCCCATATGCAATTCAGTGATTTCACTCGGATAAACCAATGGCGGCGAGGGTAAATGCTTTCTTTGCAGCTGGGTGTCATATAAGCTCACGTTTATTACATCAACTGGCTCGCTATCTTCTTTTTCATCAGGTTGTACTGCTTCCACGGTCAACAATTTTGTATCCTCAAATCCGGTTGGCCTGTTTCATAGGAAAGAACAAGAAAAAAAAGGTCAGAGATAATGCATCGAAGTTGCAATGAAATTAGCTGCACATACGAACAAAGTAAAACATAGCAGAGAAGCAGATAGTGTACTAACAATGGAGTGGAGACGTCGACGTTCCTCTTAGGCAACCAGCTGGTGTGGAAAGGTACGAAGCAAGCACGTAATGTCAAGAAACAAGCAGGTGTATCCATTTTAGCTTCTGGTAATGTTTCACACACGTATTTGATCTTTGTGCTTTTCAGGTGGTAGCAGAAAATCAAGTTTGGAGTGCCGTAGAACAAGAGATCTGAACTTGGACTATTGCATAAGGTTCATAGACATCTTCATAATCATAACCTAGGTGGTACAATTGGCTTCCCAAAAAGAAGCAAGGGACACTGTATCTGCAAACCCATTCCCCAGATTCATCATTATAATACCAAACTACGAGATTGTTGTCGTTCCTATATCTATCTGTCCACCCACCATTTTCATAAACAATCCTTTTCCGGTCGAACGGACTTGAGTTATCAGGCATGCGCTTCATGTAATAAAGAAGGTCCATTGACACACCAAGACATCCCATGGTTCCGGTAGTCCTATCGGCCTCCGGGACAGGAAGTTCAAGCGCCCGAGCTTCAATAGTGTTAAGTTCAATGCACAAAAGCTTCCATGACATGGATATGCTGTATAAAAACCGAGTCAAGTTGCAACCTATGTCGAATCCATTGTCCATATTTGGACGAAAATATGTCCATCAAGGCTGACCCAGAGCATGATTCCTGAGAACAATCAAGTCTCACTACTATGTAGTGATGAGGAGATTCAGAAGGGTCGAATGCTAAGGCAGCACAAAAATGCTGATGATCCTGGTTTTGATGGACACGGGCTTTAGGTATAGCGACTTGTTGTCCTGTGATGGGATTGCAAACATAAAGCTCACGAGTTGCTGATTTCTAGGGGTGGGCGCGGTGCGGTGTAATGCGGTTTAAGGCCAAAACCGCAATGCAGACTGCATTTTCGGTTTTCTAATTTTGCAAACTGCAACTGCATTTAAAAAACTGCAAACTGCATTTTCGGTTAAACCGCATTTTCGGTGCGGTTCGGTGCGGTTTGCTTTAAACCGCATTAAATAGTTAAACGGAACATTCAACATGAAATAAACCTACATTCACCTATTCTTAACAGAACCTCAACACATGAACATGATTACAAACCTACATTACAAACCAACAAACCTCAAAGTGCCCACCCCTACTGAAATGTTTTAAAGCAGTCGTCTTTTCCTATAAGGGTTAGTCCATAACAGAAAAGTGGCTCACAGATGTAACCAAATTCTATAGTGATACCCGGACAACCACCAACTTGGAGTGAACCATGAACAACCTAAATCTGATCGGATGAGTAACAATTAACCTCTTGTAAAAAAGACTCGAAGCAGGAAAATAGGAATCGCTAAAAGTATGCAGCAGTAGCAGCACATCCATAAGATTATGGAAAACTGCATTTGGAGCAGGACCATTCCATATGCTTATCAGTAACAATTAACCTCTTGTAACCAAATCGGTTCGGTGGGTTTATTTCGGTGGATTTTATACCCGGAACCGCAACTGCACCATTTGAAAACGGTGCGGTGCGGTGTATGAGCAAAACGACGTCGGTTTTCCTAACTTCGGTTAAATTCGGTTATGAATTCGGTGTGATGCGGGGGTGACTGCATTTCGGGCTCAAAGTGCCCACCCCTACTGATTTCAACATCAGAATTAACCCATTGCACCCGTTCAGGTACTCATCACGATCAGTGATGGGTTGAGCTGTAGGGAGCAGCTTAGAGCCTGTTTGTTTGGGCTTATACCGGCTTTGCTTTAAAGCAAAACACTAAAATGTGTTTGGTAAGATAGATAATCACTCGCTTTGCTTTGAAGCGTCTGCTTTTTCTGTTAAAAAGCCGAAGTCGCAGAACTCCAGCTTTTAGAAGCCAAAAACGGGCTTCCGCGCTATTTACTGTAGCGATGTTAAATGAAACTTTAAAAATGCCGATGGGTATCCTCCCTCATGTCAGATAATTACTCAACCAACCTGCCTCTTCTTCTCTCTTCTGTTCGAACTCTCTTTTCTCTCTCCTGTTCGAACTCTCTCTTCTCTCTCGGTGATCTTGGACGATGTCGTCCGTCATTTGCGATGAGTGAGTCTCGATAGGCTTCTGCAAACTCACTTCCAAGTACGTGGCCTCTCTTCTTGACTTCTGTTGTCGTTTAAGTCTTTGCCCCCAACTCCATCGGTGCGTCCGGTCAGTTATCCCGGTTCAGCCGCTCACCACTCTCGGACTCTTGCTCCCAAGTCCCAACCAAAGGTCACTGCTACTTCCCGCTATTATTATTCTTTTCACTTTGTTTTTCTCTGGTGGAAAATATTGGGGGGTTAGTTTCTTGGATTTTGTTTATGTATGTGTGTGGAAGGTTGAAAATCTATGTTCTTTTTTTGGGTTTTTGGGCGCTTGATATTTTCTAACTTTCTCTATCTTTGGTGGGAATTAGAGGCTTGAAATTGCATAATATGTTTAAGTTTGTGCTTCTATCTCATGTTGTTCGAGGCTAATAATCTTTTCTGTTTGTGCTTGTTTTGAATTGTATGTTGTTTCTTAGATTACGACAATCCATAGTGCAGAATGCACTTAAAGAGTATCTGAATTCTAAGATGACAGGAAGCTTTGCACGGTCCGATAACTTATTACAACATGATGCGCAGAATCAAGCTCTGGTAGCTTCCCTCTTGAATGGAAACTTGGCAGGTACCATTTTGAAGTTAGCAAAGTTGAATGTGGGTATGCTATCTGGCAACATTGATATAACTGTCTTATTTGATAAACAACATGATAAAGCATAGAGTACCAATTGAAATTTCGGGCAAGTTCTCTAGTAGCAATATGAATTTGGCATTATGGAAGAATTCTTACTTGATTACATATTATATGAACCAATGTAGCTTGCGGCTTGTTTGAACCATCTGTGGCTTTATTGTGTAATGTGTTTTTTGTTTTCTGCTGCTGGTTTCTCTAGAAGGGGAGATGCAAGTGTATTTTTGAGGAGATATACTTGTGCCCTTTTAATCTTTTTGAAGTTATTTTTGATTATGCTGCTGAGTGGTCTAAGGCAATAGCCAATCCTAATAATAACTAACTCTATATCTTCTTTTTATGTTTGTGCAGATGCTGGAAGCCAAATAAAAGTTTAGGGAGTTGTTGAAAAGAAACTTTGCATATGAGCATTGTTGGAATCTGTTGAAGTTCCACCCAAAATGGAACTTGGAACTCTCTAGGAAGAAACCAAAGACGATTCCTGCAACTTCATCTCATGTCACTCCATCTGCTAGCCCGCATATAGTAAATTTAACTGTCACTCCATCTGATGGTGATGGTCAAGGAAATGAGGCTCCAGGCTTGGTGAGGCCTATAGGAAAAAAGGCTACCAAGACCTTGACAAAGAATGCAAAAGCTAAAGAGAAAGTTGGAGCAGTCCAATCTGAATTAGGAGACTATTATGCTCTGAAAGTTGAACATGCTCATCAAGAGGATGTGCAATTTCAACTGATGTATGATGCTGAACGAGAACATCAAGCTGAGGAAACAGGAACTTGCAATTCAAGTTCGAAAAGAGGACAATGCGATAATGGCAATGGATACTTCTACAATGGAACCAATTCATGCACAATATTTTAGAGGACTTCAACAAGAAATTATGGCAAAAAGAGCTGCTGATGGAAACTAGATGTCAGTTCATCGCATAAAGAGCTGCCAAAGATGCATAAAGTTGGCAACTGCATAGTTTGATTTCATATGATTCAGTTTTTCCTTATTTCAATCATGAAACTTTAGTTTATTTTCTTATTTTGAATTTGTTGAACTGTTGCCATGGCTTTTGTATTTGTAAACAGAAGCTGTCAAAATAATGACATTTTGCCTTGATTTGATTCATTCTCTTTACAGATTTTTGCATTATTTATGCTAGTTGAAAACTTAAATATGTAAAGTTCTAAACAATGGCAAATTACATACCAGTGAGTACAAATTTAAAAGACAGTGAGTACGAATTCAAAAGATCCTTGGAGGAAAAAAGAAAGAGCAACACAATTACTATCTTTTATTCCCTTATTCATTTGAAACATTCAATAAGATGAATACTGCAAAATGATATTTCAATCTCCTCCATGCAGCTGCCACAAGTGTTCGATAAGATCACCTTGTAGTCTAGAATGAGACTTAGCATCTTTAATGTAGAGATGGTTTCCAATGAACTGCATCAGTGTTTCTATTCTCTCGTGATTTGTTCTATGACTTTTGCTCTCGTGATTGAATAAATGTTCTTGTCAGTTGCAGGAACTGAATATATGTTTGCAGATCTTGCACATCGACGTCAGAGGATGTAGTTGTTTCAACAGAGAAGTTAAGGTTAAGACTAGCACAGGAGGGAGTTGGTGAGCCAGTGATCAAAGAATACGAGTCGATTATGGTTTCAGAAATCTCGGAGCTGCAAAACCAGTTGAAGGCTCTTCAGAGTAAACATGTCATATTGTTAGACACATTGAGACAATTGGAGTTCTTGTTAACAGTTCAAATGCATGCGTTCATTGTTATGACATGCATTTCCTTGCTCAATTTCTGTTTTGATTGCAACCATATGGTGGATGTTTGCTGGATTGAAAAGTTAAACCCCATATATAAATCATACAAAATATATATAGATATAAGGATTCAAGAGTAATTATGTTATAATACATTACCAAATAAATAAAGTAAAAATATATTGTAAGGCTAAACTGGTAATTGACAAACTCAAAGCACTTTCAAAAAGCTAGTTTGCCAAACAGGTTGTCTCTGCTTCTACTATTCACAGCACTTATAAAAAGTCAATTTACCAAACACTCAGCAGCTTTGCTTGTCAGCTGCTTATTTTCAGAATAAGCCACAGCCAGCTTATTTTTGAAGCCACAGCTGTACCAAACAGGCCCTTAATCCATTGTCGAGATAACTGCCAAAAAAAACTTTTGGTCCCTGTAAGACTCCCGGTCATTATAATAAGGATAAAATAGAGCCACACCATCACGAGTCCTTTCTAGGTTATCTTCCATTCGACGATAATTATACAAAGAGTACGGTACGTGGTGGTGGTGCAGCGGAAGAAAAGCCCCAAAGGAGGAGACTGTACCCAGAATTTCTGCACCCAAAGACCTGATGCTATTCGGTGCCATGACTTGGAAACACTCATGCATGGCACCAAGTCCTTCTCCAATGATAATCTACTCAAAATCTCATACCACAAATTCTCGCATAAATCCTCCATGCCCCTCCCCTGATGATACTACGCTAATTATATACAAAACAGAAGGATGGAGCTAATTATATACAAAGCTGAGCTAGGGTTTGTTTGATAGGAAATCACCCAGAATTTTTTTTTGTAAACGAAGGAATCCGTATGCTAGTAGGACTAGGGTTCTAGGAACAGGGTAGCTGATCGAAGTACCAGGCATAGGCGAGGACCTATGAAGGGGTAAGTGGGGGCTGTTTGCCCCAGTGAGTTTGAGAATGAGAAGACTCAGAAGAGAACTGCTAGGTAGGAGGCTCTTTGGATGACATAAATTGAACATAACATTCTTGTTGTTTCAAAGTACTACTCAAGGATTACCTTAAAAAATAGAGCTTGCTGAGTTACTGTGTATGATTATACAGGAAGCTGAGAAGCATCTCTCGGATATGGTTGTGTACAGGCACTGGTGATCGAGATTGATCAATAGAAATAGTATTTTTCGAAACTTCAAAGGAAAACTACAATGTTCTTAATTCATGGGCTATGAACTTAGAAAAACTAGCTACTTGATCTTCAGACACCATAAAAACTGTCATCTAACATGAATACCTGCAAGGACTTATTACTAGCAGAATGCGAGATAGATAATCCTCTTAGTGGATGTTTGGTATTCAATACTACATTCAGTCCGGATCAGGAGCGGAGCTCCGTTTCTAAGCTTAGGAACAGATTTCATCATTTTGACCCATTTCCCGATCGAATTTCCTCAAACTTCCTTCTAGACATATCTATATCATCTTGTGTAGATCATCTCTGTAAAATTTCAGCCAATTTAGTGATCAGGAAGACCTTCAAACTTATGTTACAAAAAAGATGGACAAACTGGACAGAATTCTGTCCGTCAGTTTTGTAACGCAAGTTTGAAGGCCTTTATGATCACCAAATTGGCTGAAATTTTGTAGAGATGATCTACACAAGATGATATAGATATGTCTAGAAGGAAGTTTGAGGAAATTCGATCGGAAAGTGGGTCAAATGATGAAATCCGTTCCTAAGCTTAGGAACAGACCTCCACTCCTGATCCGCACTGTACTACATTACACCGTTTTATTTGTTAAGACTGTTCTCAACTCACGTGAGCAATTTTAAATTATACTAATATTGGTGTTGCACGGTATTAGAGCATTTCTTGCAAAAAATTCAACCTGGGTCATTTGATATCTAGGCAAAGTGACCCAAGTTTTTTTGCTCTTCCCCCCATGAAAAAATGGGCTGCTTTCTAGAATGACACAGGTCAGATGCTGGGCCAACTGACCAGGTCACTTGCTAATTCGACCCAGACTAACTTGAGCCACATCAGCCCAAAGTCGCTAACGTCACCCATGACTGGGGAAAGCTACGTTGCACGGACACGGGTGAAGTGTGAAATGTCCGACACTTCCGAACACGGCCCGACACGGTCGGAACCGCGTCAAACATGCCACCTGGCGTTTCCACAAACTTGACTTTCTCGACACAGCCTCAACCCGTTGACCAACACCGGCGACACACAACCTCATCCTTTCCGACATGGCCTCGAAATTCTGCTGCAAATTTCCAAACACTCAAGAGATAGTATCAACATATATATATATATATATATCAACACTTTTTCGGTGCGGAGATCCGCATTTTTAAAAAAATGAGGACTTTTGCAATTTTATCCCACTTTTGGATCATGATTTCTCATCTTAACCGTTCTCAATGTAGATATATTTGAGCAGATCATCTCTACAAAATTTCAGCAAATTTAGAACCGTTAGTTTTTTCCGTAATAAAACATCCAAAATGAATCAAAATTATAAACGTAATAACTGTTTAACCGGAACCGTTAGTTTTTTCCGTTCTAAATCACATATTTGAATACCTTAACGATCTCCAAATTAAATGAAATTTTGTAGGGATGATCTACTCACATATATCTACATTGTGAACGATTAAGATGAAAAATCATGATCGAAAAGTGGATCAAATTGCAAAAATCCGTATTTTTTAAAAAATGCAGACTTCCGCACATGATCCACACTATATATATATATATATATATATATATATAGAGCTGAGGAGAGTTTTACCTGAGCCTGAACTCGCCATTTGAAGCTTTGGATGAGCTCTGAGATCTCGAATTCGAACGAAACCCTAGAAATTTGAGAGAGAGAGAGAAGAGCGATGCAGCAGAGAGAGTTAGTTAGGCTACTCGGTGTTTTGATTTTTGAAAATGAAGATGGAATTTATAAAAGCCGTGGCGGTCATTTGCGAAACGGTGTAGTTTTGATTTAGTGTCAAATGCCAAAACTACCCTGGAGCAATCTCGAGACCACCCCCACCCCGCGCGTGCGGCTACGCGCTAAACAGATGGGTAAAAAAGAAAAAAAATTGAAAAGAGAAACAAACCCCTCTCCTCGCCGGTCTGCAGCTCGTCGTCTCTCATGAATTCTCAAAATCAAAACACTAAAGCTAAGATTCTGGAAAAAGGAGAAAAAGAATTTAATGCTCAAACCCATGGTGTTCGAAGGGGACTTGTTTCGCGTTTCTGGGTATTCGGATTCTAAAGGCTGCTGTGCTCTTTCAGGAGTTGAGGACACTCGGTTTGGTTGGGACCCTTTCTGGGTTCAAGGGTGAAGGACAGATTTAGCAGAGTACATTTAAGAGAGCAAATCCACCTTTATTCATGTCATTTTATGACCCAGCAAAAAAACAAGCCCACCCACAATATTTTTTTAACCAGATATTTCTTGGGCCTTTGTCTGGGTCAGATCCATGATCCAGATTTTTCTTAGGCCGTTTTCTGGGTCAGACCCTTGACCCGTCTTTCTTAGGCCTTTCCATTTCATGTCTGTCCACTTGCATGAGATCTTATGACGTCGCCCACGTGATTGCATTTTGAGCAATGTGAAGCAACCAGTCTCACGCTCAAACATGACGTGTTGCACCTACTGACCAATAAGAGCTTCGCTTGGCACATCAACCCCAGCTTTTTGTTGTGACATGGGAGAAGAAAGTGTCGCACTTGCCACACGTCAAGCAATGATGGTTCCATTTCAAATTTTTCAACCAACCTTTTTAATTTTAGGCCGTTGGTTTCAATGGTACATTTAATCCAATGGTATATAATTATATTTTGTGTAATTATATAACTATAAATAAATAATAAAAAAAATATGAAACAATCAAAAAATTAATATTAACCCTTTATAGAACATTATATTTTATATTCTAGTGAAACCTTTTATTTACCATCTTTATAGTATTTACTATTTGTACACATTTAAACAATAATTTAGGATTAAAAAGTTATATAAAATATAATAAACAATCACTGTCACGTGGCGACCCAAAAAAAGAGAAATCGTGGGTGAAAACTGCAACCTAGAATCACTGTCATGTGGCGACCCAGATCTCACCCACAACCTAGGTCTTTCAAATGAAGACCCAGAGGGTGGACTTGCTCTTACAGTTACCACTTCTACATGCCACGTATGGATTCTGGTTTGATTTTTATTTCCTTTTTCCACATTACCAGTTGACCATTGTAATATGCTAAGTGATGCAATTTTAGTTTGCATTCAAAATTCATTGATTTTAGAAATTTCATTACTACTAGTTTTCGTTTAGCTATTTGAAGTGTATTTGAAATTTCTAATTACCAAGACATAAACATCTTTGTGTATGAGACACGTATATTTTGAATATTTTTACATGATCTCTATCCTAATTATCTAACTACGATATGTCTGAAAGTTTATGAGGATTGAAATGTGCACTCCTCAATTTACAATTAACACTCTTTCTTTCCTCTTTTAGTAAATTTGATTTTGTCCTTACTCATGGCCACATATGTTTTTCTTTTTGTGAATTCAGTTACCCTAAAAAAGTGAGAGTGTACATTGTAAAATGAAGAGTGCAAATTTCACTCTCCAAGTTTATATCACGTTTGAGGTCCAACTAACTACTTGACTTCCTTGTTAGTTGTGATCTTAGCTTTTACCCTATTACCATATATACTTTCTTGAAGTAAATTTACCACTTTGTAATAAACTATACAGTTAAATATCCACATATTTCTATTAGTGGCGGAACCGTGAATCAAGAACAGGTAGGACTGATTATCTGTGTAAAATTTTTTGCACAAGAAAAGAAAATAGTAGAAAATGATGCAAGAGAAAAAGAACCGTAAGAGAAAAGAAAATATGAAAAAAAATAAAAGACCAGTGAAGAAAAGGAGAGATAAAAAATGACGCTATTAAAACACCTTTTCTTATTATTAACACAACATATCTCTTTTTCAACCAATCATGAAAAAAATTCAAGTGACAAACTTGTAAATAAAAATGAAATGTGTGAATAAGAAAATAGATGGAGTGTGTTAATAGCAACACCTAATAAAAAAAGGAAAACAAGAATAGTATTGGCTAAAAATATGGTAGCTGATGTCTTGGTTAAAAATAGCATTCATCATGTCTGGGATTGACCATCTTGCTTGAGGTTCATGTTCACGGCGCTGAGGCTCAGGCGTGGATCCAAGTGAAGGGTTGGTAGGGCTCAAGCCCAACCGAGCCCCATAGATTTGAAAAAAAACCTACACATCATATGCATTAAAGGCTACTTCAAGGCCACCCGAATTCTAGAAATCTAGACATCATATACATTAAAGGTTTGCAGGTCTCGCTCGTGTAGCACAACACTCTGTTTACTCTTTACAACCTCTTCTCTTCTAGTCTTCTTTAGTCTACCCCTCAATTTTTACTTCTTAATCTTTATGAAAACTTTCATTCTTTTTCTATTAAAACTGTAAGTGAGAGTTTCATTGACACCTACAGTTCATATTTTATAAGGTAGTGATGAAATTTTTTTGGCCCAACATCTAAATTTGAAACCCACCCTATTAGCAAATTCTAGATCCGCCACTGGTGAGGCTTTTTTAGATGATCTTGCTCATGTTTCTAGAGCTAGAAGAACTAGTTTTAACACCTGTTCAGTTTTCTATTTCTTTCTATTTGAGTCATTTAGGTACTAAGAAAAAGAAAAAAAGAACGGAAGAGGGAGGGAAAATTAAGGAAAAGAAGGGTTTCGAACCCCCGACCACCTCATGTTAAAAATTGAACCAACAGAAACATCATTACATAGATGACTAATTTATCTAATATATATTTTGTTTGGGGCTATAGCCCTCCCAGATTTCTCGCAAACCAGATTAACAGGGTCACACATTGCCGAAGAACGGACTAAATTAAGCCTGGAACCATCAGTATCCTGATGTTTCACATCATCATATGACCAGGTGATTGATT
This sequence comes from Comarum palustre, assembly GCA_951800085.1. NCBI lineage: Eukaryota > Viridiplantae > Streptophyta > Magnoliopsida > Rosales > Rosaceae > Comarum > Comarum palustre. The sequence continues at coordinate 7,515,399 of OX637588.1, read as the reverse complement.
CTCTGCAAGAGCGAATGGCTGTGCTGTGGATGCTAGATTAATCTTCACAGTGACAGTACATTATGTACGGTCGATCTCCATCTCGTATACAAAATTATACTTAAAATTTGAAAATCAAACTACGATTAATGTTGTAAAAACTAAAAAGGATTACACAGGTCCGAGCTGCCACTCGCCCCATTTGAGTCATGAACTAGTCAACATGCATTCTAATCTTCCTTTGTTTGTTACACATTTGGGGTTTAAATCCTGCTAACTATAGGTTAGTGTGCAGTTACATTTTCACTATCCAATGAACTCTGCACCCAGATTTTAGAACCACCCAAAAAATGCGACTCATGAGTTAATCATGATTAGAAATCATAACGATGAACTTGTTTCTCAGAATGTGCTAACACAAACTTAATGAACCTGCTCAGTCAATTCTCATAGATGCATAATACCAGTACAGATTCAAACGCTGCAGTACTTCAACTCTTATCTCATATAAACATATATATACATGTGCAGATTCTTTTCCTCCATTGATCATGCATCCCTGAATGTCCTAATCCTTGATGACCTCCATGACTACATTCTATCTCTCAACAGATTTCATATATTCATCTGAAAACGCCCATCATCTCATAACAACTTCTATTTTGGCCAAAAACTAGCGATTCTACTTGTGCATTTTGACACCTATCCACAATTTTCTCAGATCATCATCTGATAGTCGAATGCAATTGGCAAAGCACGAAAATAACTAATACTAATTCCACATTGAACAAAGATTGTGACACAGATTTGAAAAAGTAAAAATGTGTATGTCTCCCAGCTACTTCCCTCCTTTTCTTTCAACTACAGGATCTAGCAAACTGTGAGACTCTAAAATGAGTAAACAGCCAATTCTACATTACAACATAAACATCCCCCAACTACTCAGTTTTGCCTGTAAGCAATGTAATTTGCCAAAGCAATCAAAGGAGCAGCCTTTTCGGGGTCGAATCCGACAAGCTGTTGTTGTGCATCCCTGTTAAGTTTCTCCGCAAACTCCCTCGATTTCTCAATCCCCATGAGCTTAGGATAAGTCACCTTATCCGCCAACAAGTCCTTCCCAGCAGTCTTCCCCAGTTCCTGCGAAGACTTCGTAACATCCAGTATGTCATCCACAACTTGAAACAACAACCCAATGTACCTAGCAAAAGTCCTCAACTTCTCAATGTCGGAGTCCGACCCGCCTCCCAGAACCGACCCGAGAACAACAGCACATTCAAGAAGAGCAGCTGTTTTATGAAGGTGTATGTACTCCAGATGCTCCAGTCCCACGTCGGATAACCCCTCGGAATGGATATCCACGACTTGACCCGCCACCAAACCCTGCGACCCGATTGACCTGGCGAGCTCCTCAACCGCCCGGACGATTCTAGAAGGCTCCACTCCCACGGTGGCGACCGCTAGATGCTCGAAAGCGAAGGAAAGAAGCGCGTCGCCGGCTAACACGGCAACGTCTTCGCCGAAAACCTTGTGGTTGGTGGGTTTCCCACGGCGGAGGTCGTCGTTGTCCATACACGGCAAGTCGTCGTGGATCAACGACATGGAGTGGATCATCTCGACGGCGCAGGCCGCCGGCATCGCCACAGACTCGTCACCTCCGACGAGCTCGCAAGCAGCTAAACACAAAACGGGCCGGACCCTCTTGCCTCCGGCTAGGAGAGAGTACCGCATCGCCTCGTGAATCGTCACCGGATCCTTCAGCGACACGGCGGCGTCTAAGGCCCGGTTGACGGACTCGGCCTTCTCCACCATGTAAGTCTTGAAATTGAAACTGGGTTTGATCAATTCTTGGTCCACGGCCTCCTGTTTGGTCAGGATTGCTGCGACGGAGCTGCGGCGGCGTCTTGGGGAGAAGGAAACGGGTCGGGTCGGGTGGAGGTGGAAGAGAGATGGGGAGGATCTGGATCCGTTTAGCATTGAGCAGGCATGGCTCCATGAGCTCAGATTCACACAGCTCATCTTTGTCACAAAGAATGAAAATTTAGGCAGTGAAGCAGAGCTTGTATATAAACAAAGAATGGAGGTTTATTAAAGAGGGTGAGTCATGGTTCACTGATTACATAACAGAAATGGAAATGACAGAGAGAGGAGGGCAGAGCAATAGAGTGAGCGTGAGAGAGGTGTCAAGAGGAGGAGGAAGATAGGATTGTGGGTTGGGGGGATAGGAAATTGTGGACAATTGGCATTTCATTTCCTTACCTTATTTGCCATGCGCTCTTATGCATGAATAATCTGGCTCCATTGTGAGAGCATATAGACATTTGGCCAATTGTTAAGATTCTTCAGAATGGTAACTTCGTTAATTTCTATTACCAAAAAATAACATCATGATTTTCACAGATAAAATTTGGTGGCGTCAATGGCCTGATTACAAGAGGTATTCACATGTACTGCGTTTCATAGTTTTAGACCGTTTAGTTGCTTTGTTTTGACTGTTTTAGGCCTTGTTCTGAATTGATAAGAACACAAAAGATCCTTTTTTCAAAACAAGAAAAGATTCTCTTTTAAGAAAACAAAAAGATTATATTACTTTTGAAACAAAGGTTTTGTTCTTTTTCAAAAACAAAGATTATTAGTAGCTGTCAAAATGGGTTAATTTCTTCGGTATAAAATTACTCATGTATATCGTGACATTAATCAGGTTGTTGTTGTATTATCTAAATTTAGAAATGATGTTGAGATTGGAGTGCATATTATGGAGCACAACCCTCTTCACGAGTTACTTCACTTCTGTCAGATAACTTGTGTGAAAGTCCTAAATTTAAGATTGTGATTTTCGATTTGTAGTTTGTTCTGTTTTGTTAGGTCGTCTAGGCTCTCATCTATAAAAAAAACTTGTACAAAACTGTAATAAATATCGCATGCTTGTTTAATACAAAGAAAACATACAACAAAACGAGCAATATCTAGTTTGATATGTTAAACGATTAAAATGAAATTTGACTTGATGATGTGATGTGATTCTTTCTCAACATAAATTAGACAATATTTCTTAGGTTCCTTAATTGTTCATTTGACTCTAATATGCCCCATGTAGCTACGAGAAGTCCAACATAAGATCATCACACTCGGACGTCATGATCGAAGAAATGGGAATCCCTCTGCATGAAGTGACATATGAAGTGGATTTCGTCCGTGAATGGTTAACAGAATTAATGGAGGGTCGGCAGTTCGTTACCCATTGTGATGGCTCATTTCTTTTGAGGGCATGACGGTCGAAAAATGACTGTGATCGATGTATTGGCATTATTTACTTGTACAAGAATAGTGCTGAAGATGAAACTAGCTTCCAGCTATAGAACTGCCTACACTGCTACACATTCGAGGCCGAACGTTTGGTACATGTAAAGATCCAGATCCAGATCCAGATCCATGATCACATGAAAATATCAGAAACAAATCCTGATAACAAGAACCAAGAATGACAGAGAACTTACTGAATCTAAATCACCAACACTAAGGAAAATTACTGGTTTGATTAACACAATGTAAATCATGAGTATCAGAAATGATAACCTAAAGTGGTTGTCATGCATGTGAATGTTATTGTACTGGTCTCAGCCTCATATGGAAGAAAATTGAAGATGTTCAATGAGCTTCACTTGAAGAATGAATATGTAATTCAAGATGTCACTAAAATAGTGATAAGAGTTATTGAGCACCACATGTGTTAGATAGAAAACACATCGAGTCTCATTGTTTCCCAAAAAGACATGACAATGATGATGAGGACGAAGTTGAGCATCCATGTTTATAAAGAGGCAATAGAGTTTGAGAATGAGACTATTGTAAGTTGTGAGTGGTATTCACTAGATGTGAAGATGTATGACGAACAAATAAGTCATTACTATGGAATAATAATCTTTGGGTTGTGGTATGACAAAGCCAAGTTTAGAAAAGGAGGTTCATGCGATGATCTTTAAAAATGAACTAGACTTTAAATAAAGAATTGTATGTTTCTAAAGTCTTATGAGTTTAGACTTAATGATGACAATTTAGTTTTGTCCAAAATAAAATAGTGCAATGAGTGGTGGATTATTTATATGACAATTGTCAAGGAAATAAATAAAGCTAGTTTTCCACCCATATGCCTGAGTCTTCAATTTTTGGCTTGGAAGACTAGGATATGTTAATTATGTTGTTTTGAAAAGAGTAATTAACATGGATCACTTATCAAACATAAGTGTAAACACTCGGTTTGGACAAAACTAATAAGTTCATTTTTCAGAGAAGATATTGAAAACTATTTAATATAATCCATAGTGATATATGTGATTTGAGATCAACGCAAACAAGAAGTGATAATAAATACTTTTTCATCTTTGTTGATAATAATAAAATATTGTTGTGAGTACTTGCTGGAAAGTAAAGGTGAGGGAATAGATAAATTGGTTTTCTATAATAATGATGTTGAAAATCAACTCAACAAATGTGGCACCCAAAATGTGGGGAGACGACAATTTTATGGCTAGTGACCTTTTTGAATAAGGTACCCAAAAGGGAAAAAAGAAACTTCATATGAACTATGGAAATGAATATTATGAATCATTCCAACTAGGCTTACTCAATTGGACATGATGTCTAGGTAAGAACCATCGAGATAATGTGCTTAAGTGAGCCACGCTTCACTAAAACCTCACCATCTTACCTGGTCGTGTTTGATTAGAATTAACGAAAGGATTGAGTAGTAATATTTCAACTGTCCAGAGTTATTATAAGTTTGATATACTCAATGTGTTATACAAGATCCGACATAACTTATTATGCTAAGAGCAAGTTATGTAGTACATGAGTAAGCTATACATTGACAAGTAATTACAAGAGTACTCAAGAACTTAAGATACTCTAGGGGTTATGAGCTGCACTATACCAATTATCTAGTTGTCTTAAAAAGATATAGTGATGTAAATTGGATTTGACATGAATGAATCAAAATCCACTAAATGGTTATGTGTTTACTTTGGAAGGTACAACAATGTCATGGAAATCCTCAAAACAAACGATCATAAACCAGAATGTTCGAGAGTCTGACTGTTCTCGTAAAGTATGACGGATCTGTCCAACTAAATGACTATTCTCGTAAAGTATGACGGATCTGTTCGAGTCTGATTTTGCAAATAACAGCCAACTTCAACAGAGCTTTGTGAATATCTCCGAATGAACCAGAATGTGTATAATATACAGTTAGAAAGCTACACGAGTCTAATTTCCAAAACCATTTACATTTCATTCATATGTATTTTCTAGAGAAAGTTACGGCTGTTCTAATCCCAAAAGTCGTGTTACGCGAGAATCTGACTTTCAGCGCTAACTTATAATTTGTGTTCCTAAACAGCCTTCTCCTTAAGATCTAACTGTAAGAGATAATCTATGAGGACAATCCGGTATGTTCTAGTTAATCATTGACTGATGCCACATTTGAAGACATGCTAAAACCCATTGATTTGCTGAATAATTCGAACTTCTATGAATGATCTAAGGATCAGGTGGAGATGTAGACTTCAGGGAGTCTAGCACATACATATCATTATCAAATGTGAAGGGTGCGGTTGTGCTCGTTCTCCCTTAGACCAAAACTTTTGTCTCACCGGGTTTTTACTTGGCAAAGTTTTTAATGAGACAACATCACATGCACCGCTTGTCTCTTGTAGAGATTGTTGTTCAACATGAAGTTGTTCATGAATGATCGTGTTCTGAATGAAGTAGTTGATGTATTGCACTCTTTTTCCCTACGAACAATGTTCAGTTTTCCCATAGAGTTTTTGTTACTTGACGAGGTTTTTAACGAGGCAACATCTGAAACATCAGTAGCATAACGGCGTGCGACACAAGGGGGAGTGTTCTAGAATATTCTGTTATGTGTGTCTTGACCTTATGAAATTAGGATAAGGAATCCATATTCCGTATAGAGATAAGTTTACTAGTTATTTAAGGATATGTCATATGTAATCCTCTATAAATATAGACATTTATCTATGAATAAAAATACATCTCTTTCACGATTCTCTATTAGTATTATTCTTATACTTCATCAAGAGCACATTAACTTTTGAGTTATTTTGTGAGATCGTCGATACACAACTTTCTTTTATTACTTGGTTAGTTTTCAAACTTGTCTTAATGTGATGTCAAACTTGTTTAGTTCTCCCCTACATTCATATTAAGTTAGACTCTACAGTAAAAAGAAAACTCACAATTTGTGTTATACTGACTAGCATTGATGCCCGCGCCTTCCAAGAGCGATTGATTTGATTTTTTTCTTTTTTAAATAACTCGCGGTTGATATATTTTAATCTTAGTATGATAATACTTAATGGTGACAGAAGGAAAAAAACTCTTAACATTGATCTACTTGGCTGAGTACCTGAATTAGAGAGAAAACTTGAATTAGAAGTGCGGTTTCCATCGGTTTGATTAGTGATTGTCTAATTTTTTGCTATTTGATTCAATTATTGTGCAATTTTTGTTATTTGATCAATTATGTGCAGTTTTACCACAATTAAAAATTTCATTTTTGAAGAAATCAGAGCAATAATCAACAACGAAAATTTCTAAATTACATGTAGTAAGTTATCAATAAATATCAAAATTGATAAATTTTGAGAATACATGTAATAAAGGGTAGTAAGTTAAAATATCGAAATTGGTAAAAACGTGTTAGCCATGGATGTATGTTAGTTGTATAAATTTTCTTTACTTTCCTTTTGTAAAGAAAGCCCTACCCTTTTCTTCTTCTCAAAAAGAAAAAAGAAAATCTAGAAGAGTTGTCGCGCGTGCCGATGCGCATTTCTGTAGATTCGATTAATTATTGTGAAATTTCAGTAGTTCGATCAATATTGTGCAACAACTCTCTTAAACTCTAATAAAAATAACACAATTGATTGAGATAAAATTAACACCGAATTTATATTAACAATCAAGATGTCTGGAATTGTAAGTAAGAAACGTCCATCAATACATTTCATAAGCTAAAACTGATAAACTGAATCAATAGGAAAATTAATTGATGTCTTAAACCCAAAATCCAAAACCCATTTTAAATTCAAAACCTAACATAGATAAATCCACATACCAACACTCATATGCACCGTTAAAACTACTATTTTAAAAAAGTTATAGAAGTAATTATAAACCCTAAACAATCAATATATATTGATCAATACAATTATTTAGGTTTAGAGCGACTCAATTTCTTTACATTATTATTAGTACTATCAATATTATCATTATCATTAATATTATTGTTTTTAAAAATGTGTTTTTTTCATGCAATTGAATTTAAAAATAAATAAAAAAAATAAAAACAAATCATTTATAAAAAACAAATACAGTGACACAGCTGTAATTATATTAAAACTGAGGGTAAAAAGTCAATTATATAACCAACGGGTTGACTTGTAAAAATTTGTAAAAATATAGGAGAAGGAGACACAAAACCGTAATTTTACTGATCATAAGAACAATTAACACCCTCATCCCTTTTATATATAGAGATATCGGTAGATGTACATACAAGAATTTTTAATGATATTAGTAAAATTTGTCAAACGCCCAGAGAATGAGAAAAATAGAATTTTACGAAACTAATTCATTTGTGTCTTTTTGTCCTGGTATGGACCTTATCCATGTTCTTCTTTTGAGTTTTGGCAATGATTTGTCTTTAACTGAAAAAGAAATGGACTAATTTCATAGAAGTCTCATTTGAGATATTTTATCTCATAGAGGTTCACCCAAACATTTTTACCCACATAAGTCCACTCAATGACGAGGTGTTGATTGTTGGGTTAATTTGGATGTAAGGGTCACGTACTCGTGTTGTTGGTCTTTAGGGTTAATTACAAGTCTTTGAAGATTTCGATCGAATTATTCTTAGTGTGAGAAGCCAAGATCTTAACTGATGATCTTGAAAAAACTGTATTCCTGGGATCTCAGACCTTGAAACCCTTAACTAACATGTTGATAATTTGTGTATGAATTATCTCCTACCGCCAATGATACTACAATCTCAAAACAAGTGATCACATTATTTATTATCAACAATTTGATGGACATCAAAGGTTCATTGAGACCAGAACTTAATTGCATCGGATGTCTGAGTATTTGATTTTGTTTCATGTTTATTCCAGAGGGATAAATCAGTAATTAAAAAATTTATAAAAAATGATACGTGTATTTAGAAATTTGGGATACATGAATAAAATTTCTCGTCGTATAATTGTAACCAAAAAAAGCAGTCGTATAATTCTACAACAAAACACATAAACGACAGGTCGTCCCTTTCATCACACACTGAATCCACAACTCTCTCTCTGCCACCTTCTCCACCATGGATGTATATAAGTGATAATATAACCCTGCAAGTCTTTCTCACTCTTTTCCCTAATTATATTTCTCCCAAACTCACATTCTGGTGCGTTAAGTATGCAACTTTCTTGTCCTCCAATCCCCAATTTATGTTTTATCGTGATTGCTTCATTTGCTTGTGATCTTAGGATTTTGGGTTTTAGTATTGATTCTCCGTTTGATCAAAGTTTTGATTTTTTTGTTTCGTTTTAGAAATTTACACTATCTGTTATACGATTGTTGTTCATAATGAATTCACCCTTATTTCAATAGAGTAATTTCAATTATGAGTAAAATTTTAGTTTGTTTTAACGATTTGGATGTTGAAGCCGTTGGTTGCTTGGCAGCCAAGTCAACAAGAATAAGTCTGCGTTTTTGCTGTTTATGTTTCTGTTAGCAATTCCCTGGCTTGTAGGGATATAGATTAGGTTTGTTTCAGTCCAATAACGAAGTTGAACTAGTCTGTAGGTGATGTAGTTGCTATCGCCTATTTTCTGGGTTTTCTGTTTTAGAAGCTTGTATAAAGCTGCATTTCATCAGTTGAATTTTCAGTGTTTAAGTCTTAGACTTCCAACAAGTGGTATCAGAGCCCTCTAAAAGGGCCTGATTGAGTGTAGTTAGGAACTGCAGTTTCCTAACAAAAGAAAATAGAGAGGAAACAGAGGTGAGTGAGAACGAGTGAAAGCAAGATGACAACTGAAGGAGGCAGCTTTGTCCAGCCTGCAATACCTAGATTTGATGGTCATTATGATCATTGGGCCATGCACATGGAGAATTTCCTTCGATCAAAGGAATATTGGTCCCTGGTTGAGACAGGGATTCCCACAATAGCAGAACACGCTGAGTCAACAGAGGCACAAAGGAAGACAATTGAAGATCAACGGCTGAAAGATCTAAAGGTAAAAAATTACCTATTCCAAGCCATAGATAGGACCATCATGGAAACAATTCTGGATAAGGAGAGTTCAAAGAATATATGGGACTCAATGGCGCAAAAGTATCAGGGGACAACAAGGGTGAAGAGAGCTCAGCTGCAAGCACTCAGGAGAGAATTTGAAGTCCTTCAAATGAGAGAAGGAGAGAAAGTGGACGAGTACTTTGCTCGGACATTGACAATTGCGAACAAAATGAAAGCTCATGGAGAGAAGATGGGACAGATTGCAATTGTGGAGAAGATTTTGAGATCTATGACCTCCAGATTTGATTATGTTGTATGTTCTATAGAAGAGTCAAATGACTTGGATGAGCTGACTATTGATGAGTTACAAAGCAGTTTACTGGTACATGAGCAGAGGATGAACAATCATGGTGGAGGAGATGAGCATGCCTTGAAGATTTCTCATGAAGCAAAGTTTGGAGGAAGAGGAAGAGGAAGAGGTAGAAGCACAATTCGAGGTCGAGGAAGTGGCAGAGGGAGGCAGTCATTCAACAAAGCAATTGTAGAGTGTTACAAATGCCACAAGCTGGGACATTTTCAATATGAATGTCCCAGTTGGGAAAAAGAGGCTAATTATGCTGAACTTGATCAAGAAGAAGAAATGTTGCTAATGGCTTATGTAGGGCATCACAACTGCAGAAGAGAGGAAGTCTGGTTCCTTGACTCCGGTTGCAGCAATCACATGAGTGGTGATAAACAATGTTTCTTCATTCTAGATGAAACATTCAGACAAGTTGTGAAGCTTGGCAACAACTCAAAAATGGCAGTAATGGGGAAAGGAAGCGTCAGATTGCAAATCAATGGAGCAACTTTGGTGATCAATGAAGTATTTTACATTCCTGAACTCAAAAATAACTTGTTGAGTATAGGCCAATTACAAGAAAAGGATTTGGTCATTCTTATTCAACAAGGAGTGTGTAAAGTGTATCATCCTGTAAAAGGATTAATCATGCAGACTCAAATGTCTGCTAACAGGATGTTTGCCCTTCTCTCTGCCATGCCAACACAAGGTCCAGAATCAACCTCTGCATGCTTACAAACCACATCTGAAGACAAGACATACCTATGGCATCGAAGATTTGGGCACATGAACTTCAAAGGCTTGAGAACCTTGTTCTACAAGAAAATGGTGAAAGGTTTGCCTCCTCTCCAAGTGTCTTCAAAACTGTGTACTGACTGTATGATAGGCAAACAACATCGAGAATTCATCCCAAAGAAAAGTTTGTGGAGGGCTTCTCGGAGACTCCAGCTTGTGCACGCTGACATCTGTGGTCCAATCTCACCTGAGTCCAACAGTCAGAAGAGGTACCTAATCACCTTCATTGATGACTATAGCAGGAAAGTGTGGTCTTATTTCTTGAATGTCAAGTCAGAAGCTTTTGTTGTGTTTAAAAAATTCAAGAACTTGGTAGAAAAGGAAACTGGGAACTCTATTTGTTGTCTTCGTACTGACAGAGGAGGGGAATTCACCTCATTGGAGTTCAACGAGTTTTGTAGTTCAAATGGCATTGGCAGACAGCTCACTGCAGCTTACACTCCACAACAAAATGGGGTTGCAGAGCGGAAGAATCGAACAATCATGAATATGGTACGTTGCATTTTGTCAGAAAAACAAATTCCAAAAGAATTCTGGCCAGAAGCAGTCAACTAGACAGTCCATGTACTTAATCGATGTCCTACACTATCAGTAAAGGATATGACTCCTGAGGAAGCATGGTGTGGGATTAAACCTTCTGTGAACTATTTCAGAGTGTTCGGCTGCATTGGTCATGTGCACATTCCAGACAACAAAAGGCAAAAGCTCGATGATAAGAGCTTCAGGTGTGTGCTCTTAGGATTAAGTGAAGAATCTAAAGCTTATAGATTGTATGATCCTGTGTCAAAGAAAATTGTGATAAGCAGAGACGTGGTGTTTGAAGAAGATGAGAAATGGAATTGGGAAAAGGCTGGTGAAGAAACCAACTGTGATGTTCTTGAGTGGGGAGATGAAGATAATATGGAAGAAAATGAGACAGAAGCTGTAAATGAAGAAGAAGAGCAAGTGGAAGGAATAATCACTAGCTCTTCATCAAATAGATCAAGTGAAGATAATTCTTTAAGTCCAGTTCAAGGGAGGATAAGAAGAGAACCAACCTAGATGGAAGATTATGTAACCGGTGAAGGCTTGTCTGAGGAGGAAGGGAATAATCTTGTAATGTTCAGCTCAGCTGGAGATCCTGTCACAGTTGAAGAAGCAGTCAAAAGTGCAAAATGGAGAGAAGCCATGGATTTAGAGATATCATCCATTGAAAAGAATGGAACTTGGGAGTTGACTACATTACCAGATGGAGCCAAAAAGATAGGAGTGAAATGGATATTTAAAACCAAGCTGAATGAGAAAGGGGAGGTTGATAAATTTAAAGCTAGACTGGTGGCCAAGGGATACTCACAACAGTTTGGGATAGATTACACTGAGGTTTTTGCTCCTGTAGCTCGTTGGGAAACCATTAGGATGGTTCTTGCCATTGCAGCCCACAAAGGATGGAATGTATACCAGCTCGATGTAAAAAGTGCATTTCTGCATGGTGAGTTGAATGAGGCAGTGTTTATTGAGCAACCTCGAGGCTATGAGAAGAAGGGTGCAGAAGACAAGGTGTATAGGCTCAAGAAAGCCCTTTATGGACTTAAACAAGCTCCTCGAGCTTGGTACAGCAAGATTGAGTCTTATTTTACTAAGGAAGGATTTGAAAGATGCTTCTGTGAACATACCTTATTTATTAAAACAGAAGAAAGGGGAAGACTTCTTGTGGTCAGTCTATATGTAGACGATCTCATTTTCACAGGGAATGATGAAGCATTGTTTGAGAGATTCAAGGATTCTATGAAACAAGAGTTTGATATGTCTGATCTTGGAAAGATGAAATATTTTCTCGGAGTGGAAGTGGTTCAAAGTTCTGAGGGAATTTTTATAGGTCAGAAAAAATATGCTAAAGAAGTGCTGGAAAGATTTGGGATGGAATACTGCAATGCTGTGAAGAATCCAATGATACCAGGGTTCAAACTTGTAAAGGATGTTGAAGGCACTAGTGTTGATGCTACTACTTATAAACAAATGGTGGGCAGTCTCATGTATTTGACTGCCACCAGGCCTGACTTGGCATATGTGGTGAGTTCAATCAGTCGATTCATGGAGAGACCAACAGAGTTACATCAACAAGCAGTGAAAAGAATTCTTAGATACTTAAAGGGCACTGTTGAGTTAGGAATTCTGTACAAAAGAGGAGGAGGAGAAGAAAGTCTGATGGCCTATTCTGACAGTGATTATGCAGGAGACGTTGAGGATCGAAAAAGTACATCAGGGCATGCTTTCTTAATAAGTTCAGGTGCTGTGGCTTGGTCTTCAAAGAAACAGCCGGTGGTTTCACTCTCCACCACTGAAGCAGAATACATAGCTGCTGCAGCGTGTGCATGTCAAGGTGTGTGGATGCGCCAAATTCTTGAAAAACTTGGTCATAAACAAAGTAAGTGTACTATGATTTATTGTAACAACAGTTCAACCATCAAACTTTCAAAGAATCCTGTGCTGCATGGTAGAAGTAAACACATTGATATCAGATTTCATTTTCTTTGTGATTTAACAAGAGATGGAGTTGTCGAGTTAGTACACTGTGGTTCAAAGGATCAAATTGCTGACATTATGACTAAGCCTGTGAAACTGGAAGTGTTCTTGAGATTGAGAGATCTACTTGGAGTTTGTGTGGCACCAGAAGTAAACTGATGCAGTTCGCTAATCAGTTTAAGGGAGGAATTGTTGAAGCCGTTGGTTGCTTGGCAGCCAAGTCAACAAGAATAAGTCTACGTTTTTGCTGTTTATGTTTCTGTTAGCAATTCCCTGGCTTGTAGGGATATAGATTAGGTTTGTTTCAGTCCAATAACGAAGTTGAACTAGTCTGTAGGTGATGTAGTTGCTATCGCCTATTTTCTGGGTTTTCTGTTTTAGAAGCTTGTATAAAGCTGCATTTCATCAGTTGAATTTTCAGTGTTTAAGTCTTAGACTTCCAACATTGGAATCACTATTTTTGTTTAGGGGAGTTTTTTCTATCCCATAATTTTAGTTAAGATCATGATTTTGAGTCTTGAATTTCATTTGATTGTTGTGCCATTTAACCTTGACAGACCCATAAAGAAGGGGAAAGGAGAAGAAGGACCAGTCACCAGTGAATAGCAGGTTTGTCTTGTTGCGATTGTTAGTTTGAGTTCAAGGCTACTTATGTTGTTGTTGTTGTTGTTGTTGTGTAGTTCAGATGTTAATCCCTGTAGTTGATTAGTTTTCTGCTTTCTGTAGCTATGATTCGGCTTTTAAGGTGAAGGAAAAGCAGAAGGAACTTGCCGAAGCCAATGGAGGGTCACCTCGTAAGAGGCAAAGCGCTGGAGAATTGCGCCTTCATAAAGGTTTTTGTGCTCTCTTAGACTTTTGTTTGTTCTATTAGTGATTGCTGCTGTGAGTGTTTAATTCTTTTCGAGTTTTTGCATGCCAGTGATTGCTGATTGTAAGACTGAAAAAGGTTCAGTGGATTAGAAAATTTTAATTATATGAAGTGTTGGTAACTTGGTATTGTTTGAATTTTGATGATGAGGAGTTTGAGTGTTCTACACCAGTGTTTAGAAGTTGGTTTTTGAATGGTGATTGTAGAACATCCTTATCAGTTTTTGGTTTAGATAAAAGAGCAAGTTAGTTTACATAACTGTTTCTAACAAATGGAATGCTGAATGTGGCTTGTTTCTTTGCATTCTGAATTGATAGATCAAGTTGTGGTAATTTTGGACTTGACTACAATTGTAATGGGGCAATTGAAATTTCTAACATTCTTGATTGCATGTTTAAATGTTGCTGTTATAAACCGTGTTCCACATTCTTTACAGTCTCTTTCAACCTATGTGTTACTATTCTCCTGAATTTTATCATCTTCTTAACAGAAAGTACATGTTTGACATCTGATGCAGATATATCTGAGCTGAATCTACCGAGGTCTTGTGCAGTATCATTTCCCAATGGCAAGGATGATCTTATGAACTTCGAGGTTTCAATTAAACCAGATGAAGGATACTACACGTAATAATTTCTCTACTTTTTGTCTTCCAAAGTTTGTCCAGACAGAATCTTCTATCAAATTTGCAAATACTGATTTTAGACACCACATAGATGAAAACTATTCCCAGGCTAAAGTGTCTATACATATGCATGTGTACATCAGTACATGAATTTCAATTGCTGGACATATTGTAACTTGTAACATGAACAATCAACAGTGTTGTGGGTTGACTCTTTCTGTTTCTATTTAGTAATAATGATTATATTTCTAATACTCTTTCATTTGTTGTGGCAGAGGTGGTAAGTTTTTGTTTTCTTTTGAAGTCTCACCTATCTATCCACATGAGGCACCAAAAGTCAAGTGTAAGACCAAGGTAGACCTGCACATCATAATTTTGTTCTATTGATTTCTTCTCTTCTAGTTGATTTGCTTGTATGATACATTGTCTCATACATGGTACAACTGGTTCTTAGGTCTACCATCCCAATATTGACTTGGGAAGGAAATGTCTGCCTAAACATCCTACGAGAAGATTGGAAACCTGTCCTTAACATAAACACCGTTGTTTATGGATTGTATAATCTTTTCACGGTATTAGAACCATCTCAACAGTTCTCTATAATTTGTTGCCATCTTGAATCAAAATGTTGATTATTTTATCTTCAACTTTGTTTGCAGGAACCAAATCATGAAGATCCCTTAAATCATGATGCAGCTGCAGTGTTGAGAGACAATCCGAAGATGTTCGAGTCTAATGTAAGAAGGGCTATGACTGGTGGATATGTGGGGCAGACCTTATTCTCAAAATGCATATAGCTTTTGTTTGGTTACACTAAAGTGCTAATTGACATATTATCTTGAACGGGATGTGGGATTGTAATACGTGTGGTGCAGACTGCAGTTTCTATGTTCATCTTCTTTAAGTAGGGATGGAATTGTGATGTTTAAAACAGATCAACTTGATGCATATAGCTTTTGTTTGGTTACACCAAAGTGCTAATTGACATATTATCTTGAATGGGATGTGGGATTGCATTACGTGTGGTTCAGACTGCAGTTTCTATGTTCATCTTCTTTTTAAGTATGGATGGAATTGTGATGTTTCAAACAGATCAACTTTTGTGATGCTGATGATGCCATTGTTCTACTATAGTTAAGGATAGAATGCTTGTACTTAATGCATAGTCTGTGAGTACCAGTTATGTTGCAGTGACTCAAGCTTATGCTTGATGAGGCTGTTGATGTTTAACATAGTAGAGTTTTTGAACCACATTAAAAAATAGAAGTTTTGGAAACTAGCATGATATAATATAATTCACCAACTGCAAAAGCACTTATTCTTCTTCCTTCAATGTTACATATCACTCCAGTGACTACGATCAAATTACATTTTTCCATACTGTCATAGCCTCGTAGAAGTGTGTATTGCTCATTGCTTTGCTTGGCATTACCAGTTTACCACCAATGAATCATAATTTGAGAACGGAATTAGCGTCCTGTCACAAATCTCTTAGCCTCAAAGTTAGAGTATGACCTCCTCAATGTATATCTTCTCGAACTTGTCACTGTATATTCCAGGTGAATGTGTGCAACCTTTAAATGCTAAATCTAAAGAAACTGCCATAGGCATGAGAAATGAGAAGTCGGACGTATTCTATTTCACACATTTGCTGCTCCTTCAACATAAGAAATACCTCATTCACTTCGTCAGGTTCATCTCTTCCTCTTTTGCACTAGCAATTCTAGCATTCTCACGGTCCTTTCTGAAGATCACATACAAAGGCGTATAAAACAAGCAACACAAACCAAATGGAACTGCCATCATGGAAATAAGTCCTTGTGATAATGCATAGGCCTCCCTTGCAGACCCTTTAATCGGATCCACAGATTTCGCATCATAGCCAAACATCTTCTCCGAAAGAATGCCAACCAAAGGAGCAGCAAAAGAAGAGACGGATCCTTCAAAAGCACGATCAAATGCATATATCATAGTCCGGTGTTTGGTAGGAACAACCTCAGCAAACATAGGACCATTTGCAGCAGTGGCATTCCAGCTGACAGTTAAACCCATCAGAATGAGAGTGACAGCAAATGTGTAATAGCTGTCTACTGATTGTGGGATTACTTTGAGTAAAAACCATGAAAATGGGATCCCCATGAAGGCGCTGAACTGCGCGCACATGATGCGGCCGGTGTGTGGGTAGATTCGTGACATTCGATCTGCTATTATTCCACCAAGAAGAGACCCGGAAGCACATCCTATAGCAAAGAGACTGAGGAGGGCTGCTGTACTGTTGTGATCAAAACCTGTGAATATGGACTATTAGTTAAACAATTTGTACATAATGAACCACAACTAAATTTGTAGTAGTAGTTACCTATAAGTTCGAACCACATAGTGAAAAACACCATGGCTGTCCATGGTAGCGACCCAACAATGCCCTGCAAGACAATAATTTGAAATGTTTGCACTTTAACAACCGACTTCATGGTTGTCCAAGACTCCATCCAAACTGATGCTGCAGTTGAAGTAGTAGTGCCCTTTATTAACAAATCATCCCTACATAAAAAAACACCCAAATTACTCTTCTTCAACCCACAATAACAATATCCACACTTTGTTCAGGAATTCAAATATAAAGGTACCTCTCAAAACTCTGGTCAGCACCATGAGCGATGGGAACTATTTTTCTAGGGTCAACCACAAACATGAACACAAGGAACCCTATTAAAGAACTCAGTGCTGCCATTAGAATGAAGGCAATACGCCATCCAGATATGCCCCAATACATGTTACCGGCCATAAGTGTGGCCGCAACACCACCTCCAATGCCACCCAAAGAACCTACAAGGCTCACCATCCCAAACCCTGCCCCTCTCACACCATCCTTGTAGCTATCAGCAATGAAAGACTGCAGTGCTGGTATAACAATTGCCAGTCCGAAACCATTCACTGATCTCCAGATTGCAGCTTGACCAAAATGGTGGCTTGCACCCACTGCAGCAGTTGATATTGCCCAGCAGAAAGTCCCCATTGCAAGCACGGTGGGGCGGTCATATAGTAGGACTAGTACACCTGCAAGGGGAGATGCCATTCCCTGCACAAAGTTCCTGATGAATGTGAGATATCCAAGATCAGATGGCCCAGCATTGAAAGCCTCACTAACTTCTTTGTATACAGATGGGAGGAGATTCTCATCGGCTCGCTCCATTATAGCAGCCAAGTTGATGAGAATGAGAGACAGAGAAACCCCCAAAATCTTTTTTGTCCTGTGAAAACAACACATATTGGCAGGATAGAGAAAACGCTGTCAATCAATTGTGAAACTCTTTCATCATTTAAGTTCTTCACTTCAAAGGATTTTGCAATCTTGTATCTAGAATAAAGGGATTCTCTTCAATACAGAATTTCAAGGTGAATCAGAATCCAACGCAATCATATCCCAATAATCCCATTGATGGTGACAATCACATTCTCAAACAAAACTGAAAGATTAGTAAAACCATGTAAACCGCAAACACTGTTCCATTCCATAATCACTAACCAAATCAAAACTTAGACATGCACATCTCACAAACATAAATTCAAACAACAAACACTAAAGAGCATCCCTTTAAATGGTAACCACTTCATTATAAGGATATGTACTTAAGCTAGCTGATTATGACCTTATGTCTTTTAATACGTCGGAGCTCTATGGATAACATATATTAAGGTGAGAAGTGGCTTGCCGGATCCGAAAGCAATGCTAGAAAACCTAGAACACTCAAAAAGCATTTGACTTCACGCATTCCAAACCTATCGGAAACTAAAAGCAATCAAATCTCTCAAATCATTATAAATATAGCAATCAAGAGCTAACATGGAGAGACAAACTGAAAGAACAACAACATGGGAAGAAAAAACAGTTAGCGTCAACTGACCTCATGCCTTTCAAGCGCTTATAAAAACCAGGTGTTGATCGAAAAGAGGAAGATAGGTATCTAGAGGCCCGTTTAAAGCCCATGAAAGAAGAAACCGACTGCCCTCCACAGAACTCGGAAAGTACAAGCCCTCTGCATGTATGGCGGATCTGAAAACACACAGCTTTGAACTAGAATCAAATAACCTTGGTTCCACGACCATACTGGTCTTCTAGTTGCAACGTTTTTTCTTTTAAAATATTTACGATTTCGATATGATTTTCATTGGTTTGGGTCGTTCCAAAGCGCGCACGCCTCCGATTTGTCTTGCCTGTTATTAATATCTTGTGCTTATTTCTCTCCGTGTACAGTGAGATCAAGGCTGATGGGTTTTATTGACTTGTGGCTTCCATCTCGGCCGTTGAATTTAGCTTTTTTATGTTTTTTCTTTTATCACATCACTTTGACTTTTAACCGATAACTAGTCAACACTCATCCCATTACTGATGCTATGTTTGTAGCTTGTTTGGATGGAATCTTCAGTTTGTAGTAGTCACACTTCATTCATTTTACCCCAAGATAGGACTAAAAAAATCTCAAATCTGGTATTCGGTGATTCACAATCCGTCCAACCACGATCTTGACCAACTTTTTTTTTCTCTCTCATTTTCTTTTCTCTTTTCATGGAGTCTTCCACTGCTCCACCTCACATCTTCGAGAAACGCTGCAATCTCTTTCTCCGGTCAGTACATCCCCAAATTCATCCTCGTTTGGAGCACCAAAACCCGTCCTCGACTGGGCTCCCATCGACCTCACCCGACCCTGATTGTAATTGAGAATCTAGACGCGAAAATCTCTGGAGGTGAGGGGCAGCCGAAGAAGTCCTCGTCGGAGAACGAATACGGTCATGTGTGGTGGAGACAAAACATCTACTGTGGGAGTCTCAGTCACTCATGGGAAAGGGCATGGTCTTGGCTAGTGCCGGTGCCAGTGATGGTGACACGAAAGACCGAGCTGTGGAGGAAGGATCTGTTATACCAAACACGTGGAAAGATTATAACAAATCCTATCCTGGTCAAATCTTATCTAGTTCAATATCCTACTCCATTCCTATTTTGGTTACCTAACAGCTCTTACAGGCAGCCACGGATCCAGGGGTGAGCTACTTAGTCCAGAAAAGGATATTCCTAAACAAGTTCAACCAGGTAGACCAGTACAACTACATAACAAAAATACCTTGGAACCTTTGCATTACTAGGCTTTGTGTCTGTCTCGAGGCCTATTACAAATCTTATAACAAAAATAAATTATGCTATAAAATTAAATGGGTGGATATGAAAATAAATAGATCGTGTTAATAACATCAAATTATATAACTCGGCATAAAGATAAGAATACACACTACAAATCACATTTTCCAAGATAAAAAAATTGGCTTGAGCTAGAGCCACAAAGAGAGATATTCGCCCCTGTCTGGCGGCGAGCCCCGTGGCCATCGTCAGACGGGATTTATCTACCCTATGTGGGTCTGGCGTGCGACCGGACTCTTCGATCTATCTCTTCTGGGTCGGAGAGTTTGTTGGGAGAATAGGGGAGATCGCAATCGCTAGCAGGGTCTGATTTGTTCCTCGTCGATCTGGCCTGCAACATGGTGGTGTCAATGCAGTCGTGTATGAAAATGTTATCGGGTTCGTTATTTTATGTACTAATGTGCTATTTTAAAAAGTTAAGAAACATTAATTATCAATGACGTAAAGTTGATGTACTATTGATAAAATTTTTCCATTTAATAATGAGAGGTTTGAGACTTTCAATTTTCGGTTTTATATGAGAAGAGAAATAACATAAAAACATCTCAAACAACATAGAAAAATCAAAAGTAAAAACATTTTTATGTCCGGTCCATTCGTATGGTAAGGTCGACTATCGGTTTTACCTCTAATTCAACTAGTTAAGTTACATCATCGTTAAGCTTGAAATGAATACAATGAACATTAGAGTTCATCTGTCACATGGCCACTAAAGAGCAATTAAACTTTACTAAATCACAATTAGATTTGAAAATAAAACAACTTGTTTCTGTAAGATTTCATTAACTCTTGAGAAATATAATCATATACAAGAGAAAAACACAAGACATATAGTGGTTCACCATGTAACAACTTGTTTCTGTAAGATTTCATCAACTCTTGAGAAATATAATCATATACAAGAGAAAAACACAAGACATATAGTGGTTCACCATGTCTCAAAGGACATGACTACGTCCACTTGAAATCACTATCATGGCCAATATGTCCTTTATGTTAGAAGTGTGGAGTAGTGAAGCTCTCGGGGGTCTATATGGGAAGCCTTCCTTTTATAGCTAAGGACAATTCCCTCACATACAATATATCCGATGTGGGACAAAGTGCACACATTTCTTATCATGGTGCCCTCTTGTGGAGCTTCGGGAAGCACCTTCCGGGTGTGATACCGATGATCATTCACCATGGGGAGGTAGCCTAGGCATCGGTCTATGGGATGTATATCGAAGGCGGTGACATTGGCGGGAGAGCGGTCTACGAGGTCGTTAATTACGTGTGACGGTATATATTCACAATATGTCCCCCAAGTCCCGAGTACGAGGGCCATCTTACTTGGGAGTTAAAATAAATCGAATGCCGCTAAGCGTAAATGACGTCCGAGAGACGGCATACGCCCCCTGTCCCTTAATTCCCACAGTAAGAAGGCTCTCTTTCGAGCAAATATTTCCCCTCCTCTTTTTCCCTTATAGTGACTTTTGAGTTAGGAATGATGACTTGTCCCCCCAAGTCTTGCTCGCGTGTTACTTCCATTATTCCTTCTGGACATGATGGTCGAATGCCTCTCTGGTTATCTCCTCTAAGATTACATTTGTGATGGTCGAGTGCCTCTCGGATAATATCCTTTGATATCACCAATGGTGATGATCGAATGCCTCTTGGGTAATATCCTCCGAGATCACCGATGGTGATGGTCGAATGCCTCTCAAGTAATATCCTTCGAGATAACCGATGGTGATGGTCGAATGCCTCTCAGGTAATATCCTCTGAGATCACCGATGGTGATGGTCGAATGCCTCTCAGATACTATCCTCGGAGATCACCAATGGTGATGATCGAATTAATGCCTTTCGGGTAATATCCTCTAAGATCACCAATGTGATGGTCAATACCTCTTGGGTACTATCCTCAGAGATCACCGATGGTGATGATCGAATGTCTCTTGGGTAATATCTTTCGAGATCACCGATGGTGATAGTCGAATGCCTCTCGGGTAATATCCTCTGAGATCACCAATGGTGATGATCAAATGTCTCTCTAGTAATATCCTCCAAGATCACCAATAGTGATGGTCGAATGCCTCTCAGCTAATATCCTCCGAGATCACCGATGGTGATGATCAAATGCCTCTCGGGTAATATCCTATGAGATTACTAGAGGTGGCAAACGGGCCGGCCCACGTCTTAACGAGCTCGAACTTGGACCTGTCCATTTACTTAAATCTAAGACCTAACCCGGCCCAGACCCATAACATATTAGATCGTGTTCGAGGCGGGCCCATTAATAGATCCGTTTGTAGTTAAAAATAAAAATTAGTCTAAAATTGATATCTCAGTATACCAAAACAAAAACAAATAAAAAATAACTCATATTTTCTATCAGTCATTTGTTTTCTTTGCCAAAAAACTTAACAAATATATGATATATAAATCATATGATCATCATTTATACTTGGTAATGTTTTAGCAAAACTTTTTATGGGTCTAAGAGAATCAAAATGAATAATTATTAATATTTATAAGTTATTGTTTACACTTAAAACAAGTTTTATATTATTTATAAATATATAATCTTCATAGTTCATATTATAAAGAAAAAATATATATATATTTTAAAGTAAGCCGGGCCGTGGGCCTTAACTTATCGTGCCTGGACCGGCTCGGGGCAGGCCCTCGGACTCATTTTTTATGCTTGACCCGGCCCATTAAGATAACGTGCTTGGGCCGTGCCAGGCCGGTAGCGTTCTTGTGCCATGTCAGACCACTTTTAAACGTGCCGTGCACATGCTTTATGACCCGTTTACCACCTCTAGAGATCACCAATGGTGAAGGTCGAATGCCACTCAGGTAATATCCTTCGAGATCACCGATGGTGATCGTCGAATCCCTCTCGGGTAATATCCTCTGAGATCAAACCTTATATTAGCAAACCCTGTACTGGTCAACAAAGCCAGCAGGATCCCGGGTGAATCACCTGAATGCTGCCAACGGGACCTGGAAAGGCCAATCCCCTCCATTATTTCTCTTGACGAATTCCCATACCGAACGAAGAATTGATGAACGCAGGACCCGGTGAAGCTAACGTTCAGCCAACAAATGGAGTAGGTCGTCTCCTGGTGGACATGACTAAACTATCCTCCTGGTGAATCATCTCCGAGTGTCGTCGAGGCACGCTCGGAACTAACTAGGTTCTTAGTGGATTCTCATCCCGGCCAAGGAAAAGGTGAATTCCGCCAGTGGATGTTCCCCTTGTCACCTTATTGCCGAGTGTGTGGATTTGGCCGTCCTAGGTGAGGCTCCGGTTGAAGTGGCCGAGATAGGCCGACAAGTGCATGAACCCTAATCCCGGTGAATCTTCCTTATTTTTATGGACTTCGGGAATCCATGGCGTTATCCCGATTACCGAGCTGCCACGATCCTCTCTCAGTGATCCTTCCCGGATGTCGAGCTAACTTCCAATGATTAAAATAAATACTTCTGATTTACACTGACATCGGGGCTACGGGTCAATCTGCTTTATTTTCATACCGCCGATTGGTGGTGCCTTCCCGAGAGGCACATGTATTTCTCTCAAAATTACTGTGTTGTCGATTGCTCGAGGACAGAGTATATAAATTCCCATAATTCTCTCCTGAAGAACTCGATGTCCATGAAGATCCCAATGAGAGGAACCCAGGACTTGTCGATGAAGCTGAGTGGTCCCGACTCAAAGTAGAACACGACCTACTAGAGGGCATGCCGATCCAATCGACTTACTGATCTGGAGCCGAAATTTGACCACCGTACCTCCTAGGACCCTTTGAAATGTTAGACTAACCCCCTCCGGATGAATTACTTCTTCTGATGAACTACCCATCCCGGTCAAGAAAAAGAAAATGGTCCGCCAACGAGTGGAGTAAGTCGCGATTGATGAACCTCCCTGTCGATATTACTAACCCTTATCCTGATGAGCCATCCCTGAGTGATGCATCGAGGCGTCGATCAGAGCTAGTTAGGCTCTTGGTGATGTGAGACTCCGTATGTTTTTACCGTGGTTAATCACGAGTTACTGAGGTTTAAGTCGCACTCGGTACCTTTACGAGTGAACGACCACGTTCATTTTCAAGTTTTTCAAAGTTCTTCAAATTTCTCATTTAAGGACTCGATGTCATAGTACGTGTCGACACAAGTCTCCCGGTATTTTCGGAATATTTTTCAGAGCTTCCGTCTATTTTCTACGAATTTCCAAAGTCTATGGTAATTTCTAAATTACTATTTTCTAATTTTAAAACCAACTTTTAATCTTGGCCCTTGATCTCATCTATCAATTTGAGCCCTTAGATCCAAGTATATAGCCCCAAAAACTCATCCCTCATCTCTCATTCTGTCGAGAGACAGAGAATGAGCTCGAGAGAGAGAAAAGAGAGTAGACGTGCCGCTCACCCTTCAGCCGTGCCACCGCCGTCCTCCGGTTACCTCTGGCCGATCAAGGAACGGATTCTTGCTCCTCTCTCTACCCATCCCAACAATTTCCACATACACTCACTCACCTCTCCAATTCGAAACTTAACCCCTAGCCCAAAATCGGTTCCCTTGCCGATTCATCCTTCTCTGACGACATCATGGCTTCTCCAAGGTAATTTCTCCTCATTTCCTTCGATTTTGAGCTTTCCCTTAAGCTTTGAATCCAAGTTTTGAACCCTAACTTCGACTCTCTTTCTTTTCTGTCTCTCAGCCTCCTTCCCCGCCGTGGTTTAAGTTTTGGCGCCGCTGCTAGGAGGAGGAGCCGCGGACGCAGCCATGGCCAGCAACAGTGAGTTCACAAGAGGGCTTCGTTCTGGGTTCCAACAGAGGAAGGAAGGAGGTTTTTAGTGAAATCAAGGTGAGGTGTTTATGTTTTGGAGCCCTTAAATCCGACATTGGTGTTGTTAGATTTTTTTCTAGGTTTGAGTGTAGTTTTGACAAATTTTTTGGTTTTGTGTTGTTGGTTGTTTGAGAATCTGGTTATGGTTTTGGTAATTATCAGAGGGAATGACAAAAACAGGAAGGAGGAGCCGAGGAGGAGGTTTGGGGCAGCTGATTTGGTGAGTTGGAGTTTTGTAGGATTACTGTATTGTTGCTGTTGTGTAGTTGTTGTTACTATTAAAATTGAGATTAAATAGTGTTTTATGTCCTTGTATGACAATAACTTGGAATCCGTAACTTACGGGGAGGCTATGGCGAAATTCCGGCAAGTTACCGGAATCCGGTGACTTCTCCGGTGATGCAGTGAATCTGGCAGAATGTCGAAGAGGCAGTCTTCGAATCCTTTTAAAAAATGTATTGTTTCCGTTTAATCGAGTTAATGGACGTAAATCGGAAAAATTACGTTTAAGGAAACTTACTAAAAACGGAAACTAACCATAATTGGAATCTTTTCCATGTTAGGAAACTTTCTATTATTGGAAACCTACTAATTTAGGTAACTTTCCAGTTTGGGAAAGTTTCCATTTTTGGGAAAGTTCCATTTTTGAAAAGATGGTTTAGTAAAGATTTGAAGTTCGACGAAATTTGGTTAAATGTTGAATTGTTATCGGAAAATGATAACTGAAATTCTGGAAATGTCAAGTTGACCGTTTTAAGTAAAAATGGTGATTTACATTCTCGATGTATCGACTCAAGGTTATAGAATCGGTTAATGTGATGCATTGGGATGTGGTCATTCCTAGTCAAATTAGGAATGCTATGGTCAACTAGACTGTTATTGTTTTTTTGTTGCTAAGCTACTCTATTCTGCAATGATTCTTTGGACGAGGTAGCTTATGCGGTGACCTCGGATTACCGAGGCTGTTCCTGGAAGCTTGGAGCTTACGTAAGGAACGGCTATTCCAGGTAGGGAAGCTGAACCCCCTTTGTCAGTGGTTTTGCCTATTATATGATAGTGCATTGTTTTTGGTATGCTCATGGTCGATGCCACGAGAAAGTTTTCTTTATATTAATGAGTTAAATGATTTATGATTGGGCCAAGAAAACCTGTGACTAGACGTAAATGATTTTTATGTGATGACTCAAATCGAAAAGTAGTACCGTTGTCCTGATTTCCGGTGCTTTGCCTGGGAGTGACGGGACCTAGTATATAGTACTCCCATGGTGTCGATGACCGTGAACCTCCGGAGGGACAATGCCCTGTTTATTTTATTTTCCCACTTACGCTTGTCTCGTACAGAGTTAAGCGAGTCATAAGTGCGGTGTGTACTGCGAGTGAAGTGTTGGGCATTAGCTGTAAATGGACACTCTCGCTACTATTTGTCTTCAGACGCATAGGTAGTTGGCCCTGATTTCCTGTATAGACAAACCCAGGATTCATCCGCCTAGATCCGTGAAGCCCTGCAGGCTGTATTCGTAATTTGAGCGCTCTGGCCCCTGTTTTAGCATACTGCACAGTTTTTTTCGAAAGATATAAAAAGATGATTTTGTGTGCCAAGGATTTTCTAAATGGTTTTATTTAGAGCTCAAATCTATATGTATGTATATATATGGTTTTATGGTTTTCAAACCTATCATTGGTAGGCCTATATGTGAGCACGCGAGGACGACGCTCACCCCTACAACAGGTTGTTTGCAAGTACTGTGTACTGTGACGGGATTGATAGAGAGAGCTGTGTGTGTGGAGCCTCATTCTCTACTCAGTATATCGTCCGAGCCATAGATACTTGACATACTTTTACCTTCGAGTCATTTTCTAGAGTATTTAACATAAACAGTAAAAGTGTCTTCCTGATTTATTAACCTTGTTGTATGTTTTTATTGGTGTCGCTAAAGTTTTTAATTGACCCTTTAATTTTTTCACCTTCCGCGAAATTGGAAAGACTCTGATGAATGTTTTAAGAAACTATTGTGGTGCCACTCAAGTTTAAAATTTAATTTAATTTTACCTACTAAATAGCCTATAACTTTAGGTTAATAAGTTGTCGGCACGTCCTTCGGATGTGTTGGCTTCTTATTGGCTTAAATTCGTGGTCACTGTAGCTCCCATTCTCGGGCCGCTACAGGTGACGCTTGGCTACAGAGATCACCCGGGCAGGCCAATGGGTACCACTTGATGGCTTAGGGCAGATAACTTGGGCCTGCATGCATACTGCATATCATTATCACTGACTGATCTTCTCTCATGAGCATGTTGGTAGGGCAACACGACCCCTTGTACCAATTCTTATAGACAACGCCAAATGTTTTTGTAAGATTTCGTACTCTTAAGAAACATAATCATGTACAAGAGGAAGACACAAGACGTATAGTGGTTCATCATGTATCGGGGGGCATGTCTACGTCCACTTGAATTCACTATCATGGCTAGACCTGTAAATGGATCGTATCTGGACCTGATAGACCTAGATCCGGATCCGTAATAGAAACTTTAGATCCGGATCCCCGTTACCCGCCGGATCTTTAATTGCTCGATTCAAATCCGTATCCGGCGGGTTAACGGATACCTGACTCGTCAATCCGATCCGTTTATAATAATCAATATTTTAAATTTTAATAATAATTTCATAGTTTTTTCATAAAACTTGATGACATTATATAATAAAATAAAGGTTTACATCAAAAGTTGAATTACATGCCTAAAATATTCTTTAACGGTACACTAATATAATTAAAATATTTAACTTCCAATGTTTTTTTGCATAGATACATAGACATTAACAACCTTTAACTTCATCAAAACATACTTTATAGGTAATTTAAATATGAATGTTACGATTATCTAGATAATTATCTTATTATTTAATATTTTATTAATAATATTATATTTATATAAATATTATTCAATTATTTTTAAACGGATCAGATCAACCAAAATCCGGATCCGATCCGTTTAGTAAACGGGTTAACGGATCCGGGTCTTTAATGGATCAACGGGTCAAATTTTCGATCCAAACCCGTTTACAGGTCTAATCATAGCCAATATGCCCTTTGTGTTACAAGTGTGGAGTAGTGAAGCTTTCCGGGGCCTTTCTACATAGTGAAGGTTCCCTCACATACAATATATCATATGTGGGACAAAGTGCACACATCTCTTATCATGGTGCCCTCTTGTGGAGCTTCAGGGAACACCTTCGGGCATGATACTGATGATCCTTCACCATAAGGAGGTAGCCTGGACGTTGGTCTACGAGATGTATGTCGGAGGTGGGGTTTGTCATGACCGAAAGAGCGGTCTATAAGGTCGTTAATTACGTGTGTGACGATATATATATTCATAACACAACTCTACTTAAATTAATTCTCCACGATTAAAAATTTTACATCCAAGTTTGTTGTACAGTAACTGAACATACAAACATGTCTAATAATCAAATCATTATCTTTGTAAAAATTATGATTTAAAGTTCAACTCTTGTTTTTATTAAAACTGTGATCCTTCAGTTACAGGCCTGCTCAGATGCGGGATAGCTGTGCCGGACGAAACGCCTACAGACGTCCTATCTTTAATGAATTAATCAAACAGAATAAAACAGACTCAAACGGACATGATCAATTCATTAAAGATAGGACGGCTGTCACCGTTTTGTCCAGCACGACTATTTCGCGCCTGAAGAAGCATGCCTTTAGTTATTATTATTTTTGCCTTCTCCCTTTCTATATCCAGAATCATTACTTTAGAACCCTAATCACTCTATCATATATCCAAAGTCATTACTTTAGAACCCTAATCACCCTATCAGAGGATTAACATACAGTACCTACTTACCTATCCGATCTTGCAAATCTCCTGGAGAAGAAAAATCGCAAGAGCATGAAGTCTTATGTGTCAAGTGTGAACAGATAATGGATGGATCAAACAAAAAAAGAAAAATAAAAAGAGAAGAATCCAGTTAGTTCTCCATTCACACAATTCTCTTGAATAAAGAAAGACACTTTCCTCGTGACAAAGGGCCAAACAATACAATGGTGCTCTTTTCTGTCTCCCTTCTCAACTGACTGTACCGAGAAAGCTCTGAAGGGTCGGTCGGGGAGGTGGTGTTAAAATGACCGGCGGTGGGTCATCGGGGAGGTTACCGACGTGGAAGGAGAGAGAGAACAACAAGAGGAGGGAGCGGAGGAGAAGAGCCATTGCTGCTAAGATATACTCCGGCCTCAGAGCTCAGGGCAGCTACAAGCTTCCCAAACACTGTGACAACAACGAGGTTCTAAAAGCTCTTTGTGCTGAAGCTGGTTGGGTCGTTCAAGAAGATGGCACTACTTACCGCAAGGTAGTAAAACATTTTGTCTGAGTTTAATTGGTTTGGTTTTTTTATAGATCTGTCTGGGAATCTTTGTCAATTGAACTTGGGTCTGGTTGGTGTTGAGTTTGGGTTGTTCTGAATCTATTTGTTCATTCTGATTAGTACTTTACCCTTTTGGAAGATCATCTTGTAGAAACATATCGAGCAAATTAATAAAATTAGTCTGCTTTATATGATTGAAAATAAAAAAGAACCATTTTCTCTGTTCTGGTTCTGCTCTGGATTTGAACTGTCTATAGATATAATTGGATATGTGCAATTTTCATTATTTGATCAGTTGTTGATGAATAGGCCGAGTGAATTGTTGATGCATTTTCTGTTTTCTCATTGGTGATGTGATCTGTATGATTCTCACTATTGACTCAAAGCAAATCTATGTGTTGAAATTCGAATGATAGAGCACTTTTGCTGATTTTGCTTTTCAATTGAGCATTCTCTTCATTCATATAATCTTATTGATTGATTATCTTTGCTAACAGGGATGCAAGCCACCAATTGAAATTGCAGGCACTCCCACAAATATGAGTGGGTGTTCATCAATGCAACCAAGCCCACTGTCCTCATCTTTCCCGAGTCCTGTACCATCCTACCGCGCCAGTCCATCATCCTCTTCCTTCCCCAGCCCAACTCGTTTCAACGGAAACCCTTCCTCTTACCTTCTTCCATTCCTGCATAACTTGGCTTCCATTCCTACAAATCTTCCTCCTCTTAGAATTTCCAACAGTGCTCCTGTTACACCACCTCTTTCTTCTCCAACTTCTAGAGGATCGAAGCGGAAACCTGACTGGGAATCCCTTACCAATGGCTGCATAAACTCCTTGGGCCATCCCCTTTTTGCAGCTTCTGCCCCTTCTAGTCCTACTCGGCGCCACCATCTTGCACCAGCTACAATTCCAGAATGTGACGAGTCTGATGCTTCCACAGTGGACTCTGGTCGTTGGGTGAGTTTCCAGACTGGGGTACCTTCAGTAGCTCCACCTTCGCCCACATTTAATCTTATGAAACCAGTGGCTGAGCAGAATGTCCTTCAGCAGACTGTTGTTGGTCATGGGGGGATTGGTTGGGGGAACCCTGTGGAGAGGGCACGAGGCTCGGAGTTTGAGTTTGAGAGTGGTCAGTTGAAAGCTTGGGAGGGTGAGAGAATACACGAGGTTGGAGTGGAAGACCTGGAGCTTACACTTGGGAATGGGAAGATGCATAGTTAAGCATCATCCACTGGAATGTGTCTTTATGAATGAGAGGGAAGACCTTATGTGGATTTCACTGAGCATTTCGAATACTTTGGCAGCTGATTAAGCATTGCTTGGTGTCTACTTTCGCTTCTATTACAAATTTGGATCACTTCAAATCATTTCGGTGCATTGTGTATTTCCTTAAATGTACAGTTTACTCTCTCCTGGAGTCTAATCTCATTGAATCTATTGGTTATAAGAGCCAAATTCCAGGCACACTATGAGAAAGCCTGCATTACTCAAATGTTTCATGTGCTGGAGGAGAACATAGCAAGTTAAAATGGAGGATTTTCTGACTTAAGAATTGAAGGCCCCCAATTAAGTTGTCATCCCCAGTGGAATAATATCACGAGCTTCAAAAAAAGATTGCGGTTTTTATTGTAGAATACTCTATTGGAGAAACATATGCTCAGATTTCTTGAAGGTAGCTATTATTATTAGATCCTTTTTGTCAGAAATAGTTTCATTCTGTTACCATTTAGTACTGTATTAGCAAATCCATGACATCAATCATTCATCTTCATGTTCTTATTGAGATTGATAGAGTCATAAATGGGGAAGGCAGTAGTAGAGGGATGGCTATGAATTGCAACAAGTTTTTGAATGTGATTTTCCTTCAGTAGGGGAAATATTATCAATCCTGCTAGAAATGGTCTTGTTTTCCTATCCAATCATATATACAGATAACGGATTGATAAATATCATACAGAGGGATTAGGCGTCCCTGTAGATTGTTGCCTTCTTGTGACAGGGTTTAGGGTTGTGGGGGTGAAGAAAGCATCTCAGAAAGAAAGCTCATCATCTCCTAGAAGTGGATAGGGTCCCTTTGGCCATGTGATATGTAGCATTCTGAGAATTGCATGTGAATTATGCAATGCTTGATGTCTCAGTGTACCAACGAATTTTGCTTCCACCAATTATTGGTGGCTCTGCTTTTGACCCCCACCCCCCATTCAGTCTTTGCTGTTCAATGATCACTATGAGTTTTGTTTCCCAGCTAGATTTATCTGTGAACTTATTCATCTATGCAGAAGAACGGGCATGAAGCTAAGAGAAGGGGTTAGTTGGGAAGGGAGGTCCTCTAATGGCGAACTTAGATTCAGAAACACTCGGTAAGAACTTAACTGTACGAGTAATTCTGCTAATGTTATAGGGAAGGTAGTGTTCTCATGATCACTCACCAGGTGAACGAGACAGATCAAAACAGTACAATACCATAACTATATAAGTTGTCCCATACTTAGCATATGACTATTGATTTCATTATTGAAGGTTAAAGAAATAGTGTCATTCAGAAGGCTTCCAAATTCGAAGATAGAATTTATAGAACTACCTGTGCACACATTTTGGTTGGGCTTTCTTCAGTGCTCAATCCCTTAAATCACATGCAACATATACTGTTTTGCAAAAGGCACAGTGCATTTGATTAGGTTTCATCACTTTCATGTGTCCCTCCCTCATCCTCACTTGGGCCTCTGGCTTTTAGAAATAGAACATTTCGTGACTCCGGGCAAAAACTAGACTACACAGAAGGGGTTTTAAGTAACTTTCATACAGTTAGTAAAATCAGTTTTCAATGACACTAAAGGCAGCAATGTAATATCATTCGAAATTTTCAGTTTTAAATTGAAACTGACTTCTTCTTTTTTGTTTTGTTTTTTGTTTTAATTTTTTATTGCATCTTCTTCCCTTTTTTCATGACTAGTTAATAATTGTGGAATTTTCTATCATGTATCTCATACCTTTAATTTGTAGAATATTTAGACCTTTAGATTTATAATATATATCTAATGGCCCTAAATATTTACCATATCTTTATTTTCTTAAATATTTTATACCATTGGATTAATACTAGTTACATAACAGTTAATTGCTTAATTTTGTCGGCAATTGCTTAATTTTTTCGACAATAAATTAATATCTTTGGTAAGTAATTACTAATGACAATCAATTACACATTAACAAGATCGTAAACTTTGTAATTTAAGTATTCAAAACCTTTTTATTAGTTAAATTATCTTTAATACTAATTCATATTTAATTATTAACCGACAATTCGTCACTAAATGTTTTCCTTTTAAGGAATATATTTCAAAAAAAAAAATATTTTATACCAAATTCCAATTAATTACAGATTCAACAAATTAATGTCTAATTATTAGGGTTGAAAATTATATGTAATATTCTTATTAAAATAAAAAACCTTCCAATTTAGGCGTTTAATGAATCTATTAGTTATATGGTCACTAATATAAATTAATCATATATTTATTTGTTTCCTTAAACCATTATTACTCTTAACATGAATTTTACGACAAACACAACAACTTGTATAAAAAATAATAATTAAGTACAATGCTATGGAGATTTAATTGTTGAATTAGTAATTATTTTTAATCAACATAATTTGTCATAAACTACAACATCTGATGTAAAACGAATATTTTTTGTTCTAATTGTAGTAATTACTTTACCTACAACATATGTACTAATATATGGACAATTCACAAGTGATCACAACAAATTTGTTATTGAAGTGGTAAATCTTTATATTCCTACAATGATCACTTATTTTACCGTAACTCAATAAAAAGTGATATAAAAATGCTAACTTAGGTTCTTTTTTAGTAATTACTCTACATAGTCTAACTTACTAATTGTGAACGATTTTAACAAGTATGATGACAAGTTTGTTGTCAAAGTGGTAAATTTTTATATTTTTATTATTAACAAATTAGTTACTGCTATGACTACAAATTGTACTGCAACCTACAACAAATAATGTAAAAATTGTAACAGGAGAAATATACTGAATGATAGAATTAGAGAAAATATCGATGTTATTTCATTTATAGAATAAGCCTCTATATATAGAGGATACAATACATAAGAAAAGTACATGTATTCTTATTACAACATTGATATCAAATCCTATTCTGAATATACTTTGACTAAGGCACACTAGGAAATCTATTTTGCTTCAACACTCCTCCTTGTGCCGTGTCATAGTAATATGATACATTAAGATGCATTCCATGTTGTCTCATTAAAAACCTTGCCAAATAAAAATAAAACCTCATGGGCAAAAATAACCTTGTTCGAAGGAACAAAAAGAGTACAACACATCAATCACATTTGAAAATAACATGTATGTGCTAGACTCCCCCTGATGTCTGCACCTACCCCTAATTTTTATAATCATGGAAACTTTAAACAAATGAAGCATATCATTGCTTTAAACATGTTTTCAAAGTGTCCTTAAGCAGTGATTTAGTAAATAGATATGTCATATTATCCTCATAACTAAATTGATGAGGAGGAAAACTCGTTATAGCTGATTACATAGAAGATACATACTAGGTGTTTCTTAATACATAACTCATTTGGAAACAACCTTTCTATGGGTTAAAGAGATACCAAATATCAGCAAACTCAACTAAAACATCACAAATATTTGGTGTAACGAGTAAAAGGCTGCCCAAGAACTCAAAACAAAAGTTTGCGTTGAAAATCAGATTCACGCATGACATGACCTTCATATACTAATTCAGTCATAACTTCCTGCTCAAAATAGGTATAAACGAGCTGTAAGAAGTTCTGGAAAGTAAACTTTCGTACATTTCCAACCATATATCATACACAATCGGATTCATCCTGAGCTGATCACAAAGCTCTGTCGAAGTTGACTGATCTGAAAAAGACAGATTTTTTGATTTTGCATTTGGTGCGTTTTTCTTCACACATGGTTTGCGTTAATGACTATGTGATGTAATACAACATGTCATATACTTTCTTCTCTTTGTAAGAATAGAATAAGCCCAAAAGTATCATAACTTTTCAAAGATAAATCTCATATTAATTCAATAGCAATGCGTAGGCGCATAGCTAAATCTAGCTAACAAGTTCACAATATGGATGATATGTCGAGTCTTGTATATTTAGTTGGGTACAATGATGTGCATATTGTATATTGATTGGGCATTTAGCCTCTTAAACGTTTTCGTCATCATCCCTTGGACGAAACGTATCTTTTTAAGGGTCAAGACTATGAACGATTATGGGAATAGTCATAGGTCTCACTTTATTATCATTAGAGAGACTTAATATCATATAACAAAGCCGATTGATGGACAATACCATCATTATGATGCTTGAATCTTGGTTCGATACAAAACTATGTTTTCTCAAGATCTTTTATCTCAAAATTGGATTTGAAATCCTTAGGGGTTTCTCTTAGTTCATCAAGAGTCCATTAATATACATGTCATTGACATAAACCGCAATACTGCAAATCTGGAACTTGTCCTTTTAATAAACACACATGTGCATAATTCATCATATCCCTTCCTAATCAAGTTGTCACTTAGTGAACATTTCAACCTTATTGTAAACGTGCTCCGTGATCTAGAGCCACTTGAATTGAGTAAATGAAGTCAATCTTAGATCTTCATGTATATCTCTTAATTTAGATCACCATAGAGATATCTTGTGACCACATTCATGTGTTGCATGTCAAGTTTTTTTTTGAAAACTACCAAACTGATAAGGTAGTGGAGTATAATGACATCTATTACGAGAGAATTATCTACTCGTAGTCGATCCCAGGATAATATGACAAGTCTTGGGTCATAAGGCGAGTCTATAATCATGTTTTATAACAAAAACTTATTAAATTGATAGGCTTTACACTTGGTGGTGTCGGCATCACCAATCCAAATACCATTCTTTTCAATTTAGCCTAGATCGCTTCTTTCCTTTTAGGTCAATATATACTACGTGCCAATTTGCAACGAAGTAAGGTTCGGTATCTCAATATCTCACGTCCTCATGTACACTAGTGTAATATATAATTTGTACAGATCTCTATATTTCAAGAATTGGTTTTAACATTGAGGCATCCCCCAATGATAACCATAATTCATAAATAATCTCATGAGACAAAATTGAGTATCAATGTTCAATGAATCATAATGTACCAAACTTGCTCTCTCACTTGGGCAAGTATTCATCAAACCTATAAGGCATCCCGCTTTTCCTTGGGAGCCACGGCGTGTGACACTATTAGTCACGTTATGGAGTCACTATGTCACCATCTATGGTGGCAGTATCAACACCAAGTTCATTAGGTGGCGCCATGCCCTCTTAATAGGACATCATTCCTTACAAGCATGTTTGCAGCATGTATATATGATCTTGTCACTTTAACAATATCAAATAATGTATCAGGCATCGAATCTATTACGTTATGAATATCAATTATTCCACGCACTTTAATATTGTTCGGTTTGGGGATCATGATGAGATAAGTGAGGACAATCTACGACAATTTCATGTCGTTACTATTGAACATTATATGTTCTTACCTCCCTCTAACGGTGGAAAGATTGTCTCATAAGTGACATTCCACAAATAACGGTAAAGAGATCGCATGTCAAGGTTTCAACATAGCGGATTATGGTTGGAGATTTATATCCAACATTAGTACTTTATTCATGTCTAAGAGCTCATGATAGTGTGTTGTGGCCGTGCAATGTTGGCACATAAATGCTTAAGTCACTACCTTCAATGCATAAAAATATTAAATAGTGAGGGTTCATAGATGAATTAGTATAGCTACATGCGATGTTGCATAACTTCAAGCAGAAATATTGGTGCGCATTACCAAAATTCAAGCTACATTCGTAATCATTTAATTGATTTTCCACGAGACTTTGGGGTGTGTACAAGGGAACATGATATCAAACATCAATCCATAAACATGTACAATAATCATCGAAAATTGTCGATGTAAACTCTCTAGCATTATCAAGTCGAATTGATTGATTTGGATGATATGGGTAATGAGCCTAATATAAATTTGAGCTAGGAGTTATATTATAAGTAGCATATATAACCAATAGACAATAGTGCGGCACGCGACCAACGTGTATGCACATCAACCAACACAATAAAATGTCAAGAATGTCCGCAAGTTGGTTGAATCTGTCTACAAAATCAATTTGGATTCAATGTAATTAAAACATAATGAGAATACATGTGTCCTTTACATAGGATGGTCTCAATCCTAATTCATCAAATAAATAGGCTTTACAAATGAGTGACTGATTTTTATTAGTAACCAACAAAGATTTGGTTTATCCATAAAGTTAAAGTCATATTTGACTTGAGAAGCATAATAGGGAACAATTGCACCAACATGTGCATAGCAAAATATATCCCAAAGTCGTCTAAGGAAAGCGGTGACAATTTCATATAAGTTGAAGTATTTGCCTACTGAACCATGTTTTTTTTTGTTTTTGCTTCTTTTTTTTTCACTCAAAACAATAGATGTCCGTGTGTTTTTTCATTTCAATATACGGACCATGATGTCTTAACAAACCATGTCAAAACCTTTATGTGTCAGAATCTCAATAGTCATATCTTATGATATTGTTAAATCAAATAATTTCGAAAGTGGTTATATATAACCCACTAGAGTGACACATATTCTTCTCTAATACTCATACATTCATATTAATTAGAGGTAATGCAAATGAACTCATGTCCAATCTCAATTTATTTCCACATGAAAATCATTGACAATGTATTCATAAAGCTTATAAGGGTTCGATTAGCTCTTAGAACATAAAGAGCTTCAATAATATTAATCATTGTCATAAGACAATAAAAATTGAGCCGCCTATCGCTCTTTTTATCATTGTGACGATGATCCAATCATCTGAGTCACATAAGGATTATGAGGCATTAAGTTCACAACTAACTGTCTATATTTTTGAGTGTTGTGTGGTTAGTCACATTGTCGGCTTTAAACAATCGAACTCTCCAAAACATATATATACTTACAAATAATAGGAGATAAGTCAATATGTATATAAGTGAAAATATTCACCATAATTTTTTTCATTGTACTGTTCATGTGAGCAGTAATTTTTATTATTGTTGATTTTTTTTCATATTTGGCCTTTTTCATCACATTTGTTCTTTTCCCCTTTCATTTTTTTTCGATTCTTACCGAACTATTTTTCTTTCTCCTTTGACTCACTGTATTGATTCACCATATATATTCATGGTGCAATTGTTTATTTTTTTTCGAACTATATGACAAAATAATATATATTGCTTCACCATATATATTCATGGTGCAATTGTTTATTTTTTTCGAACCATATGCCAAAATAATACATTTTGATGGCTTTCTATGCCATTGCAATAACAAATTCGAATAAAGCTCAATTCTCATAAAAATACATTCGACTTTATGAATATTCCAACGATTACATGTATGAATTATGACAAAATTGTCATTTATTTATTGAGGCATTTGCCTATACAATATATTGGAAAATAATTGCTCTAATCAAAATCTGCAACATCAATGTGTTCTTGCCAGATTTGAAATATGTAATAGTAATATTGGCATCACTGCCATATTCATTTTCTTCTTCAATTGCATGATGAACCTTTTGCTCTCTTATGTTTATATACTTTATATTGTATAGCTATTTCTTTGGTACTTGCCTAGCAAAGCTCAGAATTGATGCTTAATAGATCCATATCTATATCATACCTCATCTTTAATAATAAGTCATATATGTCATGGCAGTGAGGTGTTCGCAATGTCATTTACCCATTGGTGATATCCAGTATCATTGGAGTGTAATTTATGAAAATTTTAGGTTTTTTTCTTTTTTTTCAACATCTCGAGAAACAAGAAGAAGAATTAGTGTCGCAGTCCTAGATACTTCCTCGACATCTAATATTTCCAAGAAATTGGATTAGATAAATACCAAGATGTGTAATTGGTCGTTTTGCGGCTCATGAATTTTTTTCATAGTCAAATTTTTCTTTTCGATGCTCATAGCATATGAATCCCTACGATTCAATTTATTCTCAACAAAAGTCTCATGCCATATGAGGGATCGAGATGAAAGAAAAAGGGAAGTTGGAAAATCCCCGATGAAAGACACAATTCTCATAATTGAAATCAACAAAAAACATGAACGTTGATTTAAAGCTTACTTGGACAAAGTTTATGCTTGAAATTCTTGCTATACACACATGTCGATGTAGATGTATATGAGTCTATATACTCGTAACATGACGCTCCAATAATTTTGTCAAGTGTTGTATCTTAATAAGCATGTGAATTCGTCATGGACGTGCTCGTTGCAAGTAGAGAAAAGCTCGATAGAAATAGTTGGATCTCCTTGAAATAAAATCAAATAATTAGTTTAAGAGCTTTTAATATCATCCCACAACTATCAAACCACAAAATGCACTTATCCCGTATGCACTAATAGAATACATACACTATTGGACATAATTATCAATTAATAAGCAAAAGTATGTGTATTTAAATCTGTAGGCAATTTGGTAGTCAAGAGCACATGTGCCGAACTGCATAAGGAGAGATACATCATACATGTCATATTATCAAAGCTAAAATGCACTAAAGGTGTCTAGACTCTTAAGGGACTGTTAAAATGATACCTAAACTTGTAAAGTTATCAAAATAATACCTAAACTCTTAATTTGTTATCAATAAGATACTTACAAGGAATATTCATTTAAGAATATTCTGGTATTTTCAAAAAAAATTAATATTTTAACCTTTATTTTATATGTTTTATTGTTTACTTTTAAAATTTGACGAAGCATGGTGGGTCTAAGTTTATGAATTTGTTTATCTAGCATACTGCAAATATAAACTCATCCTCTCACTCGAATGTAAACAGTTATTTTTTATCATCAAATAGCAAATTTAATAGCTACCCGACTTGATTTATTAGCTTATGCTAAAATTTCTCGTAAAGAATTGCAAGACGAAAAAAGAAAATTAAGAAGATTGATAAAATATAGAGATAATCTTCTTAGAAAAACAAAAAATTACTGGGATATTATCCTCAGAGCTCAGCAAAGAATCAAATGAATTGAAGAACAAATTGAAGTTTTACTAGAAGTTTTTGATTACGATCAGACTCCGCAAAAAGTTTTGAGTCTCGGTTAGATCCGCCTCAGCTAGTGTCAGAGCCTGCTTGGCTCAAAAGCAAGTTATCAAGGCTCATGCCACAAAGTTGGCTTCTCTTAACTAACAAAAGAGAATCCAAACTAAAAAATTATCAGTCCTTCTGTATTATAAAAGGTACTGATAAGTGGCAAAAAATGCTTTCATTCAAGACATATTCAGGAAGATCAATACTCGATAGAGTATATCTGTAGAGTATTAAACACACTTTATGACGATCTTGTCTTCCTCCAGAGAGAAGTTGGGGTTGAAGAGCTTGATCCTTCCGGACCAAGCCTAATTGAATACCTAGATCATCTATCTAGGAACATGACCTCGGACAAGGTTGTACTACAACTTGAGAGATTTCAGCTAAAGTTCAAACAATTTGAAAAGTAAGTCCAATACTCAGCAAGCTTGAATCCAAACTTGATTATCTCAAAGAAAAACAATATCTATTGGATATTGAAAGAAAGCTAGTTCGCACTGAGCATCTTGCCAACAACATTCGTCAGCAAGCAATTGAGCTCAATTTTCTCAAGAAGCGCTGAAAAAGCTTTTAGAAACTCTAATCACATGATTAGGATGAATTACAGAGTTGAAGTAAAAGTAAAACAAGAAGATGATAAAGCTCTAAGCTTTTTCCTTCCTACAGAAATAGTGCATGATAATATCAAAGCAATAATTCATCAGCAGAACTACAAGATCGCTTATCTCCAAGAGATGAGTATTGATCCCGAAAACCAAATCCAAGAGATAAACAACAGGATAGAAAGACTGCAAACAAGCATAGAAAAAATGAAGATACAAGGAGAAAGGATCAATGAAGAACAACTAGCTCAAAACGTAGCTAGTAAAATAATCATACCCCATTTACCAAAAGAAGAAAGTGAGTTTAAGTTTAGTGAACCTAAACTCCTTACATGGTCCTCGTCCAAATCTGCATCTTCAACCAGAAGAGACGTAAAAATGCTGAGTAGAATACTCAATAAGAGAAATATTATTCCTTTACAGCTAATCAACGCTCAAGAATTTGAGTATAATGAAATTGAATCCAGCATGAGAGAAACATCTGTTCCCAGATTTTAAGAAAATCTGTTACAAGATGATAGAATAACAGACTTTAAGAAAAGTCTGTTAGGAACAGTAGAAGCTTCTTTGTGCAACCAAGTTGCATATTTCAATGTTTTCCCAAACTTCACCACACATCTCAGAGATGTAGCACACTGTCTAAGATTGCGAATCAAGACAGATAGAATTTCCATGAAGAAAGGGATGATGGAGCTTGCGATAGATTATCGTATCTATTATAAGCTACTGAGCTCGAATGTAACTCCAAACACCAGATTTCTCAACAGTCTCAGGATTACAACATCAATCCTCACCAATCCAAGAAATCATACTGAATAGAAACATATCACAAAATGACATGAAGTAACATTCACAAGAGAATGGAATCTGACACCTTCAGCTAGATAGGTAAAAAATACCAATGCTTCTATTTATGAAAATATGAGAGGAAAAATAAGCCTACAATTCATTCGCTAGCTATGAGGAAGCTAGTACTTTTGGAACCAAGACAACTTCTTGTCTTAAAGAATCTTTCGAGGAAGAAGATGCTAAAAGACCTATGATGATGCTAAAGTTAGAAGAGCTGAAGAGCTTGTATGAACAAGCGGAAATATGTGAATCTATAGAAGAGCTTGAAAAGATTATGAAACAGATTTCTCAGGTGCAACTGAGAAAGAGCAAAATGAAGATTCTTACTTATCAAGCAGCTAAGGAAGAACCAGGCGAATCCTCAACAATGGAAACTGAAAATATTCCCCAAGAAAGCACTGTAGTTCAGAACATCACGAACTACCCCACTAAAATCATTCCAGAAAATAAGATTAAACTTCCTAAGGGATAGGCTCCTTTAGGAAAACTAGAAGAACGAAGTTCTCAGAAGTACATCCCTACGGAATCCAAATGGGGACAATCAATATCTGAAAGAGGAGTTTACCTTGATCTCGACATGGTAAGAGACAAGAGAAAGGCAATAGACAACTGGGTAGCTAGCCTAAGGCTAACTCAGGCTTTGGTATTGTTTAAATATGCCTATGAGGAAGCTCATGCATATTGCGAGTCCACTTTAACTGGCATAGTCCATAAGTGGTATTAGTCTTTCAAGAGAACCTCTCAATAGCCTGACTGGGTAACCAAATTAGCTCAAATCAATAATCCTCTAGATTTCGCATGCCCCATCTATGCACAATTTTGTGAAGACGTTACTGGGCATAGTGAGCAGTCTAAAGAAAGAGATAAGGCAAATATTCAAAAGTTGAGCATTTGCAACATAAGATACTTTGAAGAGTATACTAATGAATTCCAAAATTACTAATGTACCATTGGAGACCTAGATAATGAAAATCTGGTCAGAACCTATTACAGGAAGTTACCATAACCATGAAACAATGCAGTAGCACAATCTTTGGAAGAAAATCCTTTGCCATTTTTTACGATAGGAGGAATTGCTGAAAGAG
Organism: Comarum palustre; assembly: GCA_951800085.1. Lineage (NCBI taxonomy): Eukaryota > Viridiplantae > Streptophyta > Magnoliopsida > Rosales > Rosaceae > Comarum > Comarum palustre. The sequence goes on along the minus strand of OX637588.1, from coordinate 7,473,796 downwards.
TCAGGGATCTCCTGAGAAAGCAATGTGTTGAAAACAGAAAATCCAAAACTGCAAAGAAGCAACTTAGAGGAGTGGAAAATATGTGTCTCAAGATATTGGAGACACCAACGTAGTGTGGATGTCACACAGAAAAAATACAAGAAAAGGTTCTCCAGCAACAAACAGAGGAAAAATTTTGCTTCTAAAAAAAAGTATAAATTCAGAAAAAGCTCCTTCAAAAAGAGCTCTGCAGGAGAAAGATCTCCTCCTAGGAAGAGATTTTTTAAAAGAAAAAAAATCAATTCTTCGCATTCTTTTCGAGAAGTGCAGATGTTGGCTTTGCAAAGCCGAAGAACATTATGCAAACGAATGTCCTAAAAAGGACAAAAGATCTGCGAGAGTTCTAATTGAAGAATATAATGAAGCAATAGAATATGCAAACCTAAAAGATTTTGAGATAGCCTATTCTGATGAAGAGAATGATTCAATATATTCTCTTGAGTTCCCATCAGAAAGCGAAATATAAAATACTTCAGAAAGTTCTGAAGAAGAAGAGGATGGATCTTGTCCTATGTTTGTCTTAAAAGTCTTAAATTAGAAGGAAGAGGCTATTGATATTATCAATAACTTTCACCTAAATCCAGAAAGATTTACATGTGATTACTGTAATTGCGATGGTAGTAATTCAGTTCCCATGTACTGTAAAAGTACAGGTGAAACTTATCATCAAGAATGTTTTATTGCAGAATTACGAAGAAAAACCAGAGACAATGAAGCTTATATCATGGTAGAACAAGAATATAAAGAGTTCTACGAAGCTAAGGAACAATAGGAACATAACTTAAAAGAAGATTTGAAGAGAATAAAGTTAGTAACTTCATTAAGTCAGAACAAAGAATTAAAAGAGTCTTTTGATTCTATCATTGTTCCTGCAAGAAGGCATGAATAAGCCATTATCACAGAACCTGTTATACAACAGGTTAAGCCTTTTGATCCCATGAACAAGCCCGATGAAAGAGAAATCAATCCTTTTATTGAACTGTCTGGCAAAACTGCAGAAAGAAAAGAACAAGTAAAGCAGGTTCAGACAAGCAGATTCAGCAATTACATCACTATAGGATTGAAATTTCCTAGATATAGGAAATACCATCTACATGTCTTTGTAGATAGTGGATCAGGGTATTCTCTTACCAAAAGATATGTCATCCCTGAAGAATATTGGGAAAAGACTCCAAGATTAGTTACTAGAATAGCCATGGGAGAAAATGAAATAATCATGGATACTATGGCTCGTGACATTAAAGTTTCCTTGGGCGAAGGAACTTTTGTCATAAAAATCATCTGGCAATGTGAAAGTTAAGGAGCAGACGTGTTAATTGGAAATGACTTCCTTCTTCAACAAACGATAGTTCAGAATCCACAAATGATTGGTTTTGAAAAGAATGACAAATTCTTTTGGGAATCTCGTCTTCCCAACGCTGTAAGCGTTACAGGTCTGGGATTTACAGACCAATATCAAAGATCTTCCGTAAAGAGGGGTGATTATAAGCCAGTTTTAGAACCAGTTCTGTTGTTGAAAAACCATTTGAAGGGTCATAGTGAAATACTGGTAAATGAAGGGATGAATTCATAAGATTCTAAGGAAGAGTATATATCCCCTTTAGATGAGTCTGGTAAATGAAGGGATGAATTCAGAAGATTCTAAGAAAGAGTATGAATCCCCTTTAGATGAGTCAGATTCAGATTCATTAGAACAAGAAAGCTCAGACGGAGAAGAAGAATTTATCAAAGAGCATAACCTAAAGGTTTATGCTAACAAAATCGAGCAGAAGAGAGTCAACTATTGCAGAAATAGAAAACTTGCTGAAACCAGTAATCCGTGAAGATCCTCAACTGTACTGGGAAATAGATCCAGTTTACTGTCAGCTCAAAATGCATGATGCAAATACTATTTACCATGTTAAAGCAATCCCTCATTACAGGGAATATGACAGAAAAGAGATGAAAAATCAAATTCAAGAGTTACTCGAAAAGAAGTTGATCAGACCTTCTAATAGCCCTTATCATGCTCCAGCTTTTTTGGTAAGAAATCATACAGAGCAAGTAAGAGGAAAAATTAGAATAGTAAGACGTAAACAAAAAAACGGTCAAAGACGGTTACCAGATAGCTCAGGTAAGAGTGCTTATCAATCGACTCAAAGTAGCCATGATCTTCTCTAAATTTGACGCAAAATCAGGATTCTGGCAAGTGAAGATGCATCCAGACTCTATTGCTTTAACAACATTTGGAACATCTCAAGGGCACTATGAATGGCTGGTCATGTCATTTGGCCTTAAGCAGGCCCTGTCTGTTTTCCAAAGGAAAATGGATAATATTTTCAAATCCTACTCAGATTTCTGTATAGTTTATATAGATGACATTCTTGACTTCTCACGAACTATGAACGAACATCTGAAGCATCTTGAACAAGTACGCAAGTTGATGTCCAGAAGGGAATCATCCATGGACAAAAAAAGATTCACCTTATAAAAGGAGAAATCGATTTATTAGGCATTCATGTTAAAGATGGAGAGATTCGTCTCCAAGATCATATTGTAAAAAAAATCAGTCAGTTTCCAGATCATATTCCTGATGCAAAGTCCTTGCAAAGGTTTTTAGGAGTTGTCAACTTTGCGAGAGATTTTATTCCTCAAGTTAGTGGTCTTATTGCTCTACTATATCCACAGACAAGCTCCAAAAAGAAATGGTCATTCACAGAGGACAACATTAATACTGTCAGAAAAATCAAAGAGCTAACCAAGAGCATGTCTCCTTTACAGTTACCTGAAGGAGATTCGATCATTTTGCAGATTGATGCAAATGATTATTACTGGGCAAGAGTTGTCTTGGCTATTGTCCCAGATACAAATCATGAAAAGATTTATAAATTTCTCTCAGGATAGTTTAACGCAGCAGAGCTAAACTATTTTACTGGGGACAAAGAAGTCCTTGCTCTTATTAAGAGTACAAAGGAGGCTGAGGCCTTTTTGGGAAACAAATTTGCAGTTAGGACAGACAATAAAAGAGTAAAAAAGTTCAAAAACTACAAATTAACTGATGCTGCAGATAGAAGAAAAGTGCTGAGAAGACAAATGTTTTTATCTCAGTATGAATATGATGTTGAAATAGTTGTAGGTAACAAGAATTTCCTACCAGACACCCTTACAAGAGAAATGACAATGTTTCAAAGAGATGATAGGAATAAAGGACGCAACCAAGAAACAAAAAACCAGAATCAAGAGAGAAAAATCTTTGGGAAAGAAACAAGAGCGGTGATAAGATGGTAGGTCATCTCCATGACGAACCAGGTTATCAATTCATTGTATCTTATGGAGCAGCTGAAACAAGTCAAGCAACATGTCATAACATGATAAATTCAGCAGATTGAGATAAAAGCTCAAAACTATCATTGCGAGAAAGTCGATCTGAAAAATTGGTTGAAGAAGAAAAACTCACTCAGGAGTATTTGTTGTATCCAAAAGATACAACCTCAACTGACCGGTCTCAGGGTAAAAGACCAGCTAGCCCGTCTCAAACGACAGACGGTAAAGACATATCAAGTCCGTTAATGGTTGACGCTTTGCCAACAAGCAGAATTGCCCCTTTTAGGGGAAACAGATTGCATGTGGTTACAGGAAAGAAAACCGTTCATGGTCAGTCTCTGAAGATTTTTAAAGAACTAGTTTTTTCAGACAAAAAATTGTTAGCATTCAAGCAAAAGATTATCATAGATAACATTCTTTATGTATTCCATGAAGAAAATGGAGATCATCTGCTTGGAACCCTTGAAGCACTTACAGAAAAATTGCATGGAATCCATGCAAAAGAGAAGGAAAAATCTAAGGTAGTATACCTAGAAAAATGCAGAAAGTGCTAAGATCCCTATGACAACAATTGAGAGGTCTGAATGGTTCAAATTTTATGAGCATCTGGGAAATGGAAAGATGCTTCCACCAACTTTGTCTGCTGTTTCTGGTTCATATTATGAGAGATGTCTGGTTAATGTCCAAGCAGAACATCCTCAGAAACAAAAATTATGGTTACTGGAGAATCGTTTTGTGTATAATCTTTGAACAAAATCTAATGAAGATTTAGAGGGATTCCCCAAATTGATAGTTCAAGTTGTCAAGAACATTAGACCAGATGGATGTATCCTGAGATTAAAGTTCATATCAACTCCACCAGAATGATAATGTTGAAAGAACAAATGAACTATATCTCTCCTTATCATTATGTCAGGATAATTCAAGGTCCGATTAAAAGAGCAAGCAAGATGAGTGGAAATGACAGTCCTAATCAGAGCATTCCATGAATAACAGCCATGACAATCATGTGTATCAAAAACATGGTGCGAAGAGACTATGAGTCAAGCCTTCTGACAAGTGGAGAAAAAATAATGGTAATCGTCCTCCACCCATGAATTGTGATTTTTTCTCAGCCATTATGAGGAATGAAGTAGACTGCACCCTAGCTACTATAGAATGGCTGAAAAAAGTGGAAAAAGAAAAAAAAGATATATGATTCTTTATCCATTTCCTTATGATTCAGACTTAGACAGTGAAGAAAAAGATAAAAAAAGCATCAGAAGAACAAGAGGGCCAAGATTCGTTGGCTGATTATGATTGCACTGATAAAGTAAACATGATGGAGAAATGAGCGGTACCCGACGCATCAAGACAAAAGACTTTTCTTTTGTTAAAATTAGTTGGCTCACATGATAAGAGAAAAGAACGGTGGTCGACGCATCACGACAAAAGACTTTTCTTTTGTTAAAGATAGTGCGTTTTTTTTGCTGCCGATGCATGAAAACAATGAACTTTACTTTTGCTAGAGTAAAGTTTGATTCCTCTTGTCCCTCACTTTCTCTTAGCTGTATTCAGGATTGAAGACCGAGTGTTATATAAGGAGCTTCAAGCTTCCGAGAGAAGGCATCGAAAAAAACCTAGAATAGAAGTTGGAAACACTCTCAACCTTCCTCTCAAAGTCAGAAAGACAGAAGAATAGTGTGTAAATAGTGTCTCTAGTATAAGTGTGTGAGTGTAAGTACTGTGTGAAGATTTCAGTTGATAAGCATTTGGTGTGATGTGTCTTTATTACAAGTAAGTATCTAGTGCTTGTAACTATAATTATGAGTAGCTAAATAGCTTATAGTTGTTTACCCAAGAACGAGGCTCTGGGTTCTGCATTTGTAGTTATGTTATGTTAAATAAATTCTAGCGTGTATCCATAATTCCGTCACAAAAATATTTTTATTTTAGAATTATTTTACTTTAAGTTGTTAATTTAAATTTGGTATTTAAGATATTTTTGCACACTAAAATATATGAATCTTTCAATTCAAGACAGCAGTGATTCCGCTAGTATAGTAAGTGTTTAGACAATAAGTCGTTAGGTGAAGTTTTGACATGTTGAAGTCTAGTTCTTAAACTGAAATGTGAATATGTTTTAGGTTGTAGAATATCCTAAATACAATACCACAAAAAATATAATTTTACCCTTTTATCCCTAAGGTGTATGTCATTGATACTAAAAGAAGAATCTGGGTATCATATTGATCACTTTGTAAATTCATGTACTATATTAAAAGTCCTCTAAAATTTCAGACAATGTAAGTGATAAAAACCCTTTTAACAAATGACAAACAGGAATCATTCAATGGACAAGTGGTGCTCAGAGAAAGAAATAGTTCATTCAATTAGATGAGTCATGAGTGTAAAGAAACTTGGCTTTTCATCTTGTTCTGTCTCTCACGCAGTACCGTTAGGGAGGCTCTGGTATGTTAGCAATAATCAATCAATGAACAAGAATGGGTCTCATGTTCATCATATGTATGAATTGAGGGGTGGTGTGTGGCTGATCGAGAGGAGGCCTTATGGCTGGGAAACTGTATAATTGGGGCCAAGTTCGGTGGTGGAGGACCGATCAGCTGTGCGTCGGAGTCGGGTCGAGATTGATGGGCACGGTTGGGCTATGGAGGCGCTGAGTAGCTTGGGCTCAGTGGTTCAGGCCGGTGGTGGAGGAAACTGGTGCACTCGTCGTCGTCGGTGCTGATGAAGCAGGTGGGTGCGTGCCGGGGTGGGTGACAGCTTGGGATGCCGACGTCGGGAAGCTAATGGGTGTCCAGAAAAAAATTCTGGGTGCCTAGAGAATTTTTCCGGTAACACTGAAGGTTAGAGGATGCCAGTGAAAGACACCGGTGCACTCTCAAGGCTGGGGCTCGCTCGGCTCTTGTTGATGATCATGTGGAGGGGGTCTAGGTTTCATGGAGCCACGGTGGTGAGGTAGAGGAGGGCCGATATGTGGTGGAGATACAGAGTTGAGTCGGCGGGAGGCGCGTCGCAGTGAATTATGTTTTTTTGTTTCCAAGGTTTAATCAGTGTTAGAGCATAGTGTTGATAATGTGTAACAGTAGAAATAAATTGAATGAGATAATTGGAGAAAATATCATTGTTATTTCATTCATAAAATAAGCCTCTATATATAGAGGATACAATACATAGGGAAATTACATGTATTCCTATTATAACACATTGATATCAAATCCTATTCTGAATATACTTTAACTAAGACATACACTAGAAAATCTATTTTCTTTCAACAAAACATATATTTTGTTCAATTTGCAGTAACTACTAATTCTAAATTAATGTATTAGTTTATGGACAATATAACAAAAACAACAACAAATTTGTTGTCAAAGTGATAAACTATTATGTTTTTATTATTAATGAAATAATTACTACAATTACTACATGTTTTACGACAATCTACAACTATTGATGTAAATGTTTTAATTTATCTGCAATTTGTATTAATTAATTCAAAAACTAGATTAAAAACTAATTATTTGAAAGAGGATAATCAAGGTTCTTCATTTGATAAAAGTTGTCGAAAAATGGTATTTACATCGTTGACCACTTAATTAAAATAACTACAATATATGTTGTCAAAAGTGGTAATTGCATGTAGTTCACCAAAGTGTACTTTACTTTTTGGCAATATTTGTATCATGAATTTGAACAATGTTACCTATTAATAAAAAATGTGTTGTAAAAATGGTAAATTTAATTTTTCAATAATGACACATGTCAATTTGTAGTTTGATAACTTCTTAATCTATCCAATTTATTAATTAAAAATAATATATATATATATATATATATATATATGATACATCAGGGTACTTTAGAGAAAAACTCAAAAAATCAACCCTCTTTTAAGATAAATTCATTCATTTTTTGTTTTTAAATTTACACCCAATGCAATAATTTAGTCTGCCTTATAGATTTTATTTCAGAATTTTTAATTTATTTTAATTTTTTCACTGTCATTTTTGCCTTCTAATGTACATTTTGTTTTCTATCTTTAAGTTAGGTTACAAATGGAGGAATTGAGTTTTGGGTATAGAGTTTTAGGGTTTAGGATTTATGGAGAAATTGGGTTTTGGGTATAAGGTTTTAAGGTTTAGAGGTTAGGATTTGTGGTTTAGGATTTAGGATTTTAGGGTTTAAGGTTTAGTGGCAAATATTATAATTTCATTCTTGAATATGTTCTATTTTTAAAAATAAATATAAATATATTTTTTAAATAAATCAACCTAATCAATAGGTAAGTGTATTTTAAAAGTAGGTAAATAGATAAGTTTAATCTAAGATATATCTAATAAATTATGTGTATTGTCAAATATATAGCCATCACTGTTGGCGATCTTTATGAAGTTTACAGCAAGAAACAAGTTGAGCTTCTCACATCCTTTATTTTCACAATTATCAGAGCAGTTCTTCATAGGTGATTACAAATATTATTTTTTGAACAAATTGTCGTGGCTACAATTTCAACTTGTTTGTCTTGGCTACAATTTCAACTTGTCTTGGATACAAACAAGAGTTTTACACTCTTTTTCCTAGCTAGCACACTCTTTTTCCTAGCTAGCTAAGTCGTCGTCATGTAATTTTTTTCTCCTATCCCTCTTTCTTACTGGTTTTCCAATAGCATAGCTTATCCAGTTATCCTTTTGGTCTCGATGACACAATGCAAGAACTTAATTCTTCCTAATACATATCATATCATATCATATGTTAAACAATGATTCTTCATTACTTAAGTGCCACCAAATCTTAGAGAATCAATATCAATGTCAATGATTTAGACCTAGGTGATGTATATTGCTCACCATAATTAATCTTTTTTTTGGTCGAATGATGACCAGATTCGACCTGCAGATCTGTATCCAGCCACTTAATATTATATATTCAGGCACGGCAGTTCTAGACGTGTAATCAGCTTTCGTCGACAAACAAGTAGTTCGAGTATTTATATGCATTACATTACATATAACTGAGCTCAACTACAAGTCTAGACACACTCTTCTTGAACTATTCTGGTAACAATGGGTAGTTCAAACGCAAACATCCATGCAGCGATACTCTCCAGTCCAGGGCTCGGCCACATCATTCCGGTCATCGAGCTCGGAAAACGCCTCATCGCCGCCAACCGAAACGTCGCCGTAACAATCTTCGCCATGTCTTCCACTTCACAAGCCGAGTCTCAGACCATCAAAGAAGCAACGACCTCGAAACTCAACGTCGTGCAGCTCCCTCCGGTTGATATCTCTGGCCTCGTCGATACAAAAGCCGCCGTACTCACCTGCCTTGCCTTCTGGATGAGAGAGATACGACCTGCATTCCGATCGGCGCTAATGAATATGTCGTGTCGTCCTACCATGCTCATCGTCGACTTTTTCGGCACCGAATCGTTGCCTATCGCGGACGAGTTAGGGATTCCCAAGTTCGTTTACGTTCCAAGCAATGCATGGTTTCTCGCTCTCATGACGTACTCTCCAACCCTGGACAAGGAAGTGGAAGGAGAGTACGTGGACCGAACCGAACCGCTCAAAATTCCGGGTTGCAGGCTGGTCCAGCCTGAGCACGTGGTTGACCCAATGCTGGACCGGACCAACCAGCAGTATTCTGAATACATACGACTTTGTGGTGAGATTCCTCTCTGTGATGGGATTTTGCTGAATATTTGGGAGGAGTTACAGCCTACAACACTAGCTTCGTTTAGAGACGAGAAGCTCTTGGGTGGAGTGTCTAAAATGGTGCCGATTTATCCAATCGGACCGCTAACCCGGCAGGCGCGATCATGCCATCATCCAAGGGTTGATGAGGACTTGTTTGAGTGGCTTGACAAACAACCTAATGAGTCGGTGATGTTTGTCTCCTTAGGGAGTGGAGGGACCTTGTCTTATGAACAGATGACTGAGATGGCCTGGGGTTTGGAGTTGAGCCAACAAAGATTCATCTGGGTTGTACGGCCGCCCACAACAAAATCAGACGCCGCCTTTTTCACTTCCGGAAATGGTAAATTCCCTTTATTTTTCTTATGGCTGCTCGTTTTCTTTAATATGATATTATGGCTTTGCTTCAGGCGATGGTGATCTATCAACTTATTTCCCAGAAGGGTTTCTGACCCGGACCAGCGGTAGGGGTTTGGTGGTGCCTCTTTGGGCGCCTCAAGTGGATATTTTAGGCCATCCGTCGCTTGGAGGGTTTATCTCCCATTGTGGGTGGAACTCAACGCTGGAGAGTGTGACAAATGGGGTGCCAATGATTGCTTGGCCGCTCTACGCGGAGCAGAGGCTGAATGCCACGTTGTTGACTGAGGAGCTCGGGGTGGCCGTCCGATCAGATGTGCCACCGTGGAAGAAAGTGGTTAGTAGGGAGGAAATAGAGAAGATGGTGAGGAATATCATGGGGGATAAAGATGGTCTGAAAATAAAGCGCAGGGTGAAAGAGCTAAAACAAAGTGGAGAAAAGGCTTTAAGGAAAGGCGGTTCGTCGTATATTGCCTTGTCTCAAGTGATAACAGATTTGCAGATGAAGGGTCAATGATCATGCTAATGAAAAAAATACGAAATGACATGTGTGATGATCGAAGTAATAAAGCCCGTGCGACTATATAGTACCACAGCGTACCTGTATGTATTTTGTGAACTTAATTTGCTCTTTGTCAATATATATTGCTTTGAAACTACAAAGTAATGGTTTACCTGCTATACATATATGCATTTTGTGAACTTAATTTGCTCTGTCAATATATATTGCTTGTAATCGTTGAAACTACAAAGTAATGGTTTAGCTGCTATACATGTATATATGCGGCTCTTTCACTAAAATATCTTTTATTGTGATTTACATGTGAGATTCAGTATTAGACCTGTTGATGTCATAATTTGGTTCGACAACAAATCTTAACTTTTCAACTCATTCCACGTAAGACGCGTTGATTCAAAGTTTAAAAACTGACATGTCTTTTATAATGTTATGTATTTTTCGTTGATACGTGATTATTTTCTTTAATCTACTGAAACATACAATAAGATGCTCTAATATAGCATACTTTTTAAAGAAAAATATATTGAGAAGACATGAATAACAATAGCATACATAGAAGTATATTAGGCATAGCACCCATGACCATGACATAAAGTCGACAATAAAAGTATGAGTCAAGATCTCATGAAATACATGTCTCTTGCGGACATGATATACCCAACATAAATTTACCCGACATTGGTAACTTGAATGGGTACTAAAGTTCTTTGCATAATACCCAACATCAAAAAAAATTTGTGTATGTAATCTAAACCGTTCAATTGATTTAGCAGTTTGAAAGCACAAACCCTAAAACTAACACAGTTAAAGAAGATACAAAAGTGAACACAGTAAAAACTATAACATTAAATATTAATTTAGTTTTATTCTGAGTAAAATCAAAGGAAAATTTTTTTTGGAAGAGATGATCGTCCCTCCAGACTTGTGTCTGTCTTTAGAAGAACAAATCAACAATTGGCCTCTTCATCATCTTCACCCCTTCCCTCCCCATCTGATTGTGGAAGTGCTCTAAACAATTGGGATTTGATTGTACAGAAAAGGGATTTGATTTTTCAAATGAAAATTTTATCCCTTTTCATCTTCACCCCTTCCCTCCCGATCATCTTTACCCCTTCCAACATTAGTGACAAAATATGGAAGATCGACTTCTGGCCATCGAGGAGGAGCAGAGGAGGTTCTGTGTTGACTAAATTTGATCGAAATTAGGATGGGTCTCCTCCGCCGCTCTCTCTCTTCCTCCCCATTTCACTCTCAGTTCTCTCCACGAGTCCACGTCCATCTCGTTATGGAACTCCGGTCACTTCCGCGTTTTCAACCCGCCGACGCCGTCGTTAGCACCCCCGCTGTCGATTATCAGTCTCCTTGGCCATAGAATGATCGATGGTCCAACCCTTCCACCATATTATCCGAAAAGACGACTGGATAGATCTTGGAGCAGTGGAATTGGCGCGTGGGCCTCGCATCCAGTGACGCTGATGTAGAACTCAAAAATCTGGGTGGGGCGTAGCTGGGTTCGGAGAATTTGGGAGGCAGAGTGGATCGAGTGGCTGGGTTTTTGGGGTTTAATGCAGTGTTTTTAGTTTTTACTGTAGTTCAATTGTTTTCGGTCGCTAATGCCGTTTGGTAGTTTATGTTACACCATCATCGTCAGGACAAATCTGTAACTTTAATCCTGAAAGACTTACAGTGCACACGTACATGTCATACTACCCTCCAGAATGCGGTTTGGTATTTTGTTAATCTATATCGTGTACCGTGGTGTATACGCTCTAACCAATATATCAGTAAAAGAAGAAAGAAAAAAATATCAATTGAAGACATAATCGAACATGATAAGTTGATAACCCCACATATACATGATAAAAGATTCTGTTGAGCAATACTTTCATACATGTCCTATTAAAGACTACAACAAATACCTACTCGCCATGGTTAGTATCGGATATGATATTTTTAGACTTAAATTGAATTTTTAAAATTGGATTCTCATCAGAAATGTACTTTTCTTTTGTAAATGTTTTTCAAAAACTAATAGAAAAACAAGAAACGACGCATAATATCTAAATGTATTTTGAGGTTATCCTATAACTAAATATTATAGTAATCAAATTATGATAATTAACATTTTAGTAATCTTATATATAAGTATCTATCGTACTTGAATGGAGTACATACATCTTAAAATATACTATAATTAATATAATTTGGTCACTTATCTGGGCTGTAACACCCCGTCCCGAAATTAACATTTTTATCGGGATTAGGCGAGTTACAGAGAATGGTAACCGCATTGTTAATTTTCCGTGAATTAATATCGAGATATTCTCGGTTCTGGGAGAAAATAGAATTAATGTTCCGAGGAGTAGATTATGTTATTACGAGTTTCCCGGTATGTCCGAAAGATTTTCCGGAGCTACGAGCTGTTAGTTACGAATTATCCAATTTACGGATGTAACAAATGTTAAGTTACTTGACCGAAGAAAAAGGGGACTTTGCGTTAAGTCGAGAATTTGAGGAAGTTCCTTCGGGAAAGATGTAGAGGACGTTAATACGAACTCGTGGGTATGCCCTAGGAATTTATCGGAGTTCGTAGGTGAAAGTTACGCAGGATAATGTGTTGTTACCATACGGTAAAAGTAAATAGAAAAATATATGTTTACTATTTACGGTAACTATTTATTGGCAATTGTGGACCGTTGGATTTGTGAGAGCAGATCTGGGCCGTTGATTTTGGTTAATATATAGTTGACCGGGTGGGAGCTCTGAAAGAAAAAAAAAAGGGGGAGACACTCCGTCTCGCACTCTCTCTCCTTCTGCCTCACCCTCGCTCTCTTCCTCTCTCTCTTCCGTTCGAGTTCTCGATCCCTCTCGGATCTCTTCCACAGTCTCTTTCTCTCCAGTTTCTCTCCCTCTGACCACTCCTACGTCTGCCACCTGGCTGGGTTGACCTGCTGCCGGATTAGAGGCGCAGATGGTTGCTGGAGACTCGGGCGCGAGGCAGAGGAGGTGTTGAGGAGATTCGATCCGCTCGGTGTGGAGGCGGAGCGACGGCGAGGGCATGGGTGTAGTGGAGCGACAGGAGCTTGATCGAGACAGAGAGGGCCGAGGCGCAATCGTGCCTCCTCGGTGAGTCACGAACTCGAGTTTTTCTTTAATTGTTGTTTCGTTGTTGGCTTTGTGTTGTTGGCGGTGACTGGGAGAATTGCTGGCAAGAAATAGGAGGGAATCCGGCCAGTTGACCTGCCGGAAATGGTTAGGGTAAATTCTTGGATTTTTACCGCGGTAGATCTGGATTTCTACCGATTTACTGTGTTGGTAAAATGACAGAACTGTCCTTGGCAGGTTAGGGTAATTACAGGGGTGCCACCCAGGTTGGAATCCCGGAAATACCCCTGGTGGTTTTGTTAATTTACAAAACAGCCACTGAGACCATAATGACAGAAATACCCCTGACAGAATTGTATATTTACGGGGCTGCCACTAAGGCTGAAATTCCTAAAAGGCCCTGGTAGTTCAGATTAATTACGAGACTGCCATTAAGGCTAAAAGGTCCATGTTGCCCCTGACAGTTTTGGGCTAATTACAGGAATGCCATTGAGGTGGTAATTTCATAAATACCCCTGGTAATTATAGTTATTTTCAGGGATGCCAAGTAGGAGGAAATATCTTAAATGCCCATGGTTTGGTTTATTTACGTGGATGCCACTATGTTTTACATTCATAGTTTGTGTGATGGTTATTTATAATCGTGTGATTGCCTTTATTATTCGTCTTGCCGTGTATGGATGTAATTGTTATGAATGGTAGAATGATCGGGTTAAACCCGAGGGGTAGTTGGTCGGTGGATACCTCATTTGCGAGGTTAACTCAGGATAGGCGTTAGGTGTATGCTATCCTCATATAGAAAGCAACTGATAAATAGAATAGCGGGATTCGCCCGGTTAGGGTGTTAGTTAAAACAAGAGCTACGTGTGGCTTGATCCCTGAGGACAGGGTACGTAGGCAGCCTGACCAGGATTCAGGTGCAGTCACAAATACTATTAGAATCCCTAGGTTCTTTAATTGGCACATTTGAGATTCATATGTGGGAAACAGAATAATCTCCGGTTTGAGGTTTATTCCGGCACCGTTTGGACGGTTTGAATTGGGTTATGAAGAAAAGGGTTATCCTGGCTCAAGGGGGATTTCGAGTAAATCTCTCTTGTGTTGGGTCCCGCACGTCTTAACCCAGGGTTAGAGAGGTAATCTTGGGTTAGGGTGTGACATGGGCAACTCAAATGTCAATATTTTTATCTAATTGGACAAAAATTGAGCTTAATTTACATATAATTAAACATACTTGAAATAATGGAAACATGTTAATTTTTTTAGACCCCTTAGGACTCTGGACTCTTTAGCCTCATATCAAGTCCGGGCATGCTTGTAGCTTTCTTGTCAGCCACAGACCCATTAGCTCTCATCTCCTCCGTCTTCTCGTTCCCTGCAAACGCCTCAAATAATGTGAATTTGGCTGTATTCCTTTCCCCGTTATTCCATCACAACTCCTTGACTATCCCATGAAAATTAGGGTCTGCAACCAAAGCCTTGATGATCACAGTGCAGGCGTAAGCATTCGAAGCACAATTGACTCCACCCTCATCCGGTACACATAAAAGAGGCTCAACGGTCTTGCCGGCTTCGACAATCTCAACCGAAAGTAGAAAACGGCCTGCACCAAAAGAAAATAGATGATTAGTAAATTGAATCACCTGTTGCAATTCTTCTTGTTCCCACTTGGTGCATCTACAGATGTTATTGGCTTAGTCACCTAATCGTGGTAGCCATCCATGTCTTCGTGTTTGGCCTACTTCCAAGAACTACATGAAAGAAGAAACAGGAAAGTTGAACCCGTCATCAAAACGAACAATTCGAAAAAGAGAAAAAATACACAGTCACAGTTTATAAGAAGGGGTGAAATCGCAGCAATAATCCAAAAATCCTACCTTTACAAATTGAAAAATGACAAAATAGCTAAAACACTTAAGAATTTAGTTCTAATTGTTAATTTACACCCTTAACTTTTAATTGTATTAATTTACCTCCTCAACTTGGTACAATCTACCGATTTGCATCCTATCTATTAAATCGGATGTTTTTCATCCAATTTTCAATCACGTGTCATGCATGTGAGGGGTATAATTTTTTATTTTTTTATAACTTGTTTGTAATATTAAAAATATAATGAAACTAGATCTCCAAAAGAGATTTGTTCTAAAAAAATAATTCCTTACACGTTATTTCTTTAATATTTTTTGTACAATTTTGTCATTCAGTTCTTTTTGAAGGGCATGCATGAATATCCTTTTAGAAAATGATGTCTACATTATTTTTTTTTGAGAAAGGCAACATTGATAATCTTAATTGAAAAAAATAAAATTAAAATCGAATTGATGATGATGATAATGAATAAAAAATAATTTGCCTAAGACTAAAATGACTAAGCCATGCAATTCTGATAAGCCATTATTTCTCTCACGCCTCTCATTTAAAGATTTTATTATTAAAAAAATTAGAAAAATATAGTTATACCATCACATGTATGACACACATAAATTAAAATTGGATGGAAACCATCCAATTTAATAGAGGGGTGCAAATAGGCCGTTTTTATCAAGTTGGGGATGTAAATTAGCACAATTGAAAGTTAAGGGTGTAAGTTAACAATTAGAGCCAAATTCAGAAGATGTTTTAACTATTTTGCCTTGAAAAATACGGTAGAAATGCATATCAAATTTGGTCAGTAAAATACAAAAATGTAAGCTAGGCTTTGATGAATATGATCTTAGTTGTCCTGCAGCAAAAGAAAAAGATGGAAAGGTTTGAATGATTACCTTGTGTTATAGAGTAGAGCGGCATATCTTAAAAGAAAGGGTAAAAGATTGAGGTTTAGAATATAAAGAGAAAGAATGTTGCTGATAGTCAGTTTATTGATCGTCCAACTGCTTGTCAGAGGGTTTGTAGGAGGGAAAACAACTGCTTGAATGCGGTTTCTT
This sequence comes from Comarum palustre, assembly GCA_951800085.1. Lineage (NCBI taxonomy): Eukaryota > Viridiplantae > Streptophyta > Magnoliopsida > Rosales > Rosaceae > Comarum > Comarum palustre. The sequence goes on along the minus strand of OX637588.1, from coordinate 7,457,849 downwards.
CATTTCCTTTTCTTTCTAATTGTTATTTATTAGCTTTGATTTTTTGTGGTTTACTATTTAACCCCAGTAGATATTATTTCGTAGTTTTGTTGGATCTCTTTTATCTTTGCAAGGACAATATTTGGGATTTCTGAAAGTTTAACCAAAAAGTGGGACAATATTTGGGATTTCTGTAGTCATGTTTCCCTTTAACTAACCATCATAGGTGGTAGAATTGGTAAAAGTCTGGGTGTGTAACCCATATACTCATATTTTAATTTCGTTAACGTTAATTGAAGTTAAATCTTAATTTATTCTTAATGACAGAAGAAAATCATAAACTTCTAATAAACAGGCATTGCTGGATGAAGCTGGATGCTTCTACACAAAACAAACTTAACAAGAGAAACTAGTCCTACTGTGGAAGTGTGGATGAAATTAAGTTCATAATTTATTCACTCACCTAGCTTATTTCATATCTAGTGACACACGTTCAAAGATCCTAGATCCCTATTATTAAACCAAGTTTTCAGTGTCAATTTTATGTCTTTGCCTTTGGGTGTTGATCCTGCATAGCTTTGCTAATTCGGACATGGTTTTGAAAGTAGATCCGCCCTCACGCAAAGCTGCTTCTCCACTCTCTTTGATCTCCTTGGCTCTCGCCCTCATTGCATCTCCTGCTTCCTGGTCCATAATTTTCCTCACCAGCATCTTGATCTCCTCCCCCCTCACTATTGCCTTTGTCGGCAAAACCTTAGGTCGGATTGACACCTTGAACTCCTCCACCTGCTGCGTTCCAAGCATTTTCTGCTCCGCGAATAACGGCCACGCAATCATCGGCTTGAGATTCAGTATGCTCTCCAATGCCGAGCTCCATCCACAATGCGAAAGAAACCCTCCCACGGATGGATGTGCCAAGATTTCTGATTGAGGAGCCCAAGTAGTGACCACCATACCCTTGTCTTGAGTCCGAGCTTCGAACCCCACGGGTAAATAGTCTGAAATATCATTGCCTTTGTCACCTCCTCTCGGTGGATGAACCACCCATATAAATCTCTGAGCGCTTAACTCTAAACCCCTAGCCATCTCCGTGATCTGTTCTGCCGAAAGAACACCACCGCTCCCAAAGGCAATATAAAGCACAGAATTTATAGGCTGCACATCCAGCCAACCTAGCAACTCGCTTCTTGAACCGGCTGATTCCTTCCCTCCTACTCTAACCATCGGACCGATTGCGTAGACCGGGACCTTAAGAACCTGCTTCCATTCTGGATGCTCGCTCATGGCTTTAAGCGTTGTAGGTTCAAGTTCTTCCCAAGTGTTTGCAAATATCCCATCACTCATCGTAGCCATCTCGAACCCAGTTCGAAGGAAACACTCGTACTCCCGACTTTTCCTATTAATCATCGGCTTCACAACGTCTTCAGGCCGAACCGGCTTGCATCCTGGGATCATTAGCGGCTCCGTCAGATCCAAGTACTCTCCTTCCACCCTCTTATCCAAAACCGATGCATACAAAAGCAAGGTCAATGGCCAAGCAGTTGACACAACTTTCACATACTTGAGCATTTGAAACTCATCCGCAACCCTAAGAGCAGGCGTGCCGAATAGGTCAACGATCATGGCAGCTGGCTTGGGGTCCAAGGCAGAGATTGCTGACCGGAGAGCGTCCCGGGCATCAAACATTATGGCAGGAAGGTTTGTGAAGACTGCACCGGCTGGGTTGGCGTCGTGGCTAGAGGAGGCGTCTAGGGGTGGGAGCTCGATGATGTCGAAAAGCTTCTGGGTCCTTGCGGACTTGATGACTTGGGACTGTGCATTTATGTTGGATGAAACCACGAGTACGGTGGCTTGGAAGTTATGATCGGTGACGAGGCAGTCGGCGAGCTCCATTATGGGGATGAGATGGCCGAGGCCGGGGCTTGGAACAAGCAGGGCATGTGGCTTTGAGTTTAAGGTCGTCCCCTCCGCCATGGATTTAGGGTCTGCCGCCATGTTTTTGAGTTAGGTGGGCAAATTAAAATCCTTCTTCCAAGTATGTACATGATCATATCGTCTATTCAGAGTTTAAACATCTACCAATATTTTTCATACTTTCTTACCCGACATTCTTGATGCATGCCCCTCATCTGCCTTTCTAACGTGGAATCCATTTATGACCCTTTCCTTTTGTTGTCCCAAACACAACCTATTTGGAATCTTTCTCATACACCCTTACCCCAGCCTACCAATTCCGCTGTTACGTTTACATAATTACACTACACCCTTTGGCTTAGTTTCCTAAACTCACGACAAATGCTCCACTTTACTTCAAGTCCTCCTCAACTTCTGGCAATCTCGCAATCACTATATCTTTCGCCAAACCCATTACTATCCCCCCTCATATAGTTCAAAAATAAGCCTTTCACTTCCAACAATATTGTATTGCTAACCCTGTGTTGTGTATGAACTAAACATAAAGCTCCGAATCTTTGTGCTGTTTGCCGAAGCTAATGCATGCTAGCTTTCTAAAGTTGACCTTGTTAGTATTCACTGTGTCCGGTGTGCATGGTTGAAGACGTAGTGTTTAGAGAGAGATTCACTAACTGCAGGTCTTCATGTCATCAACAAAAAAGTAAGTGAAGTCTCCATACACCACACGTACATTACTTAATACAATTTTTTGACAAACATTTGGTCAAGTCTCTCGCAAATGTCAATATCATCGCAAATGTCCTAATCATCTATTACCAGATCAGGTAAAATCACTAATCGGAAAAAAATCAAGTAAATTCATATTTATGAGTCAACCGAATGCTGATCGACCAGCGAAACTTGTGAATTTCAGAGCTGGAACTTAAGTCCCAGTTCACTCAATTATCAAGTATATTATTTGCCCACTACATTCTACAGATGTAGTTTGAAATTGGCTTGCCAATCCAACATGCTGTCTGAAATATCAAGGCTATCCAAGATCAATACCGAACAGCAATACGAGGACGTTGGTACAGCATCAAATTCTGGTTAAGGCTGCTGTTCAAGTAGCTAAGCATTTATTAAGTATATAACTAAGGTAGTACATACTGTATGAGCCTTATTTGCGGCAGACTATCCTAAAAGCAAGATCCTAAAAGGTTGTAAAACCAGCGATCAGGGCATCCAGTCCAACTCCTTGTAACATGATACAGGAAATATATTATTGATAACATGTCTAAATAATGATCACAATGAGATGAAGCTAGTTTTCCATTAAATTTTTGAAACATAACATATCAACTATACCATTTGCACTTTCCTTAATTCAATATGAACATATAACAAGCTTACAATTTTGTTCTGACAGAATGAGAATGCAGCTCACACACTGATGGGTTCAGTGGCTTTCTTCAGCCATGCCTTCTCAGATTCACCCAAGTATGAGTCCAGAATAGATCTACATTTGGAATGGTAGGTGTTCAGCCATTCCAATTCTTCGGGTGTTAAAAGACTCGCATCAATTAACTTCCTCTGATAGGGTGCCTGGAGAGGAATAACACATCAAATATAGAAAAGCCGCACAGCTTGACCACCACAACAGCAATATCACAGAGAATCAGCTCAGTTTAAGACAAACAAACTATGGGTCGATTCTCAATTAGTTTTGATACAAACCTTCAGCCTAGCATCCAAACCATACAGTGCAGTCATCACAATTCACGAAAGGCATAAATATTAAGCCGGGTAGTTCAATTTGATATGTGACTAAGCCAACTCATGCTTAATATAAGTTCATGAAAATGTATGCACAACTGATATGATCAAGAGCGTCATACAAAACTGACATCCAACCATGTAAGGGTGACAAGTCACACAGAACATCAACTTACCCATGTTATGTGCTCAAATTGCAAGTAGCCCTTGTCACCAAAATTGAATCTTGTATCAGCTTTCTTGATTATAAGCACGTTCTCCAATCTTATACCAAAATTCCCATCCTCATAGTATCCAGGTTCTGTGGAGTGCAGTTTTAATGCATCACAAAAGTATAATGGTTATGCAACATGATTATATAGGGCAGCATTGGCGCGTTAAAAAGAAGAAATGTATAATGATCATTAGGAAAACAAATGTACACTCCTACTAACTAACCATCTGTTACAGTCATAGAGTCTTCTAGTGAAACATTCCGAGGTCTGAAACTAATTAAATGGGGCCCTGCTCAAATGAATGGAAAAACAGAATACTCGTTAGTTTTCTCAAATCAAACTATATTCAAGAGAAAAGAATGAACAATGCATTTCATTAATTACCTTCGTGAACATTTAGATAAGATCCAATCCCATGACCAGTACCATGTCGATAATCAAGACCATACTTCCACAAAGGAACTCGAGCCAGAATGTCCAGGGCATGACCTGTAAAAAAACATGCAGATGACCCAGATAAGATAAGTTAACACTTGAAAAAAAAACTCATTTAATGGAAACAAATAAAAAGAAGCATTAAGAAAATGAATACCATTGGTTCCATTAGGAAAACGAGCATTCCCAAGAGCAATGTGACCTTTGAGGACCTGCAAAGGATTGAGCAAATAAGGCAACTTTAGAATACCCCACAGGTTGGCTTCAAGGCTTTAGCTTTTGGGGGATAATTGTGAATCTGAATTAAAAATCTCGGGATAGAAGTGAAAGCATACTGATCTAGGGACAATGATACTGAAATGAGGCTAAGTGTATCCTAAAGAGAAACAAAAAGCACTTACTGCCGTATAGCATGCTTTCTCATGAGCTGAAGGTTTCCCGAAATGAACTGTCCGTGTTATGTCAGTTGTTCCATCCAGATACTTAAACCATGCAAACAATAACACCCATTAGAAAAACTAAAACATCACAAAAAATGTGTATACTAGATTCATCGATATCATGAATCGCTAAACCTGTGCTCCAGAGTCAAAAAGATATATGCGGTCTGGATCCAACTCAGCACAACTCTCTGCTTCTGGTGAATAATGGATAATGGCAGCATTTGGACCAACCGAGGAAATAGTAGGGAAGCTTAATCCTCTAAAATTCTGCAAGTATGCCAGAGAAAAAAAATCCTAATCATATCCGACATTCGCACGATGTAATAATTTTTAGTACAATAATGTTGTGGTGCAACCCACTTATTAATTTCAAAAGCATTCACAGATAGCACCAACATTACAATTATAACATAAAAAATCGAAATCAATGTACATGGGATCAACACACAAAACAAAGACAAATCTCCAGATTTGACTTATGAAAATTTCACACTACCTCTTTCGATGCTCGGAAGCCTTCCAGCTTATCGCTTGCAGTCACCTCAGTTAGTTTTGCAGATTTCCTGATAAAAATTATTGCATAAACATATCAACATATGATACAGCAGTGTGCCACTGTATTTATATTCATGCAGCAGTAACAGTTTCAAATTATTAATGCATCAAATTTAGAAGCTCAGAACAGTATTCCAAGCTCATAAATACAATAAAACAAACAAAAAATCTTTGTACGAAGCTTAGTACGTAGAGCATAAAGTTAACTGTTCGATTTAACATCGTAAGGTTATACCATTCTGTGCTGGTTTCTTTGTAATGGAAATCATATTTTATGTATTTTTGTGAAAATCAAAATCAATACTTGCAAGTTGCAACTAGTCTGATCAATGTTTCCTTGTGAGAGATTTGAAATTCAATCAGGAAACAGACTTACAACTGTTTTTTCTTATCTGTTTCCTCCTCCAAAAAGAAACCAGAAGCTCCATACAACTCCTGCATCTGCATTTGTTAAACAAGCTCAAACATTCACATTGTTGCAAAAATCATCAAAATAAGGAAAACACACTTGGAAAATGAGACCACAAACTACATGTTGTTTAGGAAATATAAGATGGAAAAAGGTGTCAAAGCCTACCTGTTTATCCAACCAAACATGAAACTGTACAATAGCTGCACCATCTCGAACGTGAGCATTCTTTAACCCTTCCAACTCAACTGGGTTCTAAAATTTAAAAACAAATAGTTGACATAAGAAAAAGACACAAATAGAAACAATAGGGGCTTAGGGAACAATTGGCACAAGAAACAAAAGAATATTTCTACGCCATACAGAAAGTAAGCATTACCTTTAGAGCTTTTGCAAGGGCCAAAGGTGACTGCTGCAAGAGAACCTTGTCAGGGTTTAGCCTTGAGTACAAAGCATAACAGCAATAACCAGGGTCAGCCCATATGAGGTCATTATTACTTTCTTCAGCTTTTATTGTACCATTTCCTGCTTTTTCAGTTTCAGTTCCCTTGGCTTGAATTGAAGGTTTAAGCTCATTAGACGCAAGCATGCTGACATCTGAGATCACGGCTTTATAGTCCCGAACTTCAATCCCGTTTGTTTCCAAGTATGAGTTCACCTACATGGCACAGGAATTTCTCAACTATGTCTAAACTAGCTGACACATCAAGTTCACGCTTGTAAAAACTTGGAAAGTAAGAAAAATATAAGACAACTAATGGCGCAAAGCCTTGTTCTGTGGTTTCAATAATTGCATACATAATTTGTGAAGGTCAATACTAAATACATATATTATTACCAGTGTCTTAATGTGTTCCAACTCTATAACAGTATTTACCACCACATGAATATTGCTTGAGAAGATGATGAAAAAAAGATATATATGAGTTAACTGACCTCGGATGTAACCTTCCTTTCGTCCACATAGAAGAAAGCTGAGTTCAGAGTAACTATGGCAAAGGCATGAACAACAGGACTGTAAGCAACATCAGTGCCACGGATATTATACAACCAGCAAACCTGTAGAGTCATGACAAAATTAAAATCCTATCTCTGATGTTCAAGGAGGTTATTAATGCACAGCATCAAGATTGAGCAAAGATATAAAGAAATAGGACAAAACAACTTACCTCATCAAGTGCACAGATGATTATAATATGAGCCTTCATTTGGACAAGTTTTTTTCTCACATCCTTCAACTTATCTTCTACAGAACGACCAGCATATTCCAAAGGATGAATGACTACAGGATTAATTTCCAGAGGGGGCTGACTTTTCCAAACTTCATCCACCAAATTTGTGGAAGTTTGAACTAACTTCTGTTTTTTCTTGACAAAAGCACGCTCCCATTTCTGTGCAGTGTCTATCGACACACACCAAGGGTCTATACCAATGGCTGAAACTTCAGGAAGATTCTGCCAGAAACAAATCATCAAAATCCACATAATTAGCCCAAAAGAATTTGTACAACATACAAATATGAATGTCCAAAGTTGCTCTTTACGAATCCTTTAAGGCTACACCATATACAAAATTAGAAAAGCAGCGCGAACACTGAATCATATCAGTAACTGAAATACTTATGATTCCAACACTCTCTCATTTCTGTACCGAAAATAAGATAACAATATACAAGCTACTGAGAGAAGAGGTGACTCACATCAGCCATCCAGACATCTACAGCAGGATCTTCTCCCATTCGCATAAGCTGCCATTGGTCACTAAGTTGCTGTGTTGCCTGCAAAAAGTACCGGCCATCTGTCCAAAGCCGTGCTTCATTCTTCGTTATAAGAGCCAAACCTGAACAAAATCCAATCCACAAATTCATGAATTCGACAAAACTTCAGCACTGATCAAGCTATACATCTACACATTCATATTATAATCGCCTTAAAATTTTCATTTATATTTCATTTTCTTCAATATGCATCAAGATTCAAATTAAATCTCCTTCAAATAACATCAACGAAAATTGAATACAAGAAAACTGACCGGCACTTCCAGTGAAGCCGGAAACGAATTCACGTCTTTTGTCTCTAGCAGAAACATACTCGCTCTGCAAATACAAATCAAGGATTGATTTACTCGACAATCAAGATTCAAGAACGAAAATATCAATAAAACGAACAAGAAGAAATGAGTTTGATGCGGAATCGAAGAATTGGATTAAGAGGGAGAGGACCTGGTGGTAATCTTCGGAAGGAACAACCAAGGCGTCAAGAGGAGGATTGTGAGACGCCATTAAAGACCTCAGAGCGTTTAGAGTGTCCGCCATCGCTGTTCCAGGCTTTGGTTTCTGATGCAGGACGGAAGCGAGGGATAGTGAGAGAGATTAAGATGGGCTAGAGTGTTTAGAGAAAAAACAGATGGTTTTAGAAATAGGTATACTTGGGAGGTTAGCGAAGCCTTCAATAACATAAAATTACAATTCATTCCGATCTGTCACACATTACGCAATTTATAGGCTTCAAATAAAACACTAATATTTTTCATCCCGAAAGTTTCTCATCAAATGTCTTTAGACCTATTACCTATGTAACTTCTATTATAAGGTACTATCTATGGTTTTGGTAAACAGACTCAAGTGTTTTCTTCTCACTCTTATTTTATATAATCAAGCTACATTTGTTCAGAATATACATATTCAAGATAATATTATCATTGCACAATAGACATTTCACTATTTGAAGTTAAAAAGGAGTGGTGAGGACTATGATATGGGTCTGAAAATTGATATGAATAAAGCTTATGATAGGGTTGAATGAGATTTTTTGAAGGCTATCATGTTGAAAATGGGGTTTGATGTTAGATGGGTGGATTTGATCATGAAGTGCCTCAAGATAGTGTCATTTTCTGTGTTACTTAATGGAAAGCCAGATCCTACTTTCTTGCCTTTGAGGGGTCTTAGACAAGGGATCCTCTTTCTCCCTATCTGTTCATTCTTGTTGATGCGGTTTTTACTGCAATGATTAATGATGCATGTTTGTCTTGTAATCTCACAGGCATTAGAATGGGAAGTGATGGGTCATGGATTTCTCATCTCCTTTTTGCTGATGATTCTTGGTTCTTTCTCAAAGCATCCATGGATAACTGCCAAGCTATGATGTCCATTCTTAATGCTTATTGTCATTTCAGTGGTCAAAGGGTAAATTTTAGTAAGTCCAGCCTTTTTTTAGTGTGAATACTCCTCTCAATCTTCAAATGTGTATAAGTGGTGTTTTATGCATTTTTGGCTATGATGGCCCCGAGAAGTATTTAGGATTGCCCACAATGTGGGGTAGGTCAAAGAAGCAGGCACTAGTGTATGTGAAAGGGAGAATTGCTGAGAAGATTCAATGATGGAAACAACTGCATTTGACTTAAGCTGGTAGAGAGGTACTTATTAAGTCTATGATTTCTGCAATTCCTGCTTATCCAATGACTGTTTTTCTATTCACATATGAGTTGTGTAAGGAAATTGATTCAGTGATTTCAAATTTTTGGTGGGGACAATCTGATGTGGGTGGAAAGATTCATTGGTTAAGTTGGGAGAAATTGGGATTACCTAAGAGTGAAGGTGGAATAGGGTTCAGATGTTTGAAAGATTTTAATCTTTCTTTGTTGGCTAAAGTTAGCTGGAGAATTATTCATCAGCTGAATGCTTTATGGGTTCAAGTTTTAAAAGGATTATATTTTCCTAATTATGATTTCTTATCTGCCTCTAAAGGTTCTAAAGCCTCATGGGCTTGGAGTAGTATTTTGGAGGAAAGGAAGTTACTTGGAAATAATTGTTTATGGCAGGTTCTTAATGGCGAGTCAATTAATACATGGAAGAATAGGTGGATTCCAGGCATTCTTGGATGCAAGCTAGGTCCCTCACATTTAGATGCTGGTGAGTTTGATCCATATCAGAAGGTAGCTGACCTTATCGATTGGAATCAACATATTTGGAATCTCTCTCCAATCATTCATCACCTTTCTCAAAAGGAAGTTACTGTTATTCGATCAATTCCCATTTCTGAAACTTGGGAGTCTGATTGTCTCATTTGGCCTATGGAAAAAAATGGTGAGTACAGAGTTCGTTCTGGTTATCATATGCAACATACTAGTAGGAATTCCCCTTCACTTCAATCTAATCATTCCTCTCATAATAGAAAGCCTAAAGTCTGGAAGTTTATTTGGTCATCTCTTACTTTGCCTAAAGTTAAGCATTTTCTCTGAAGAGTGTACTAATTCTCTACCTACAATAAAGAACTTATTCTCTAAGAGAATTGCTTCATCTCCTATGTGTCCTCTTTGTTTATTATATGAAGAGTCAGTAGAACATCTTTTACTGCAGTGTTCATGGACATTTGGAGTGTGGTTTGGATTGCCCATTTCTTACAAGGTTGACCCTGCTTCAATCACAACATGCATTTGATGATTGGTTTTATGGTGTTTGTGGTCTATTGAAGCAGAATAGTAGAGCATGGGAAATATTGTCTTGCTCGGTTTCTTTTGCATTATGGAATATTTGGAAAGAAATATGTACTTTTATATATGAGCATAGAGGCCCAAATGCTTGGGGAGTTATTGAGAGTGTAAAGTATGTTGTTGCTGAGTTTTCTGGGGTTACTGACCAAGCTCAAGCCGGTGTGGAATATAAATGTAAAATGAAGGATGTGTGTGATATGTGGAATGCCCCCCCTTAGGCTCGAATATTAAGATCAATTGTGATGGTTCCTGGGACGCTTCTAGTAATCTTGCAGGAATTGGGGTAATTGCAAGAAATTCCAGTGGTGCTGTAATTAATGGGTGTGGTAATCTTGTTATTCTTCCTCTGCTTTGCATGCCGAAGCTTCTGCTGTCAAGGAGGGTTTGATCTTAGCCAAGAGTTTGAATGCTACAACAGTTTATATTGAATTGGATTCAGAACAGCTGTTTAATACAGTAGTGAAGAATTCTTCTCAAATCAGTTGGAGCATCTACCCTCTTATTTTAGACATCAGGAGATTAAAGATTGGCCTGCCAAGTTGTATGTGGAGTTTGGTCAAGAGATTTAGAAAGGCTGTGGCGGATTGGATTGCTAGGCAAGCTAAAAAGGGGATGTATCTGGGAGATTAGATCAATCAGCCTTTATCTTCTTTGCAACATGTGATGAGATCAGATGGTTTGCTAGCTCCACATTTGGATTCAGATTGTTATATTTCTTTTGTTGTTTTGGTTTAGTTGTTTTGTTCTGTTGTAGCTTTTTGCTGTATTTAATGAAGCTCCTGTTTAAAAAAATAAAACACTAATATAACTTATTAATAATAAAATTCTTAAATACTAAGATTTAATTCCAAAATCTAATTTTTTTTGTTTGTGTTTGGTTCTTTTAGGTCTCTTGGAACAAAAAAATAGACATAAAGACACACTCAAGACTTTAAAACACTAGACTCACAATTATTCTTATTTTGTAACTTCAAAATAAAATGGACAAGACTATTAAACTACCAAGTAGACTTTCCTGACAAAAAATAATTGAGATTAGCCTGTGGTTTCCAGATACAATATTTTTGATCTTGCCAACTCATGGTTGTGTCATTATTTCTCCCAATTTGAAAAGAACTCAACTCGATTGAGTTTGGAACTAGATCAAGTATAGAGTCATCACTTTCGGTCTACTTGAGGAACGTGTCTAATGTATTTTTGAGCTTTAAGGTTAAAAAATCTTTAGCTAGTACGAGCTTGAACTCGTGACTTCCATCTTGAAAGGAATATGTGTTGTTATAACCACAATGTTGGACCTTCTTATCAAATAGTCATGGCCGCCCCAAAAGCATATGACACACTTTCATAGGCAACACATCACAGCTCATTGTGTCAACCAATTTCCCAATAGAATATGTCACCAAACAACGATCATTAACCTTGAGATTTGTGTTGCATACCACCTTATAAGGGTTTGGATGTGGCTCAGTAGGCAATTCAAGTTTGTTAGCAGCTTCCTCAGAGATAATGTTAGAGCAACTTCCATCATCTATGACTATGGTACACAACTAATTATTACACCGAACACGGATTTGAAAAATGTTACTCCTTCCCCAATCTTCCTCATGCTTCTTTTATGTAGTGAGAACATGTCGTAGTATTAAAAATGGGAAGCCAGTTTTTCAAGTATCTTCTGGAACATCTTCTTTTGGCATTCAGACTCTTGAGACAAACTGCCCACTTTAGATGAGAGATCTACGTTTGTAACCATTGTAGTTATACAAATAAGGGAATGAGAAAATAGGATCTTTTGGGCTCTAATGCCAAACCAGATATAGGACTGAAGCGAGGGATGGTGAGAGCAAGATTAAGATGGCTAGAGAGTGTTTAGAGATTAAGGAAACATATGGTTTTAGAAGAAATAAAGATACTTTAGCTTTAGAAGAAAGAAATAAAATAAGAGAGGTTATAGAAGAGGGTACAAAGATAAGCCTTCAACAAGATAAAATCTTAATTAGTTCAAATCTGGTATTCATATTACATTAGAAAGTGATTTTTAGGATTCAAATAAAACCCTTAAGACTCATATAATACCAAAATACTAATATAACTTATTAATAATAAGACTCATAAATACTAAGATTTAAATAGACATAAAGACACACATTTAAGACTCTTAAAACACTAGACTCACAATTATTCTTATTTTGTAACTGAAAATAAAATTGACAGAACTATTAAACTACTAAGTAGACTTTCTTGGCCAAGAAGAATTGGGCTTAGCTTTGGTTTCCATATAGGATATTTTTGATCCAGCCAACTCATGGTTGCGTCATTAGTTTCGTTTGAGAATTGAGAGAGAGAGAGAGAATAATACTGACACTCTTGTTTCAACGAGCAATATGTTTATACGATCCGTTGAAAACTATGATGATTAATATTTAAGGTGAGTTTCCGAATATGGCCTTGTGCTTTGCTTGTTACAAAAGTGAGATGGTAAAGCCTTTTTTGTTTAGATTTGAGGTAAAATGGTCGAAGTATGATGAGGGAATTCTACCACAAATAGGAAACTAAAATGTAGGGATCTTATGGAAGGGGTCTTATGCTTATAAAATGATCGGAGTACCTTCAATACACGGCAGTGTGTGTATATTACACATGTGAAAGGATGAGATTAGAGGATATAATATTGATACATTGGTGGTCAAACATATGAATTGTTATGAATACTAAGATTGTGTCGTATACATACACGGCCGTGCATATAAGAATTTCCCTAAAATGACACCTAAACACCTAAAACGAAAGTAATTAGATATAAAGATTCGTTTGTCAGGTCAATGGTGCAGCTTCTGACACCTTAAGGATTTTTGAATTGACAGTTACATCAGTGTTTTAAGTTTTAATGATGATTTTTGAATCACTTATCGTCGATGTATCATAAGATTATTAAACGAATTATTATTTGAATCATAATTAGTTAAATACGGTACGAGAATTAAACATGAAAAATACGTACGTGTATAATTCGTTACAGTTTAGTGAAAAATACCTTTAAAAATTTAGTCAAAAAATACAGATTCAGAAAATTTAAAAATATGGTGTGTATGTGTTTAAAACGAGATGCAAAAAACAATACGTACGTAAAAATTTGAGTACATTTTTATTCTACTTTGTATTAATATATCACTATTAGAGAGGCTTTTACACCTTTGAACTCTTAATTAATTTTTTTAAAAAAATCTTAATTAATTGAGTCTATAGTATAGCTAGTCTTAAGAAACACAAATGTTTTATGGAATAGTGTGAAGAAATAAATATTTGGGTAAACTACAAAAAAATACCTTAACTTTGAATCTCATTTCAAAGTAAATACCTCATCTTCATATTTTTTTTTCAAATAAATACCCGAGTTATGTAAAATCCTATAAAGTCTCAATTTAGTTATATATTCTGTTAAACGAATTGTTAACTTGTCTATGTGGCATGTGTGATTGTCAATTCATATTGACTAGACCTGTCAATAAAGGTACTTCAGACAACACATAAATTTATTCTCGCTCACTATATCCCTAACCCTTAACTTCATCCCTCTCCATTGAGTTGAGTTTGCACGTTTTCATTCTCTCAACAAATTGAGTATTGCTCTTGCACGGATGTCACAATATTGATATACCTCATGAAAAACTGCTAAGGTGTGAATTGTTTCTAATAAAAAACTCCCAAGGTTAGAATCTAGACCAACGAAACGACAATGCGGACTTAAAATGAGAACCAACTTAATTATAAGGAAAAATTATCCAAACAGTGTCTGACATAAACAAAGTTTTGGTATCTCACGTTTTAAAAAATTCATAACGGTATCACACGTTCTTGTCTCGACTGATGAAATTTATCTGAAACCGTAATTCCGTTAAAAAAACCAACATCAAACTTTTTTTGAAAGGTATTTTCGTCCATTTGCATTTTTCATTTCTCTCTTCTCATCTAGTGACACATCTCTCTTCTCTCTTCTCATCTAGTGACACATCTCTCTTCTCTCTTTTTTCGGCGGCGACGCTTCTCCCTTCCATTTTTCTCATATGGAGCGAAGATGACAATCATTTTTCTTTTCTTTCTATTTACTAAGTTATATTCACTCTTCTTTTATTTTATTTAATTAATTATTTTTTAAAGATTTTGAGTTTTAGAGATGAAAAATGAATAAACATAGATTTTTTGGCCTTTGTATTATTATTTGAAGATAAAAAGAAGAACAAAGGTCATTTTAAAAAAGCAAAGGATAAATCAGCATTTTTATGTTAAAAAAAGTATGTCATTAGTTTTTTTAACAGAACTAACGGTTCCATATACCAATCTTTAGTCGAGACAAGAATGTGAGACGGTTATGAAGTTTTTGAAAATTTTAAAGCATAATAATTGAAACTGAATGTGTTGTCTAAAATGCCCTTGCTGACATGTCCAATGTATAGGAATTGACACGTTACACATGCCACATAGACAAGTTAACGGTTCGTTTAATAGAATGTATAACATAATTGAGACTTTATAGGATTTTGCATAACTCGGGTATTTATTTGAAAGAATTTGAAGATAGGGTAATTATTTGAAATGAGCTTCAAAATTCAGTTTTTTGTTTACCATAAATATTGTATTCTAACAAAATAAATTAAAATTTATGTTTTTTTATTATAAAATAAGCGTAAGAGAATAATATGCTTATTAACGTATGGTGTCAAAAACGCCTATTTTTCCATAACTTTGAAAAATACAAAAAAAAACAGGTGTTTTTAAAGATACATACGCGTATAACAAACCAAGATTTGAATAATACTTTCTTGTTATGCACAATAACCACTAGATTAAGGATTGCATTTACCTTATAATTAAATAGTGGGCTTGAGAGACATTGCCTATTTGGGGTGCTTGAAAAATTATGGAGGCAGAGTAAAGGTGCACAACAATATTATATTAAAGATGTACAACATGAACGTTGTGATACAACATTAATCGTAATTAATTTTATTATTGTTTTGATTTCTTATGATAAGTAAACCGTAGAATGATATAAAATATTCTTATACTTAATCATATTAATATCGATTCATGATAAATTTTATTCTAAGTTAGTAAATGTGATCTTAGTTCTTGATATTAGTAAACAATCTTATAGAACGGAGAATAAGATTATCTGGTGCTTGATAGACCAAAACATAAGCTATTTGGATTCTGGGCAGTCATTGTTGGTTATGTCCGTACCTCAAGAACACCAACAGGTTGCTTCACAGAAAATGTATCTGCTTCTAACCATAAATAAGTTATTCGTATATTTCCCCATAAATCGATAATGCCAATTCATTCCAGCATCACCATCTTTATATCAATTAGTATTCAATTTCACAGAATCTAAACAGGTATTGATCATCACATGCGGTCAAGAAAATATGAAGAAACAGAGGCTTGAGCAACACTGAAAAGACAAGTTTCTCATATATCAAGTCTTAACTGGTATGGATTACATGTTTAAGAAATCAAGATACAAAAAGACACAACCAACAGATTTCCAAATTATTTTCACCGCATCAGGTAGAACCACTTTTAACCATTTACAGCTTTCTGAACAGATATGAAGTAAAGATGTAAACAACTAACACTTGAAAGAACTGTAACACTGGAATACTGCAGCATCTTTCAGCAATGAGAGGAATGAGAAAGTGCCGAGATCAATCACATGAGGAATATATTTAGAATGGGAAAAAATATAACAAACAAAACAATATATGGCACACAAAGATGCTAAAACCAGGAATTTGTTGTCAAGCTTAGGCAAGCTTTTTGACTACTGCCGCCATATACTTTCCTTGATGCTCTGCGAGACCCAACTCTGTTTCACTTGGCTGTCTTGAGCCATCGCCAGCAAAAACACCAGCACCATACGGAGAACCCCCTCTTACCGAGTCCATCTTGAACATTCCAGCTCCAAAAGTATACCCAATGGGAACAAATAGCATTCCATGGTGTGCTAACTGTGTGATTGCTGTCCAACTGCAATATACAACAGCACAGAATACTCAACTTACTTATCACAATTATATATGGGAGTAAGTTTACTAGATATAAGTCAAATCACATTTACAAAATACTTCAGACAATTGTCTCAAATGACGATAGTAAAGGAGCATTCACTGACAAACTATCAGTATTATAGAACATGACATACATCTTGCATTGTACTATATTCAATTTTTTGAGTGATACCAGCACATTCAACCTTGCTTAAATTGTAATCTAACATATATGTGCAAGTTAAACCCAATAGTTTTAATATCATTTGCCATAAAGCTAATGACAAATCATCTCTTCAAATGCACACTGGAAAGAATGTCAACCCAAAGATTGGAGCTATGAGGATCAAAGTTTGACCAAGTTCTTTGCAGCAATCAAGTTCATACAGAACAAGCACCAGAATGACATATTCTCATATGCAACTTATCAACACAGCCCGAAAACATTTCAATTCCAATCCAAAGCTTCATTCCCTCAAATAATGAATGCTTATAAATAACAAACCTCATTGGAATAAGCATACATTACATTTAAGCAAATATAATCCACACAGCCACATGCTTATATAATGCCGTATGAGCAAGATATCAAACCTCGTTGGAATAAGCATACATTACGATCAAGGTTAAGCAACATAACAATTAGCATATTAAAGCTTACGCTGTGGTTTCTTGGCCACCACCCTGAGTCCCCGTACTGACAAAAAACCCGGCGGGCTTTCCGGCGAGGCTCTGCTCCTTCCACAACCCTCCAGTCGAGTCGAAAAACGCCTTCATCTGCGCCGCCATGCAACCATACCTCGTCGGAAACCCAAACAACACCCCATCCGCCGCCGCCAACTCCGCCGCCGAAATCTCCGGAATTCCATCATCCTTCGGCGGCGCCATCATCGCCTCCAGAACCTCCGGCGTAAGCGTCTCCGTCACCCTGTACAGAACCCCCTCCACTCCCTCCACGCCGTCCACCCCCTTCTTGATCCTCCGCGCCAGCTCCTCCACGTGTCCGTACATCGAGTAGAACACGATGAATATCCTCAATTTCGCCGCCGCGATCGGATGCGGCGCCTCCGAAACGGCGTCGTCTTGGCTGGAGTCCGGAATGGGATTGGAATTGGCGGCGGAGGTGTCATCTGCGGCGATCGGGGCGTCACGTGAGGCGTCGTCGGTAGCGACTACGGCGGACAGGACCTTCTTCTTGCTTGGGACGCAGCCCCCACCCTTCCCCATCTTCAGAGAATAATGAGGATAAGGTCTGCGCCAAAATCCACACCAATTTCTGAGTCTCTCGTCTTTTACAGTCAGGCGCAGACTTCAGAGCTTCTTTTCCCAAGAATTTCCAAGCGTAAAAATGATTTATTTATATTTCTCCGCCGGACACGTGGCAGCTTCAGAATTTATAAAATTTCCTCGATCATTTGTACATTTTACCAATTATACGAGTTTACTATAAATTTTGAGTTCAACTTCGTCTACCTAAGAGGTTTTCTTATCCTCTTCATAAGAAACGAGGTTTCGAGATGGACTTTCGTGATCTTAACTGCTGTTGGTGATCTAGGAGCATGTGTGGGTTGTATGAGATGGATTGGACTCTTTTTTAACATTGTGCCTTAGCCACCTATCAATCATTAACGATTTACCTAACACTTGATGAAGAATGATTCGATGAATATATGCCAATAAAGCCGTTTTGTCCCAAGGAATAAAGAGCACGACGAACTACTCGATGTTGACATTGCAACAACATGAACCTAATTCTTAAAAGAACAGGCATTGTTTCAAAAATTCCTTGAAATGGAGAAATAAGATGTACAGAATCTCCACTTGGGATTCCTGAGAACAATGATTACAGAATCTCCACGAAGAAACATCTTGGTGATGAACCTATCCTTGTTCACCGCTTGGGCTTTCTTCTTGCCTTTTCCAGTCCGTGGAACCTGAGAATGAAATATATGTATAAGAAAAAGACCTGTGAAAATAAGGAAAACAATGAAAAGTAAACATAATAATTGAACAAAAATACCTCAGTCCACATTTCCTTGACATTTTCCAAAACCATGTTGCAGTGACGATCAAATGCTCTCAGTGCCAAAAAGTTTCCTGTTGTTGCGGCAATTGAAGAGGACCTACATACACAATGAGAAATTATTTGAATCAAGAAAACTTCGCTACATGTGAAAGGCCTCAATGGACAGAAAATAATGAGAAAGCATTACCTGTGTATGATTCTTGACACTCGTGAGAATCGAGAGTGGCCCTGTATTGAACTCCTCAACTTCATTCTTCACAACCTGCAGCAGTCAAAGAATTGAGTAGGCAACATAACTTCATTATCAAAACAGTAGTACACAGTTGGAGGTCCAAGTACGAATGTAAACAGTAATGATCATATCTTTTTAATATGTTTGTTACACAAATAGTTAGTTAGCACAGATGGCTACAATTAGCTGGCTAAACAGAATGAATGTTGGGTCTTGTTCGAGGCCAAAGTCAATACAAATAGAATTTGATAGGCATGGAGAATCACTTGATACTATTGCCAACCTTCAATGCAATTTGTTATGACACCCTTGCTCTGCAAATTGGCTTAATTTCTTTCATCAAAAGGAACCAAAAGGAGACCATACAAATTTCAACTTGCTTAAAACAAATGGAACATGAAGAATGAATGTCTCGACTTGTTCGAGGCCATATCAAAACCAGTAAATTTGATAGGCACGGAGAATCGATGGATATTATTGCCAACCTTCAATGCAATTTGCGCCATGAATAATGAACGCCCTTGCTCTGCAAATTGGCTTTTTCCCTTTTCATCAGGTAAAATTACTTTTGAAGTCATGAACCACACCAAAAATAAGTGAAAAACTCTCATACTAACTGACCCATATAGTATTATAGTTAGATCTATAGGAAGAATGGATGTCACAACTTGTTCGAGGCCATAGGCAAACTATTAGAATTTATACGGCACAGAGAATCTCTTATGTTATTGCCAACCTTCAATGCAATTTGCGCCATAAATATTGGATGCCCTTGCTCTGCAAATTGGCTTCTTAATTTCTCATTGAATAAAGAAAGTTTCAGAATAAAACCTACACATGCCGCCAAACTTTTTCTAAAAGTAATTTGTACAGATGGTTAGTTTCAAGAAGAATGTATGTCACGACTTGTTCGAGGCCATAAGCAAAACAAGTAGAATTTGAAAGGCACGGAGAATCGCTTATGTTATTGCCAACCTTCAATGCAATTTGCGCCATATATATTGGACGCCCTTGCTCTGCAAATTGGCTTTTTTCTCATTGAATAAAGAAAGTTTCAGAATAAAACCTACACATGCCGCCAAACTTTTTCTAAAAGTAATTTGTACAGATGGTTAGTTTCAAGAAGAATGTATGTCACGACTTGTTCGAGGCCATAAGCAAAACAAGTAGAATTTGAAAGGCACGGAGAATCGCTTATGTTATTGCCAACCTTCAATGCAATTTGCGCCATATATATTGGACGCCCTTGCTCTGCAAATTGGCTTTTTTCTTCATTGAATAAAGAAAGTTTCAGAATAAAACCTACAAATGCAGCCAAACTAATTTTCCAAACTAAAGGAAAGTTTTTCTCATAATAATTTAGAAAGATGGATAGATTCAAGATGAATGAATGTGATGACTTGTTTGAGGCCATAATCAAAACATTTACAATCTGATAGGCACGGAGAATCGATTGATATTATTGCCAACCTTCAATGCAATTTGCGCCATATTTTAGATATCAACACCCTTGCTCTGCAAATTGGCTTTATTTGTTCAATGAAGAAAAGGTTTTCAAGTAAAGAAATCATACCATTTAGTACTTATGGAACTGGGAAACCCTGAGACTGAGTTAAATCCTACATGAACGTAGAGGACATATGAGACAATGATTTCCTATGGTATAAGAAAAGAAACACAGGCATAGACATAAGCTGTGACCAGTTAAATTATGTGAACTGCATTTGTGACAGATAAAGTTTTCAGAGAGCACACAAAGCAGTGATAACAATCAACATTAACAATATAACACAGTTTTCTAGCTTATCAGACACTATTGACTACATCACACAACAGCTCCATCCCAGCCAAATAAGAACAGATATAAAAAAGTTGCAATAATTTAACTAAGGAGCAGTACAACTTACATCTACATCTATTGGTCGGCCAGACATCCTGAGCAGAAGGTAAGGTCTTCTAGGCTTGATCCAAAAAACACTGTCAAACCTGCCAGTAAATACACCAACATGATCAATCACTTGGATATATCCAGAATATAAATAACATCCTAATAACAAACACAGAGTAAACCTACAGGAACATTACCTAACAAGATGCCATAATATACATCATCCCACAACTAAAGACAGTATAATATACATAGGCTGACTAATATCAACATCCATAGGCACTTATCAACCAATACTTCATATCAAAAACCACCACAACAGCGGAAAACCTAAATCAAACAACCAAAAAAGCACAAAGAGCATCGATCCCTGAAAACAAACAGTACAGTATGTATAACTATTAACATTGCAATCCAAGCATAATGAAGCCTCCAAAATTTTCCGCATGGAGAATCTCGGAAGAACGAAAGTATATTTGGATCATCACAAGAGGCATATATTTACTTCATCAAAAGCCTGAAAAGACACTACATTTCAAACCCTACAAGGATTTAAAGCTGGTAATGCACAGAAGCTATCGTTAAACACTAAACCTAAAATCACACAAAATAGCAACTGATTCTTATCACCAAAGAAACGATACGAAGCAGTAGATCAACTAATATTTATGAGTAATCAGTGTTTCGGAATATGAATCATTACCTTCGCGGCTGCGTCGCCAAAGCAAAACAAATCTAAAGAGTGAGGGAGAAATCTATGGCTGCGAACTTCCCATAGTTGGGGTATATAAGGACATAAGGGAACCCTAGGGCGGCATATAGCGGTTCGGGACTTCGGGCTTTGAATTTGTTTGTAAAAGCCCAAATATAAGCCCTCGGTCCAAAAAACAATAAGCTCATTGATAACCCACTGGGGGCGCTTTTTGGGCCAGATTACAATCCACGACCTTTTTTCTTATCCTTGTCAAAAGCTCAACTTTATGCGTATAATGACTAGTTCAAGATCATCTCAATAATCGAATTAATGAGCAATATTGTATGTGATTCAAATAATAACATGAACATGCAGCGTGAGGCGTGGTGTGAGAGCTAGAGACACACAGTAGTGATGAGAATTGAACTGGGCTAAGGATTTAGTTTCTGAAAAAATATGGGATTTCAAGAACAGGGGCTAATAAAAAGGCTGGGAAGGCTTGTGGTTGGAAGAACAGGAATTGGGGAATGGTTAACGGGTGTTGATTGAATACATGAGAAGCTTGGCTTGATTTTTTATAGGGGCATTTCTGGGTTGTTCGATGATCTTCGCAACTCCAAGCTCCTCCTTTTATAGGTCTCAATCGATGAGTTTTTGTGATGGGTTAATGTGTTTAAGTTCTTGGGCAATGAAATTCATTTTCTCAGCCATATGACTTCAAGCTGAAAAACTGAAGAAGCAAAGCTAACTCTAAAGGATGACAATGATAACTCGTTGCAGAGGTACTGCGGGGGCGGCTGCAGAGATGTAAAATCATGAAGGTAGTCGATGAAACTTGAAGCGCATGATCTCGCCCTTCGAGGATGAAAGATGCTTTCAGAACAAAAATAACGACTTCTTCGTTAGATAGAGCCGGGATTCCAGGCTGTGTGATACAACTGTGAGGAAGGAAATGTAAAGACTAGAAGAGAAGAAAGAAGGAACTTGGGTTTTGTGCAAAAGATAAAGATTTGGGCCTTTAAAAGGAGTTGAGTTTTTGGTATTAAAAGTGTTTTGGGTTTAGGAAATAAGCAGTCAAATTCTCATATATTTCACCAATTCGTTATCGATTTGGGCCGTTGAGCTTGAATTTCGGACTCATGTCTAAAATTATTATCGACATTAAATTGGTAAACGAGCGTATGCATCTTCGTAACATTCCACACCACACCTAAATCTACAAGCCTCAAGGATGTGTGGATGCAGTTTGGGTCCACATCCATAGTCGTGTTTGTTTGGCATGTTAAATCTAAGATTTAGTCTAAAATTATTAGATTTCACATGAATTACGTCGTGTGGGCAAATGAGTGATATTTGACATATCAACATGAGTCTCCTTGATTATATGGGTCATTTAAGGCGTGAAATTATGATAGCTAAATTAAAAGCTATTTGTTTTCCTTATTCTCATGCAAATATATCGATTGTAATATAGAAAAATAAGGGTCTCCCGCATATAATTAAATTAAACTAAAAGCTTCAACAAATGTCACAAAATGTGACTGCAGCTCATACCGAATAGCAGTCGAAAAATAAAATAAAAATCTAACCTAGATTACTCAAAAAAATTACAAAGATGTACTAGACAACACAGAGAGTCTAGCACACAAAGTTTGAGATCATTCTGAGTTGATTTAGTAGGTAAATAAAATATGGTAAGATGATGAACATAAGATGAGAAAACTGAAAACTGGTTTTAAATTGGTTGAGAATCAAAATGATGAAATTAGCTCTTGAAGATGTATCCACCCCTGACAATCATATATAACACACTTTGTCCAATTTTCAAACAAATAACTCAATTGAAGACGCTCAAATTGGCTCGGTACGCTTGAGCACAATCTATTACTCTTTCTTACTTTGTACGTTAGGCAAGAAGTTCTCTACAAATATCAAAAAGCAACAAATTGCATAAGGCAAAATACAAATATCAAGTCATGAATGAGACTATCATGGCTTCATGGAGCTGACCACATACTACTAATCAGAAGAACAAACTTAAAAGTTTCCAGAATTGCCGGTAACTACATCTAGGTTTACAAGCATTATATAGATGATGATATGCTAATTTACTAGCTTTCCCCAATATAAGTGTGTATAAACTCCAAAATAGAACTTGATAATTACCTAGAAAGTATTGAAATCACATCGACCATGTATCTGCCCTTTGCAGAATAGTTCATCGTATCTTCCTTAACCACTGTGATTTTCACCCAATTCGTTAAACCATGTCTTAAGCCATAAAACCCTCAATTAAGACAAGAATTTCAAGATAATTCATGAATGCACAGATACACTATGCGTCTATGAGAAAAAAAAATTGATATGAGCTGGGGAAGGCGGGGTGTGCTAAGAGAGGGCACGAGGGTGAGAGCTTGGAGCCGGAGAGGACTGGGTGCGCTAGGCGAGGCCAAGAGGGTGGGAGCTGGGAGATCTTGGAGAGCAGGAGAGGGCGATGAGGTGAGACTCTGGGGTGGGCGAGAAGCTAGGTTTTGATTGTGAGAGAACAGAACGTCGTCATTCGTTCTTTTTTTTTTGGACGAGGCCGAGTTGGGCCGACCAATTTGGTCGCCGATTTCTCTAAAATCAGCTAGGCGGTAGGTCGACTACCGACTAGCCCGAGTTTTAGAACCATGAGTACAATAGTATGTTGAGAAAAGTTCACAACAGCTAAAAAAATGTGATACTGCAAGGTACTAACATGATTAGGTGAATAGATGAGTATGAATATACAGATTAAAGGTTGGATATTTTGAAAAAGTGAAATTGAAACTTGTGTACTTGTATGAGACTTTTGTTTAAGGCTTAGCATGATGAGATATGGTGTTTGCCTTTTGGGTTCACATATATATACATGCTATGTAATACAGTATTTGCATCTATATTGTGTAAAATGGGTGTGTGGCTAAAATATTGGTTTTGGTTCTATAACTAAAAAATTGTTTACTTTTCGAGGCCACATATGTGACTGCTATGTAAAAGAGTATTTGCAAATTGTGTATAAGTGTGTTTCTACTTTTTTCAATAGTGCAACTTTTTTTGATTTGTTCATGTCAGTAGCAAAAACATGGCTTGAAATGCTAGATTGCTTGCTTGATTTGAATAAATTTGCATGATGCTTGAATTTCCGAGTATGTTTTGAGCTTAAAAAGTTCATTTTTTTTCACAACACTGATCTATGGAGTTATAGATCAAAATCCATATACTACTCACAGTGACAAAAGTCTAGATGTATCTAACATGAAAAAATGCAGTTTATTTGCTTGTTATAGAGCATGAAAGTGTAGCTTTCAAGAGAAAGAAGACTCATACTGCACAGTGATGAAGTTTCATTGATTTGAAGGAAATGATTGAGGTGAGCTAGCTATTTGTGGTGCTTCTTTTGGTTCAGATCTAGTAATGATAGAGAGGAGAAGTTACACTTTATTGGAATAAGGATAAAAGTAAAGTTTGGTAAGGAGTGTGATTGACCTTATTGAATTGGTTGCATTTGACTAGCACCATATATAACTGAAGATGAGGAAGGTTTTGACAGAAGAGGGATGATATATTTTTTTTTACAGAACTAGAGTTAATGCTTGGTCTGAAGGAGGCATGAGGTAAAAACTTTACTGCATACGAGATTTGGTCATCTTTGCAATGAAAACTTGGGCTAGATTACGACAACAGAAGTAAATGATTTGGATATAACTGGGAGAACTATACTGAAGGTTAATCTAATATGCAGGAGTTGGGAAGAACAAATGGGTTAGAACTTCATTAGTCCCCAGTATATGCATGAACATTGAATACAATTCAAAGGTGAAAGAAGCTCGTAATACAAATCTCATGAATAAGCTAGCTGCTTGTATTGGCTTGGGCTACTGGGGTGGATTATAGGTGCAAGTGCTTCACTGTAACAATATAGAAAGTTTGAGATTTGAGAAAAGAACAAGACTATCTTCTCTTTGATATCTGGGTGATAATGGGATTTTTGGCTGTGGCATAATCTATTTTGGTTTGAGCAGGTTTCTAATACATTTTTTTTCAAAGTATAACAAAATCTATTACTCAATTCTGGTACAGTGAAATATATATTTGATTATAGATGCTAGTATTTCCTGTTGGGATTTGCAATATGTGATAGAGCATGAATATATCAAGTCTTCATTTTGGCATAAGCTTTCAATCCTTAGCCCCCAGTTTTATTAGCATGAATGAGATTCTTGAACAAAATTCAATATTGTACTATGTTACTGATGTAGATCATAAGATATGCAACCTTAATCGTATGGTATGAGAAGCTATTGTGAACGAATAGTTGTAGGGTGTCATATGTTTCTCTCATGATGTTCATCAAGTACCAACATTTATTGAGAAACAATATATGCTTGTATAACAGAGTTGCATTTTGCATGAGCTTGCTCGTACCGATGTATCTTCTTCAAAAATAATAATACTGCAATGCAAGGTATACCACAGTATCAGTACAATCTATTCATCAAATATATGCCATAATGGCACAAGTTTATTCAAATTCAAGTGAATAGCTTTTATTGTGATTGAGGATTTGGCTAAGAGAGTGAAGACTTTAGCTAGGCATTGAGAGTTTGAGATATGTGAAAACTTGAAAGTTTAAACATAGATTTCTGGTATATTAGAAATATTCTTGACTATTGCAATGAAAATATGAGGTACTATTGTGAAGACTCATGAATTACAAGGAAGGCTATAACTTCGAATAGAGATTTTGCAACAAGAATTATATTCTAGACACATAGCATAAAAGTACTAGCATTAAGCATGTTATGGCTGATGAGATTCTACAATGAAACTTAGTGTGAAGGCACAAAAGTTAAGATCAACAACAAAGAACACACTTTGAAGGCTAGAATATATTGAAGGAGGTGAACTCAATCAAGAAAATTTCAGTTGTTGATGTGAAGGCTCATGAATAACATGGAAGGCTATAACAACCTGAAAAAGGCTTTACAAAAAGAACTATATTCTCCTTGACATTTGGTTTTGGAATAACAAAAACATTGTTCCATTGACACTTCTGAAGAGAACGCTATGATTATAACATAGAAAGAATCAAAAATTGGAGTTGTAGGCATAGAGTGGACAAAGAAACACAACCACAAATCATGTCAAAAGAGGTATCACCCTTTTAATTGCATCAACAACAATTATGAATATGATAAGCATGTCTGAATTGAGGAATTACTTCATAAACAACTGTCTAAATCACAACATAGTCCTCAGTGAAGTAGTCAAAATGTGAGGGTCATTTTCAAATTAGATTGCGATTAGGCTAAGATAATTGGATTAATGAGCAATCTTGTATCTGATTCAAACAATTAATGATGCTTGTAGCTTGAGCATGGTGTGAGAGCTGGAAACCACCGTGGTGAGAGAATCATATTATTGGTTTTCTTGAAAAATGCTGGGTTTGAAGATGAAGAACATGAATTGAAATGAGGAATAAAGATTATTGCTTTTAAGACATGAAAACATGAGTGTTTGGGGGAAGAGGGTTTCTAGGTTATGGCTTGATGGATGAGAAGAGGATAAATGCTTAAATGTTTGGTTTCTAGGTTTCTTTATACTCTGTGGGATATGGCTAGTCTAGGTACGGTTACTGAAAATTTATGACAAAACCGTCTACCAAACCAACTGTGGTGGTATGAAAATTCTGATACCAGTACCGGTCGAAGAAGTCGGTATCCCGACATGTCGGTTACCAAAAATATCGGTTAGGCGTCGGTTGTTAACTTAAATTACCGATCTAGAGAAGAAGATGAAAAAACAGAAACTGAAAGCTCATTTGAATCCAGATCTGCTAATACTAATTTGATTTTCTAAGCTTGGATGACATGTTTCGTATACTAGACCTGCAAATTATGAAATCTCAACTCAAATCTTCACAAGATTCCAAGATCTGAACAAAACTAAACAAAAGAATTGTGAAAGAGGAGATGATACAGCTTTGATGATGGAGATGATAATAAAATGCAAGGAGATTATTGAAATGAAGAAAGCCTTTTAGGATAAAAATTAAAAAATCAAAGAGGAAGATCTCATCAGATATTTATGGGTTTTGTCAAGGAAGGAGGAGCGGCGGCGACGAAGGAGAGAGGAGGCAGTGAGACTGATGGAGACTAGGGTTTTGTTAAGGGAGGTGTTGGAGGACCATATGAGGTTGATGGGGTGAGACAGAGGGACACTAAGAGGATAAAGGGGAGAAATGTGGAAGAGAAGCAAGAAAACTTTTATATTTAGAAAAGGACTACTTAAGTGAAGACTATGGTATAGATGGTTTATATTTAGCTTTTGTATATCCTATATTAAAAAGAGTTTGTTGATCGGTGGTTTGAGACTAGTGCTTGTAACCCCTCAGTGAGGGCTTCGAAACTCACCTCCTGCAAATTGAAAACTATTTTTGAATTATATGGAGTAAAATACTTGTATTTCAGTATAAATACATGTATGTCGGTAGACTCGGTATACTGATGGTATGCAATATCTAGTACCGCCTACGAACCATGTTCCACAAACTGGTACAGTACTACCGTACCAACTGTATGGTAACCGACTTTGTTGGTTACCAATTTCTTTGGTATGGATGCTTATTCCAATCCTAAATCTCCCATTATATAGACTCGATTGGGAACATAAAGTTTCTAGGTAAATCAATTCTAACAGAAATCATGAGTGAACACAAGAAAAAAAGCTTACTTGAGGGATCAGGATTTAGGAGAATGTGAAAGCTGTTGTAGCAGCCGAGGATGGTTACTAGAAAAGGTAGCGATGACCACCAAAACCTGGAACGAGGTGGAGGAAAATTCTTGAAAATAGAAAGCACATCAATTGAGGAAAAGGATGCATGGTATCTCTTAACTGGTCACAATGCTCCCTTCTCGTCAACTAGGGGAAGGAATCGATATTTCTAGAGGATTTTGGTTTGATTCTACATGTACTAGGCTGCTGCGGGGAGATGGTAAGGCACTTGGTAGATGTTGGGAATAGAAAACGCCTCAGAGATGAAGAGAAGAAATAAAGAAAGTTGGGCTTTTCTTATATGACATTGGATTTCAAATGAAAGGCTAGCTGACACAATTTTCATGTTCACCAATCATTCTTAATTTAAGCCATTGGGCTTGGATTTCGAGCCCAATACCAAAATCACCAACGACACTAATCGAGAAATAAATATTGCGTGTTTTTGTAACCTTCCACACCACACCCATATCTGGAAGCCCTAAGGACGTGTGAATGTGGCTTTAGTCCACATTAATTAGCATGTGTGCTTGGCCGGTCAAAATCAAGGATTTAACTCAAAACTATGAATTTTTACATAAATTGCGTACCAAATTGTCAGGTGGTTCAATGCATAATTTTTCAGGTATCAACAAATCCATAATTCCATATCACTTCTACTTCTATCGTGACAAAGGATTCACTTTTCTATTTGCCGCGCTTTTCTCTTAAGAATGTTGTTCAATTTTGTTACATGTAACTTTGTGCATGATTTTGATTTGGCGGGTGACAGTCAGTGGAATTAAGTGAGGTTTCTTGAACGAACAGTTACATAAGTGCTCTATTTCACGGACACGGCCAAGGACAGAGTGTCGAACATTCTGACACTCCCAGACAAGCCGACACGACCGAACACCGCGTAAGTAACGTGTTAGAAAATATTGACTTTTCTGACAAGTTGATGACATGGCACATCATGATTTTGACAAGTCACATCATCGGCGAGATTAGTACAACACCACGCATCAGGTGCTTCCTCTGCTCAGCGATGGCAAGTGATACAATTGTTGGTGCTTCTACAAAACCCAGCTCATGTCCTTGCCCGATCCGGTCCTTGGGTTCAAGCTGCTAATCTCGTAGTGGCTAGACACGCCGGTGTCAGTGATGACAGTCAACCTCCTGAGCAACATCTGGTACTTGAGGTTTTGAAACTGAAACTAAAACTAAAACTAAAATTTGATTGATTAATGAGTATAGAAGATGAGAGGAGGTAGGATAGGGATGGAGGTGGGTTTAGTCAGATACATAGAAGGAGAGGGATTGAATATAGTGGGTTTAGTTAAAAGAGGGAGAGGACTTAGGTTGGTTTTCACACAAAAACAATCAAAAGAACCCAAGAAATATATCGGGAGGCAGGGAGCTTTTTAGTATTTTTAGGGCTATTTTTGTTGCGTTTTTAGTAATTTTTTTTGAAAGAGAAATGTTTTAAATACTAAAAATATATAAATATGTTAATTATTTGTCGTGTCTTAGTCTTGTCGAGATTGACGTTTTTAAAATTTGTCATGTTGTAATGTCAAATTATCCTGTCCATTTAACATATCATAAGTGTTTTAAACTTTAACTTATGTAAAGACATTTCAGTCGATCATTTATTCAAAAGTCATTGCTTAGCCGTTATTTTAAGTTCATAATTTGAAACTCTCAATTTTTTTTATAATATATGATGGATTTGAATTTTAGACTCGAAGTGATTGATTTTACACGATTACTTGTCTGAGTTTCTCAAACAGAGTTTGTGATATATGTTTGAAGTTTGTAATGATAGGATTCGAGTCAAGGTTTAACGATTTTTTAGATCAGGCATGTGCCTAGCTAATGATCTCCTTAGACAAATCCTAGCTACTAAATATTACTAAACTCGATATATCTGACCACACACGATATTATAAGAATATCAATGTACTACAGTGTGGAAGCTGCTAGAACTACATACAATTTAAGTACTTGGTGCAAATACAATCATCCAATCAAGCCTAAAGTTTTATAGTTTACCTTTCTGTAGAGTTTTATTGGTTTTAACTTTTAACATAGAAAATAGAGTTAATAGACAATTGAATCGATGCAACGTACGTTTTAAATTGCAAAGTAATTGGCTATCTTGTTAGACTTTTGGCAAATCAAGACAAATTTTCATAATTTCAAAGCAAACAGTAAGAGATACTATCCATCGATCTCTCTCAACCGGCCATTCACATCTTTGTCTTGTGTAAACAGTAAACTTTTTGATTACAACTTATGTCGATGAACAGTAGAAGTAGAATTCATATATATATATATATATATATATATATATACTAGTCTTCAAACACGCGATTCGCGCGTGCAGAAAAATTTTGTTCGCGTCTGTAAAATATTTGGTTTCTATGTCACTGCATATAACCCTCAGTAGATAATGTATCTCAACCTTAAGACTTACTAATCATATTAATTACATATTTACATTGAGATACATATAATTTGAATAATAAATGGATACACTATACACGTGAATTTTGTAGTTTGATCAATATTATGTAACAATTATCTGAAACTCTAATAAAAATTACACAATTAATTAAGATCACGTTAACACTGAATTTATATTAATGACCAAAATATATATCTAGAATTGCAAGTAAGGAACACCCATCAGTTCATGTCATAAGCTGAACTGATAAACTTAATCAATAAGAAAATTAATTGTTATCCTAAACACTAAACTCACATATCAACATTCATATGCATCAGTAAAATTAATATTTTAAATAATTTATATAAATGAATATAAACCCTGAAAAATCGAACCCTAAACTCGCATGCCAATATTCAGATGCATCGTCAAAATTAATATTTTGAAAAAGTGATATAAATGAATATAAACTCAGAACAATTGATATAATTATTAATCGGTTAAAATACACTCAACACAAAGATTTAGTTTTAGAGCTGATTCAATTTTCTTTATATTATTATTATTATTATTAATATTGTTCTTTTTAAAAATAAGTGGCAAAACTGTAAAAATATTAAAACTGAGGGCAAATTTGTCAATTCATATATGAATGATTTAATTGTAAAAAGAGAGAAAAATGCAACAGATTCGTCTTTTACTATTCACCCATTACTATTCATGTGAATACTACAACCCCATTCACTTATATATATATAGATTATTATTATTATAATTAATATTGTTATTTTTAAAACTGAGGGTAAATCTGTCAATTCATGCATGTAAGGTTTAATTGTAAAAAAAAGGGGCAGATTCATCTTTTTACTATTCACTAATTACTATTCATGTAAATAGTACATCCTTATCCGCTTATATATATATTATTATTATTATTATAATTAATATTTTTATTTTTAAAATAAGTGGTAAAAATATTAAAATTGAAGGCAATCTGTCAATTCATGTATAAATGGTTTGATTGTAAAAAGGGGAATTTTGACTTTTTACTATTTACATGAATAGTATTACCCCATCCGCTTATACATATAGATGCATCGTCAAAATTAATATTTTTAAAAAGTGATATAAATGAATATAAACTCTGAACAATCAATACAATTATTAATTGGTTAAAATACACTCAACACAATTATTTAGTTTTAGAGCTGATTCAATTTCTTTTCTATTATTATTATGAATATTATTATTATGGAGATGTTATTTACAACATCCGGTATTTGTTATCAACACACCTATCATCCTATTATTATTATTATTATTATTATTATTATTATTAATATGTTTATTTTTTAAAATAGGTGGCAAAACTGTAAAAATATTAAAACTGAGAACAAGTCTTTCAATTCATGTATAGATGGTGTGATTGTAAAAAAGAGAAAAAAGGAGGGCAAATTCATCTTTTTACTATTCACTTGTTACTATTCACACACCTATCAATCTATTATTATTATTATAATTAATATTGTTATTATTAAAATGAGTGACAAAACTGTAAAAATATTAAAACTGAGGACAAATCTGTCAATTCATGTACGGATGGTGTGATTGTAAAAAAAGGAAAAAGGGGGTCAATTTCGTCTTTTTACTATAAACTTGTTACTATACACATAAATAGTAACTACCCCATCCGCTTATATATATATAGATGAAGATGTTATTAACAATACCCGGTATTTGTTATCAACACACCTATCAACCTATTATTATAATTAATATTGTTATTTTTTAAAATGAGTGACAAAACTGTAAAAATATTAAAACTGAGGGCAAATATGGCATTTTATGTATGAATGGTTTGATTGTAAAAAAGAAAAAAGGAAAGCAATTTTGTCTTTTTACTATTCACCCTATACTATTCACATAAATAGTAACGCCCCTATATATATTGTCAAAGTACGAGCGACAAGCGTGACCCGTGGATCATCCTTGTACCGATACTGTCCTAACTTAACCACTTTTAAGGTGTTGGGTTTTATTTACAAAAGACCTCGACATAATTATGAATGATTCACCTATATATATGTTATATTTTATTTGTCATTTTTCTGGTGTGAGATCTCTTATTTCCAACGTATATATTAATAGTACTAACCTGACTAGTCATTAATTTAATAAATCTTCCCTACCCTACTGATGCGCATCGGCCGCAGCACTAAGTGTATATGTATATCACTTGATCACTTCCTACGGTCCTCGCACACATCGATCCAACACAAATGTGAAATCTTTAGCTATCATATACTGTATTAATTTGTTCAAATCCACACGATCGATTGATTCGATTCTAGTGTTTTGGTTATGGGATTACAAATGCAACTCTAGTACAAGGCATATCGAAAGGATACGCCTCGTTGAGTTAACTCTTCTATATATATATATATATATATATATATATATATATATATATCTATCTATCTCGAAAGACGTTGGCTTCGATTTTATGCCATTTTTTTCGAACATATTGCTTTGTTCATGTTGTCTGATGACCAGGAACAGATCTTAGTGTTAATCTACATGGGCCGTAGCCCAGAGAACAATTCCTACCCCTATCAACTTATTGCTGAATTATGTTTTGTATAATAAATTAAGTAAATAGCCCAACCAATCTTTTTCTTGTTTCATAGAGTTGTATATTTTCTTTGTTTTTTTTTCATTTTGTAGTTTCACATGTTAATGAGTAACAATCAACATTGTCTTTTACTTTGATTTTTTTTCTAAACTGTCCACTATTATAAACACAAATAAATTGAAAGTGACGAAGTTTTTCCATTTTTGATTGATATTCATGACAAATTCTACTATAAGATACTAAATTATATATATTTATACAGGAGTAGAGATTATGATAAAAAAATTATTGATACGTATTTTAAAAATAATTACATGATAAACTTAACCCAGACTATTTTGAAATTTTGGCTGCCTCCTTACTGAAGACCTCTTATTCAAACCTACGATTAAGGTACACAATGCAGATAAAAGAATCTCAAAACTCGTATATATTTCACTGCTATAGTGCTATATGCACTGCAGCCCTTCCATAATATACCATTGTCTTCGGATCTAATAAGGACACCTGAGGAGATCGAGTGATCTAGAAAAACTTCCATTAAATTTTTTTTATGGATATTCAATAATTTTTAATATATTTATTTTTAAACAACCAAAATTTTAATGATTATCAATATTTTATTAAACAAAGATGAAAAGGCAGCTGAAAAAGAGTACTTAAAGAAAATGCGTAAGGAAAGGAGGAAGGAATGCCACATCGCTCCCTGTTTCTGCGATCCATCAACTCAGTTTCGTTCGTACAGTTTCTCGATGTTTCTTCATTGTTTATCTTTGTGGTGTTTGATTAATTAAGGTGTTAATTAAGTTTTTGATTATTCTGTGTCTTTAAGTTAAACCCCCTCTCAAAGTTACTGACTTAAATAATCCTGCTTTCTGTTTTGTATACGTAAGTGTTACTGTGGTGCTAATTAGCCGAGCTTTAAAACTAATGAAAGTGACAAAGCCAAGGGGTTTTGCTTCCAATAGCAAAGATTAAAGGTAGCTTTTCTCTTTAGTGTCTTTATAGGGTTTTCTTTAATTTCCATAAGTATTTGACTAATGGCTTTTTCACCAATGGGTAAGATGTGGGTTAGGTATAACAATCTGCCATTGGCCATGGGTTAAGAGCCAATAAAATAATAGATCAGAGACCCACTTAAGTCATAATCCACCTAATAATGGCCTAAATTAAGGCGTAATTCAAGGGTTGTTGAAATCAAGGATATTGTTTTAAGTCATGTAAGCTAAAGTTGTAATTAGGAAAATGAAATTGAGCTCGGGTTTTGAGGGAGAAGGAGGGTTAGGGTTTTAGTATGGGAAGAGGGAAACATGGAAGATTACTGTGTGTGGCTTATACAACAGAAACAATTCTTGACTGAAGGAGCTTGCATACAAGAGAGACCTAGATCCTGATGACACCACTATCAATCTAATCTCAAACACATCCTATCCACTTAAGCAACGCTAAAACGATAGCTTAGTTGTTAATTACGTAGCCAAGACAGGGTGTTTAGAACCCTATATTCTTTATGTATTTCAAGTAAAGATGAGATAATGTAAATTGATAGGCTTAGCCAGGTAAATATGAGGGGGCCTGAGGGAGTGGGAAAGGGTCTCTATGATTTATAGTTACATAGTGGACAAAGTTGTAGAGCGTATCTTTTATCTGAAACTGATAGAAGGTGGGCAGTGCTCACTAAAATTCTGGGAAATAAAGCCTATATTGTCAAATCCTAGTGTAACTTTAGTTGATTTTCCTAGGCTATAGCGCGCATTAGCTGAGACAATCAGTTCAAAATCCATCATCAAATCCTCTTAATGATTCCTGATCGATGTTCATCAAATCCAGAAGAAACTGCATCAAATCCTAATGCCCTTGATACAAATATATACAAAAGGTAGGAATTAGATAGATCACGAGCGGGCTTCAGTGCATGCATTATTAGTTACATCTGGTGATTTAATTTAAAAATGAATCATATACCAATTAGATCTGTAGCAAATATCTACTAACTGAGGCTTCCTGAACCCAGGAGTCCAGGGACCAGTAGTACTGCATATTCTTTTCTGGAGAGAATAAGAAACTTAAAAGTGGTTTATAGACAGATGTAAATCAAAGATGACTCGCTAAATGCGATTTAGATCGATCTCATGT
The DNA here is from genome assembly GCA_951800085.1 of Comarum palustre. Lineage (NCBI taxonomy): Eukaryota > Viridiplantae > Streptophyta > Magnoliopsida > Rosales > Rosaceae > Comarum > Comarum palustre. Next base: position 7,422,772 of record OX637588.1, on the reverse strand, counting down.
ATCATTATTTGAACGTTCCCCATAAACAAGGGGATTATATTTGATCTGATTGGTCTAATTCATAATTAAAAAACCTGATAATTAAATCTTAGTCACTACGGCCATTGATGAGCTGTTTAGCATCTAACTCAAAGTTTGAAGATGGGAAACAACAGTGGTTTTTGTCGGAATAAACATGACACCCATTTCTTTAGTAGCCTCTTGTTCATTTGTTAACCCCATAACATAAATAAAAAACTCTATATTCATTTAGAGTGAATATATAAAGAAGATGATATGATAACAATAGACACATCCTTAATCAATTAAACCCATGTTTAAACAACTCATCGAAAGCTTAGCATATATACAAAGGAACCTTCCCAAACCATGCGCATGCCAGCTGCAAGAATCTCTGGTATCTCTCTCTCCCTCTGTTTTCTTTCTTCATCGATCACTTGCTTTTCATCCTTATCCTTACTCACCCTCTTCAGTACTTTAATCCAAATTGTTAACCCTAGTAATTAATCTTAAAGGAAGCTCGCATGCTTATCGTTTCCCATTCCCACCCTCCTTTTTCTTAATCGGCAAAACCCAGTCTTCACTCTTCGCTAAGCAAAGCACATGAAACCAAGTCATACATGTCACGTCTCTGTTTGGCAAATACACAAAGAACTTTACCCTAAAAAACCAGATACCAACAAAAACCCTCTGCATGCACGAACAGTAAAACCAACACAAAAAACGAACCCAATCGATGAACCTCTTGACTTTCTGATTCATCCATCGCTTCTCTCCAACAACCCTTTCCGACGGGGGGCCGATCAATCCCGGCAAATCCCGACACGTGTCCCGCAGCTCCAATCAAACTTAGGCTAATTAAGTGACGACTCAGACTTCAATTTCTGGGTAAAGTTTGGACCCGAAAAGAAACAAAGAACCCTAAATGCTCTGTGTCCCGAGACAACGAACCTTTCACGTTTACGGCAAAGATGACGACGTGCGGATTCGATCGGATAATTCGGATTAACCTAACCATTAGAGGTAAAAGAAGATAAGTCTTCCAAAGACTCGTAGGAAAGTGAGGCAAGGAATGTGCAGAGGTTCTTAATTGGTAATTAATAATTAATCAACAAGATTAGTGTGTGGTGTAATATGGCGGCTAGCCGATTATAGCAAAGGGTAACGTGGAGAAGTGATCCCTCATTGGAGGGCAGGTTTGTGTCAGGTTTTCTTCAGTCAACAAGAAGTTAACACGTGGAAGGATAGAATATGTGGTCCTCCTAGGAAACCCTAATTAGGGTTTCGACACGCGGATGTGGGGATTGTTGCTCCCATGTGCGGACTGAAACCCATCACTTTCACACACTTTTTCTCCAATTTCTAAAGGATGTGGTTGTGGAAGTGGTCGCTCCGCCATTATTGGCTGTGGCTCTATACGGACGAGGAACATCGTCGTCTTCTTCACTAGATTAGAGTGACAGCACTGTGAATATAACTATGAGTGATGGTGATGCAGAAATTACTGTGGAGAACTCAAAACCACGTAGTATGGTTATGCTGATCAGTTATATCGACATCAAGATCAATATTTAATTTAGCGGCACCTTAGAATATACTAGGTTTTAGCATTTTCATACTATTATAGTTACGTTTTTGAGATATGACGAAAGGTATGCATAAACTACTTGATTATCTGTAGATGATAACGATAGAATATGTAATATATAGTTGCTTTTAACATTCGTTTTTGTTTTAATATATGAATCTGTTATTGACTTCTTAAAAAAAATATTATAGCTATGTGGAATACTCGATATTATTATAGTTTTTACTATGATAGTATAAGTGTCTAGAATAAGATTAATATTTTCGAGATATCTTGAATGTGCATATTTTTCTCAGTTTTAAAATATTTAAAGTTAAAATGCTGAATTATCATGAACTATTATGTTGTAAGAGTTCCATGTAGTAAAAAGACTGAGCTCACATTTGAGACTAGTTTCTCAAAATTGTTATACGTAGTTTATAGATATTCAGATATAGATCGATCAGGTTGTTTTCGTGCCTTAGAAAACAATTCTATGAATTACATGCATGCTAGAACAAACGAGTGATTTAACAAAAAACTATATAATTCCAGCTAGTTATCTTTGTTCATAGACGTATATATGATCATCTAAATGATGCAAAATATTTTCTCATCACGTTTAACTTACTGGGCGGTGCATACTTAATTACATCGTATGTTCTCACCTTCTCATCGTGAAATTAAACAACATTAATCAAGTAGACAACGAGGAACAAACAAATATCAGACACGAAAGCTAGCGATTCCTTTTGGTGGTAGGACACTACTCAGTACTCACACTAGCAAAACTAAATGGCTTTTAGCGCGCCTGACAGTTTGCTTTTGAGCTCTTCCATGGATTCCAACCAACAGATAAACTTTTCCAGGACGAATATAATGGCCTGGAGTGATAGGGCAATTCTCTTGTACTAAATACATGAATCTTCCCCGGAGCATTGGTAAAGGCTGAGCTGCCACGTATTCCCATTAAGCATTTGATCTGAGACCATTACTAGCTAGTGTCATTTCCACATGCTTATATTCAAGCGAGCTTGTTGTAGTTTCTGATAAAAAAACAATTTTGTAAAGAAAGGTACGTACGTAAGAGATGAGAAAAACGACTGTGTTGTTTGATATTGCCCGCAAGACAATGAAAAATATTGGTGCTTTCTGTTGCTATTCAGTATAAAACATAACTAAAAACAGTGAATTTGAAAATAGAAACTGAACAATTTGCTCTCTCTCTCTCTCTCCTTGTTGTTAAATTGTCTCTTCCCGTGTTTCCCCTTCAATTCAATAGTAATAACGTTGTGTTCAATTCAATAGTAATAACGTTGTGTTCTCACTTGGTAAGAGACGCATCACTACGTCATAAAAAGTTTCAGACCACAAATGTTTATCGTCTTTTGATATCTAAAAATCTGTAACATAAATGATTACCGTCTCTATGCAACACAGATAACGGACAAAAATCATAGACTATTATGATTCAGACGACCTATGGATCTAAAAACTGTGCAGTCTGAATTTTTCACAATTGATCAATTGGAGATATTCTTTAGTCTGTCGTATCTTCCACATACATTTAGTTACTAACTAATATAGGCAACCAGTTACTCTTTCAAAAGTCTTAATCTTCATCCACTTCACTTAGGTTTTAGGACTTTCCATCACTTAAACAATCCTATTCATATACTAACGTAAATGTGAAAGTTTAGTTCATATAATCCTTCATGTTGATTCGGAGATTATATTCTATTTCTGTGCTTACGCGATGTTGAAGATGACATTGATTTCTATGATATGAAACCCCTGGTTTGAGATTTGGCCACTATTCCATAAGCATATATCTTTAGACAGATCCAGACGCGGATCTACATAGAGCCTTGATAGGGCTCAAACCCAACCGAGACTTACATAATATATATTTTAGCGCATCAATGTTGAGCACATCAACAAGTTTTGCCGGCTTGGTTAAGTATTTTAACTAGTACCAAGTTCAAATCACGGTGGTGTAATCTTTTTCTTTTTACTTGTTAGGTTGTAATCATCTTTCTTTTTACTTCATATTGGGTCTGTTGCATATTGGGTCTATTAGGCAATAAGCCTCTCTCGTGTCAGTCGTGTGGACAATAACAACACTACTCTTTTCTGTTTTTTTTTACATTTATTACTTAATTATCTCTACATCTCCTTTCATTTTTCTTTTCGTAAGAAATGATTTTGAAAATTTTCTTTCAAGTAAACTAATTAAATAATAGTTTGGATGTTCAATATCACTAAGAGATTGTAAACTTGACTCACAAAAGACTATTTTTAGCATTTGAATTGTTTATCTAATAATAAAATAGTAATTTGGATGGTTCTAGTTGTGGGTTTGCTAAATTTTCTTATCACCATAGTCATTTGGAAAAAAATCCAACCCCACCCTATTTTTGAATCCGGGATCCACCCGTCCTTCATCCTGGAAAAAAACAATCTTAGCATGTGTTTTATGCCAATCGAGCGCAAAGTGGTGACGAAGGACGTCAACAATGACGACAACTCCAGTGACCCTCAATTTCCTCCAACCTCTTCCAATTTTATATCCAGACACCTACCACAATACTTGAAGATTCCTCCATCTAAAACTCCGGTAGATAAAAAAGGGCCGCTCTGAACTTTTCTATGTTACTTGCTAAGCAAACTCAAACACCATTGATCGATCGACATGCTTTGTATTTTCACCCCGTCTCGAGCCACGCATGGCCCTTTAGTATAAAGCTAACAAAGCTTGGCTAATTGGCATAGAAAGAGCCAGAGAGGAGAGTATCACCCAGTTAGACAACAAAGGTTGAGCTTCATGTCCAAATCCAGAGGCCAACCACACCTCTTTTTTTATTGACTTCGAGGTGGTCAGGTTTGGGATCTCAACCCATCCAGATTTTACAATATATGTTGTGTGTGGTGGAAGGGTTTCTATCTTTTAGCTCATACCATAATCACCCTATCTATGTTTTGTTAATAACCGAATTAGGAAAGTCTAACCCAACCTTAATTCTCTAAAGATTGGTTTTAACCAAATTGGGATTCATCGAAATTAATTTGGTGTTCCATCTATCATTCTATCCTCAGCTACTTTATATATTGTCTCGATCATGGACACGAAAATCTTCACCATCATGACATTAGTTGGTTGATTCATTATAGTACAGATTTAATCAGTATTACGTAGTTTCTGTTTATGTTTATCCATATATTGTGACTGAAGTATCTAAACTGCTATTTTTCGAATACAAAAGTTATCAACCATAAACCCTAGAAATACCAAAGGCACTTAGGATAGTGAACTATGAGTTTCACCCTTATGTCATTTCCACTTCAAATCTAATTGGAAATCACAGTACGTAATACTTATATACATAACCAGGGGCATTATTGTAACACCCGCTCTCCCTGGAAGAACAACATGAGTACGCATAGAAAAACTTTCCCCTATAAATAAGGAACCATGCGTTGTCCCCTAAAGCCATTGGGCCTCATCCGTGTTCGAGAGAAAGTGAGAGGTACAGAAAGAGAGAGTTAGGACTTGGAAGCAAAAGAGGAAGAGAGAGAGATAGAGTGACCGACGACCATGACAACCACACCAACCACCATTAACAATCAAGTTGATCCAGATCATATGCTACTCATCTCTCAGTTGTACCCTGATGTTTACACGCAGATTGTACCCTCACAAGGTTTGTGTTACAAAAAGCACAGAATCTAGCTTTTTCGGTTCTAAATTCCTTATGCTTAACATGAACCACTTTCTCTTATTCTCAGTTGCAGCGACAAAGCCTCGCCGCCGCCGTAAGAAGAGCAAGAGCGGAGAAGCTGATGGCGCTGGAGCCAAGAAGAGGAAACTCACTGAGGAACAAGTGACTCTTCTTGAGCTCAACTTCGGTAACGAGCATAAGCTCGAGTCGGAGAAGAAGGACCGGCTCGCCTCCCACCTTGGCCTTGACCCTCGTCAGGTGGCGGTCTGGTTTCAGAACCGAAGGGCACGATGGAAGAACAAGAAGCTGGAGGAAGAGTACTCCACGTTGAAGACGGCTCATGAAAACGTCGTCGACGAAAAATGCAAGCTCGAATCCGAGGTTCGATTCATATCTCTCTCTATCTGTTTGGAACTTTGGATAACTACTCGATCATTTGCTTAACGTGAGTTTCACACCTTTGACTTCATTGGGTTTGGTTTGGTTTGGTTTAGCTTAGTTTAGTTTTTTAAGGGAACCAAGGAAAAGTGGAAATTTCCAGGTTTAATTCGACTCTTACTGATGCTTTCAAGTGAGGGTTAAAAGTAGATGATTTTTCTGCAAGTTTCTGATGAGCATTCCTTTTTTACACAGTTTTTAACGACTTTTAAAACCTTTAAACTTCATAATCGAATTTGGTATAGTTATGTCAAGCATATCTGTAACTTTCGAAGAGAATAACAGAATTTAACCTACCTAATGTTAAGGCCTCTAAGCCTCTAACGTGCCTTATCCTCTGAGAAAGAAGAACAAGGACTACAACCCACCAGTTAAGCACTCAAGAACGTGCATGAGGCTCTGGGCTCGAAGAAAACACACTTCTAAAATGTGGGGGAAATTAACAAACAATAGCTGCTCACCACCTCATTACAAAGCAAAATGCATGTGTGTTTCCGTACACTGTTTGATGTTGTTTAAGGTGGTTGATGATGGCCCTGTTGGGAGAAACCCAGACTCACTTAGCTAAGATCACGTGATCACATATGGTCCATGTGTATCTGTAAATCTGTTAACTTTTGCGAGCATATTCTCAACATAGTGTACTTCATTTTGATGATGCAGATGGAAAAGCTCAAGGAGAAACTCTCTGAGGCGGAGAAGGAAATCCACAGGCTGTCCGAGCGTGTCGAAGGCGGTGGTTCGAGCAACAGCCCGAGCTCTTCGCTATCGATGGAAGCGAATTTTGGTGGTCCTCCGCCGTTTTTCGGAGAGTTTGGTCTGGAGGAGTATGATGATGTTTTCTACATGTCCCAGAACAACTACATCAGTGCCATGGAATGGATGAATCCTTATATGTGAACTTAATTAGTTATTGATTTAGAATTTTGTAGAAAGTGACAAGCTTAGCTAATGTAAATCGTTTTCTTCCTCTATGTACTCTAAGTGTGTTTGACTAGGAATCTGATCGAAGATTAATGTAATTATTATTATTATCATTATTAAGTATTAACATAACAACTTTGCATACGTCTCGATCTAGAAACGTATGAGTTGATTTAGGCACTTCAGTTCAATTCCTAAATTAAACTACTGTCTTGTGCATGGCTTACCTATGCTTATAATTTGTCTTTATTACGAAGAAGATAAGACACACACGAAGTTAATTTACTATACTTTTGCTAATTGCGAACGTTAACATATCTCTCTATAAGTAAACACCTGCCTAATTATCCGATTCATGCCAACAAAGTATGACTTAGGAGCTGGATGATTATATATAGGTATATATATATATAGCGTTGAAAGAACGGCATGTTCAAACGTACTGTCCAATTGTTTCACAGATGAGCAAAGGTGCTCATTTTTCTCTATTCAATTAGATTCCACGGACACCTTATACTTTTCACTCATATAACCTATTTTTGACATATGAAGCTAGCTCGCTATAGATATAATGCATGTCCTTCATTATGTCACTTGAAGAATACTCTGAAGATATATAATACCAAAGAACATAGAGTCAACACTTGGAGGAAATTTAACAAAAGCTTAGTACAAAACCTCAACGAGGGAAAAATATCAAGCAAAATATTACTACAATTCTTGAAGAACAATTGTTACAAGGTGCAGTTATCACACAACTACAAAACAAATGTCAGCTTATACATCTCACTTCTCGCTCAAATGATCCAAAACAAATAGCGCTATCAAAAGTGAAACTGATGGAGACTATTGAGATCTTGACACACTCAACACATCTGATTCTTATACACAATTAGATTACCGAAGCTCAGAAAACCAATCTATCTCTACAAATATCACACTAAAGAATTGGTGTATATAAAATCCCTCAGATCTGAGCTGCTTTCGACTTATGAACTTTTCCACTCCAAAGTTGGAGTTCTGATATTGCAAGTCATTTTATAGAGTGTCATACACTATCCCCCCCAACTAATGCGCTTCAATGTGCATAATGGATTTTGCTGCAATCAGGTGACCAACAATCCTGCACATTCCATCCTCGTTTCACAAGAAACCTGTAATCAGAAGAAATATAGCTGTCATCTCCTTATATCAAGTTAAAGATCAGATAGACCAAATCAGTAATGATGCTGATTTTGCTCTTGTATTTTTCTAATATAGAAAATCTCATCAAGAATTTTCTTGCTAAAATTTCTCCATGTCATTTTACAGGACTTTAAGAGTGATATCTTCTTACCAAGAATAAGATGATTAAATCTTTATTACCTGAGATAAACCCTTTGATTTCGTACCATACCTTTGCGCATGCCAATTCCGACTTTTCTGACTTCTCTTAGTCACACCAGGAATACTCTGATATGAATAGCAAATGCCAATATATCAGCATTCTCCCCCTTTGGCATTGTTATTCATTACTTGATCAAGACCTGTAACAAGAACAAAGCAACTAATAGAATCCAATATAAATTAAAAGGTTTAGGGATGTATTTGGAATTAGTTTCCATCCTTTTCCAGATACCTAAACCTTCATAATTTATTTAAGCAGAGAAATAATCAAGTCTTCAGCCAAAATAAACTCAAAATCCAATGCTTATGCCCTTACAAAAACAAATTTTCATGCAAAAGAAGCAGTTCAAAACATCAAACACACAAAAGCATTAAAAACCTTCATAATTTATTTAAGCAGAGAAATAATCAAGTCTTCAGCCAAAATAAACTCAAAATCCAGTACTTATGCTCTTACAAAAACAAATTATCATGCAAAAGAAGCAGTTCAAAACATCAAACACACAAAAGCATTAAAAAGACAGTAAAAACATAACCAACAGATGGTCTTGATCATTCTCCCCTGAAGAATAAGCCAAAGGGATTTTTTCCACTCTCCCCATTGTTCGCGCTTGTCATTGGAATCATTTTTCTCTTCTGCTGGCTTCTATGGATTGTAGGGTTTCTTGGGGTCAGGGACTGGAGATGTAGAAGCATTCTCCATATCCAGATGACGCTTTGTGGAAGCAGTCGAGGCAGCAGCAACAACGACACGCCAAGGAGACAGACACTTTGGGAGGAAAGCTATGTATAATAATCCGGAAATTCAAATATTAATTTCTAATATTGTTTGGAAATTAATTAGTGGAATTGGTGCGTATTCGTACTTTTGAAAAGAGGGCCGAAGTGTTCGGAGTCAAGTGACGTTATGAAACATTTTATTTAAAGAGTCAAAGGTTGACTTTTTGCTACGTCGAGTTTCTCAAAAAACTTCTTTCAATAGAGTTGTGGCGCTCGATGATACGAGTCTGTAGACATGCGGCATGTATGAATCGGGTATTGTGTGAAGAAGTTATTATCGTTTGAAGTTGAGTTTCCGATTTTGGAAACTATATAAATAGAAATTTTAGGTTTCCAAAATAGAAAACCTTCCTTTTATAATTTTCTTCTTTATTTTCCGTGCAATCTCTCTCTCTCTCTCTCTCTCTTCGGTATCTGAGATTTTCAGCCGACCCGGCCGACCTGACTCAGTCTTTACGGTGAGCTCCGACCACCACCAGCGATGAAACTTTACAGATTTCTTTCTCTCATCTGTCTGAGCTTCCCTGTGGTGGTACTGTGATCAAATTCAGCCTGGATCATGGCAACTAAGCTCGCACAATATGACAACAAAACCCGGTTCACGACCCGACTAGTTCTCCAATAAGGGGCGGCGGCGAGGCTTGAAACCAATCCAAAAATAAAGGTCATAGTGTTTTGGGCTGATCTCTGGTGGGGTTGAAGCTCGACGCGGCGGTAGGAGGGGCTAAGCTTGGAGGAAGCTTTTCAGGGCAGTTTTGGGTTGCTTCCGGTTCGAATTGATCGAAACTTCAGGTATTAAAAATGTTTCCCTTGCTTTGATCTTCAACTTTCATGTTGAGAGTTTGTTGTAAATCAAAGTTTCTGTGGCTGCGCGTGTAGGCGCGTCCGGAAGTTTAGGGGTTCTGGTTGCTTCTATAGGCTTCCTAGGGTTATTGTGGTTGCATGTAGGTGAGTTTTGGGGGGAGATTTCAGGTTTAAGGGTGGTGGCACGTGGGGCCCACGTGCAGCCGCTTGTGGCGGCGCGTCTGACATCCTCAGGGGCAGTGGGTCGTCCTAGCTTCATGTACTCGTCGATACATGCGCGTGGATATATAATTTACTGTTTTTTGTTATCATTTTGTGTGCGTAGTGTTTTGTCGAAGTTTATTTACCTTCAGTTTCTACCGAGGGTAAATCCGTTAGGTGTTTCGATGTAGTTGATGGGTGATAGAGTTCGTTTAAATTGTGGTTGATTGTTTTGGAGAATTGGAGTGTGACGTTTGGTTGAATCAAGTCATTATTTCTTTTGTGCGCACTAAGGTTGATTGTATATATTTTTAGGTGTTTTATTGATCGACCAAGTGTTGGGGACTTTCCGTGTGGCGGTAGAAGACGTAGCGGAATTTTGAGGTGAGTAAATCTCACTAGGGTTCATATTGTTTTTATATAAGTATTTGGGAGTAATTATATTGTTTGTTACGGATAGAATATTATGTGAGAATATTCGTGAAAATATGCGTATATATATATGAGTTTTATATATATGCGTATGAGTATAATATATCGTTAATATATTACAGAGCGGTGTGGTTACATGAATATCATGTGGTGAGCATTATCTCACCTAGTTCACGGTGGAACCATTATTTCCTTTATGGTTCATTGTCGTAAAATTATAAAATTATTTTTCTTGAAAACCAAATTATTGATTTAAGAATAAATGGACTTGATCGACTACAATCCATTGGTAAGTTAAAATGATTTTCATTATAAAATGATTTTAAGTGGTTTTGAGACTATGAACTATAAAAAAGTGTGATGACGATTTGAGATTACGTCATCATTGAGAATGAAGTATTGTTATGCAATATTTAAAATGAGAAGGTTATGTGTGTCGGTCATCGTATGTTGACGTTGAAGACTCAATGATCGTGAGATATCAGATAGAGCTAGAGTAGGGACTAGTAGAGTTGTCGATGTTGTCCCACGGTATATGTGTCGGGTGAGAAGTTTATATGACTCGAAATGCGTATCGAAATTATGCGTTACTTAGAATGGAGTAAATGGTTGTGCCCCGTGATTTAGTCCGAGGACCTTTGCCTTAGTGGTGAGAGTTGCGTTAGTGTCTTGTATAGGTGTTGTTGTTTGGTATGACCATCGGGTCAACCACAGTTGGTGACAATAGTTGGTACTTTATGGGGAATGACTAAGTGTTGACGAATCCATAAGTACAAGTTGTTTGTTAAGGTCACAGTTGATGACAGTAGTTGATACTTTATAGGGAATGAATAAGTGTTGACAAACCCATAAGTACAAGTGTTTGTTAGGGTCACATTTGGTAACAGTAGTTGATACTTTATGAGGAAATGACTAAGTGTTGACGAACCCATAAGTACGAGTTTGTTTATTAGGGTCACAGTATTTGGTACTTTATGGGAAATGACTAAATGTTGTCGAACCCATAAGTACGAGTTGTTTGTTAAGGTCACAGTTGGTGACAATAGTTGGTACTTCATGAGAGACGACTAAGTGTTAACGAACCCATAAGTACGAGTTTGTTTGTTAGGGTCACAGTTGGTGACAGTAATTGATACTTTATGGGGAATGACTAAGTGTTGATGAACTCATACGTACGAGTTGTTTGTTAGGGTCACAGTTGGTGACAGTAGTTGGTACATTATGGGGAATGTCTAAGTGTTGACGAACCTATAAATACGAGTTTGTTAGAGTCAAAGTTGGTGACAATAGTTAGTACTTCATGGGGAATGACTAAGTGTTGATGAACCCATAAATACACGTTTGTTGAGTTACTAATGAGGAATGACTAAGTGTTGCCGAACTCATAAGTACGCTTAAGAATTAGGTTGACTTGATTGTGCTTTGCTTTATGCGTTTTTAAGGTAATTCCAGAACTATCCTTATTTGCTGGAATTTCCATGTTTTTTATTTATGATTTTTCTGTGCATTTTCCTGAACTAATCTTTATACATGAAATATATAATTTTATCGTTATATTTATTTTATATCGATGATTGCATGTTTTATTTAATCTTTACCTTTTGTTATTAAATCTTATTATTTCAGAAGTTCTCGTATCTTTGGGGTGCAAGGCCGTGATTGTCTGTAGATTTACTCATACGAGCTGAAAAGCTTACCAGATTTATTTGTTTACAACCCGGTGCACCAATCTATGGTGTAGGGTTTGACTTGCAGGTTTGGGAATATCAGTGATTTGCAGAGTGGAGGCGTAGGAGCTTACTTGCTGGTGTTGAAACTCTGCTTGTAGCGGTCGTTGGTTTAGTAGTAAGTTCCTTGGAGCACGAGTTTATTGGGTTTAACTTGTTGGTAAGGTTAGCATGTCTCAAGTTTTAGGATTTTTGGTTATCCTAAAATTCGGGTCGTGACAAGCTAGATGGGACTTCTGGTTGAGCCTGAAAAGATGATTCAGATATAGGACGTGGAGGTAGACGAAGAATGAGTTCACTAATCTTGTTGAACATTAGAAGAACTTTAGTGAGAGCATCGAGCTTCTTGTCAACATCCATGGCCCAGTTATGAGTCACGATTTCGAGAGAGTTGAGATATGCAACAATGATGTTATGTTTGGTGTCATCTTCAGGAGGGACTATAGGATGTCATGGTTGTCCTTCACGTCACTCTGGAGGAGGCATAACTGTTTGACATATGAGAGGATTGAGAGAAGAGCCTTTTAGGGAAATTTGCTGGTTGTCCTTTGTCATTGAAAACCTGTGAACCGCACCAGTGACAGATCTAAGTTCTGAAAGTTAGGTGAGCGAAAAAAAATCCAACAACAACAGGCAAGACTCTTGATAAGTTGAAACATAATTCTTACATATTATTCATCAAGAACTCAAAAGAGATATTAGAATTGTAAATCAAAAGCGTTTTTGGATACCTACTACAATACATTACAAGTATAAGATGCTCTATCTGAATTGCGCCCTACGATCTCCAAAATGATCAATCACTGCCTCTGAATAAATACCGTGTACATATTCCTTTTTAATATGGATCATCATACAACCTGAAAGGTATCTGTCTTCCATATTGTTTCTAAGTCTAGTTTTTATAATTTTCATAGCTAAAAATGCACGTTCAGTAGTTGCAGTGGAAACAGGAAGTGTCAAGACTAAACGAATCAATCTATCAACCAAGGAAAAAAAGCTTTGCTAAGTCTGTTTCAACTAATTGTCTACATAATTGTGCAAGAGACCTCTCTATCATAAACTACTTGACGCTTATAATGCTCTATAGATTGCTCAAATGTAGGACTCGAAATAAGTAGTCCTATAGAACTCAAAATAAGTAGTTCTATAGAACTATTGATTTTTAGGATCCAATGTAGAACTCAAAATAAGTAGTTCTATAGATTGCTCTGTGAACCTGTCATTTAGCTCTATCATCTAAACATATATAATCACATTAAATATGTCAAAATGATAATAATGTTCATTTGTAACAACATCATGTTGTTGGCAACCACGACCAGTACCCATTGAATACGCTTCATCCATATTAGGCATTTCAAGACCATGATCTTCACCAAATTGCAAGACACTTTGGTAGGAAAAACTATCCCAACCATCATTCCTCGATGCTTGAAGAATTGTCTTCGTACTTAAAACTAAATTCATGGCATTAACAATGTCTTGTGATTGCTTCTGCAAGACTTGAGAAAGCAAATCAGTAATTCTCATAATTTTATTAGTGAACAGCAAACAAAACACAAATTCAAATGTCCTTAATGCCTTAAAGAAACCTTTTGTGTCACCTCTTATACTTCCACTGAGCTCTTTATCATTCATCATACTATGAAAAAGTTGAGTAACTTCTTTAAACACATGAACTAACGTATTAGCTAAAGCAAAGTGAGAACTCCATCTAGTCATACCTGCTCTTTTCAAACTACGGATCTGGTTAAGCCCTTTTCCAGTTTCAAGGTTTCCATCTGCTAAACTTTCTGCAATTTCTGCTTCTTGAATGTCTTTTAACGGATTTGTACGTTTCGATGAAGAGCAAAAAAACCAACAATGAAGCTTAACATTTGAAAAAACAATTGCATATCAGGAACATCTCTAGCACATGCATTCAAAGCTAACTGTAATCGATGAGCAATGCAGTGAACATAATATACAAGGGCAATCATGAAGGAATAAAGTTTTCAATCCAAGAAATTGACCACGCATATTGCTAGCTCCATCGTATCCTTGACCACGAATATTTTACACTTGGATATTATTTCTAGAAAGCACTCTACATATATGTTTCTTGAGATTAACAAAAATAGTGTCTTCAATACTTACAATGTAACACCCCGTTTCGAAATTTAACATTTTACTGGGGATTAGGCGGGTCACAGAGGGGTGTAACCACGCTGTTAGTCTTCCCCGAACTACTGTTCGAGTTTAATATCAAAATATTCTCGATTCTGGGGGAAGATAGAATTAATATCCCGAGGTGGTAGATTATATTAATACGAGTCCACCGGTATGTCCGGAATATTTTCCGGAGCTACGGGCTGATTAACATGGATTTATTTAGTTTACCGAAGTAATAAAAGTTATTTACTTTACCGTAAAAAGATGATTTTGCAATAAGTCAAGAATTTGGGAAAACTTTCTTCAGGGAAGTTATAGAGGGCGTTAATACGAACCCGTAGACATGTCGTGCATTTTAATCATAGTTCGTATGAAGAAGTTATGGCCTATGAACTAAAGTACTGTTCATAGTAAATGGCTATAAATGGGGTTTTACCAGGGTGAAAAATCAGATTCTCACCCTCTCTCTCTCACTCCTCTCCCTGATTTTCTCTCTCTTCTGCCGGAGCTCGCGTGCACCAGAGCTCCGCTGTCAGATCACTAGAGGCCGTCGTTCGGTTCACCTCAGCCCCTAGATCATTTCTAGGTAGGCCGCGCAACGTAACTCGCCGCCGTGAGGGAGCAGCATCGTGGAGAAGGGCGGGTTGCACAGTGATGAGGCTCGCTGAAGTTCTCCCTCCTCAAGCCACAATTCGAGCTATCCAGGTATGGTTTTGATCCTCATGAAGTGTATGACAATCCTCCATGAGCTTGAGGCTCAATTCATTATGTGTAGGATGAATTTTAGATTTGAAATTTTAGGTTATTTTGCCCCAAATTGGGTTCTTCTTGTTCTTGAGTGATTGACATGTTTAGAGCTGAAATTAGGCTTAGTATTGAACTATAAAAATGTTTGGATCGATGAGACGATCAAACTGTGAAATTTTGAAAGGTTTTGGGTTGGCCGGACTCTGATGGCCGGCCGCCACCAGCGGCGGCGCTGTCGGTTTCTAGGTGGTTGAGCTGAAATCTCATAAATGCGCCTGATGGTTTTGGGTAATTACAGGGGTGCCACTAGGGCTGAAATTCTGAAAATACCCCTGGTGGTTTTATATAATTACAAGGATGTCCCTGAGTTGGAAATTTCATAAATACCTATGACTGTTTTATAAAATTATAGGGATGCCATTGAGGCTGAAATTCCAAAAATGCCCTTGGCAGATTTGTATATTTACAAGACTGCCACTAAGGTTAAAAAGACGTTGTTGCCCTCAATAGTGTTAGATAATTACCGGGCTGCCCTCGAGGGTGAAATTCCACAAATACCCCTGACAGTTTAGCTTATTTACCAAGCTGCCATTGAGGCTGCATTGACAATATTGCCCCTGGCAGTCCAAGGTATTTACAAGAGTGTCATTTGTGATAAATATGTGATTACTTTTATCCTTGGTGGACTTCTATAATTATGTGATTACTTTTATTATCTGTTTTGTTGTGTATGGATGTTATAGTTATGAATGGTGGAAGGTTCGGGATAATGTCGATAGTCAATATGTCGTTGAATACCTCAACGGAGAGGTTAAACTCCGGATATGCAATATGCGTTTGCTATCCATTTTAATAGATCGACTGATTTTTTTAGAAAAGCGGAATTCGCCCGGTTAGGGCGTTATTTAAATAAGAGCTACGTGTGGCTTAATCCCTGAGTACAGGGTACGTAGGCAGCCTGACCGGAATTCGGGTGCAGTCACAAATATTATTAGAACCCTAGGTCCTCTAAACGAATGGTTTGAGATCCAAATGAGGAAATCGGGATAACCTCCGGCTATGAGGTCTATTTCGGTATCATTTGGACTGTTTGAAAATGGTTTGGGAAAAAATGTTATCCCTTCTCAAGGGGAATTACGAGTCAATCTCTTTTGGGATGAGTCCCACACGTCTTAATCCGGGTTTAGGAAGGTAAACTTGGGCCAGGGCGTGACAAATGGTATTAGAGCCTAGGTTCAAATCTCGGACTAAAGGTTTGGGTAAGTGGAACCCTTGGAAATTTTTAAGTGTGCTATCGACTTTTCAAGTGGAACAAGTCGTTATATTTATTAGTATGTGTGGTGGCAAGGGTGGCCACCTGGGGTTAAAATTAGTGAAGTTAAACGTCACAGTGAAGTTTGCAACATCAATTGCTCTTAGATGTCCATACAGACTTTTCGTTGGATCGAAAGGTCGAAAGGTTCGTAATTTTAGTAACGAGCCAGATTTGGAAAAGGTAAATTCGAATTTCAATATTTGACGCAAATAGGCTTAAAAGTGCGTCTAATATGATTCAAATTTATAAATCAACAATTTTAGAACTTATTCGGGTTCGATCCTTACGATTAGTCAAAAGGTTTTGGTCAATTTCCTGGTCAATCCAGGAAAGACTTGGTCAACCCTAAAATCGATCATTGACTTTTCCTGGTCAAACTAGGAAAAATTGGACTGTTAGATAATTCGATAGTCGTTTCACGTTCTACTTTTGATTGATGGGTTAAAAAAGTATGTATGACCACTTTTGGCAACACAATAGTGTTGCGTAATTATATTCGAAGAGGATCGGGGATGATCTGGTGATCGAGATGCTGGATGAGGTTAAGAGAAACAGTTGAAGTAAAGTATCATAGTGGCGCAGCGGACGCGTGGTGAGTCCATAAAGCTCAAGGATGAATATGTAATGACGGTCAGGGAACCTATTTCGGGTAAGAGAGACGTCACCGAATATGAGGGCGATTAGAGTGTCGTACCTAAAACAGGAGATGCGTGGCCAGTATGATGAGTGGACATTTGATTTGTTTTAAAGAAATACATGTCATTGGTTTAATAATTAAATGATTTTTAAAGTGTTCCCAAAATGATTGATTTTTTTTTTTTCAGGTTTCTGTACATTTTCGATTCATGTGGTTTTGCAAGCACCTCAGTTGAGGGTTTTTTTATTTGTTTCCATTTGATTTATGGATTTCAGCTCGCTTATTTTTCGCTTAAGTTTTGAATGGTTTTTGACGGGAGGGTACCGTCGTACAGATGGGAATCAGACCCGATGTTTTACCGGGATTTCTTTGTTTGGCATTGCCGAGTTTGAATTGTTTTTGGCATGTTGCCAGAATTGGGTTAAATTTTTGGTAATTGCCTGGATTTTACAAATGAGCTTCAGGCCTGAATTTATGAAAATATCAGAAATTTATTTTAATATCACCATAAAGGGTCTTCAAATGATTTTAGCTAGCGGGCGGCGCTCTTCATTCGGCGGGCGCGCCTACCCGACGCTCCACGTTCGACAGAATGGAAGCGCGGGATATGGGTGTTCTTACGGAGAGTGGATGTTATGCGAGATTTGCGTTCTCACTAGACAGTGGATGAGATGTCAGAGCTCTTAGCTCCGATCCTAGCCTGTGAGACTCACTGTCATGATGGGTCATCATATGTATTATTTGTTGTTAGCTAGCGGGCAGCACTCCTCGTTCGGCAGAGTGGAAGCGCGCCACTCGTTGCGCTCCTCTTCCATTGGGGGAGATGATAGTGTTAGCGCGAGATTGCGTCCTCACTGAGAGGTACATTAGACCTCTTAGCTCTGACCCTGTTATGTGTGATAGATCATTTGCGAAATGTTTTTCCCGATTTGATTTTATACAGCTGCAGGCCATGATTTGAGTTTATACGGCTGCAGCCATAATTTGATTTTTATACGGCTGCAGACCATGATTTGATTTTATACGGCTGCCGGCCATGATTTGATTTTTATACGGCTGCAGGTACCGATTTGATTTTATACGGCTGCAGGCCATGATATGATTTTTATACGGCTACAGACCACGAATTGATTTATATTTGGTTGCAGGCCACAGGTTGATTTATTTTTGGCTATAGGCCACGAATTGTTTTATATTGGCTGCATGCCGGGATTGGATTTATGTTTGGCCATAGGCTGGGAAATTATTTGTTTTTGACATAAGACCTGGATTGTTTTTGGAAAGAAAAAACATGAAAATGAGATATGAAATTATGATTTTGAAACATTACTCTTGGCATTGATTTTTGGTTCACTCACTCTACAACTTTCCACATTTGAGAAGTTCAACCCTAATTTGGGAGGCCGACATGTCCACGAGAAATATTGATAGTGCATAAAATTTAGGAGTGGGGTACTCCTGATTTTCTAAGGGTATAGTTGAAGGCGGTTAGGTTTGCTTGTGATCACGTATGAGATTGGGTCACAGAGCAATGAGAATATGTTTCATGCAGTGAACCATTGGATTACACATCACGTGGATGTCTGGTTACATCGATACTAAGAATCTTTCTCACGAGATTGTCTCTAATTACACCTATGTCCTAGAAACGATGTCGGTGTGCTTGGGGGACGCCTCGGGACCCGATTGGGTAATCGAGAACATGGAAATCTCGATGTGTTATGAGAACACAGTGTCATTACTGGACCGATCATCCATGCATATGGATGATGTATTTGATTATGCCGTGTCTCTTGAGATTATTGAGTACGATGATATCAAACCACGCTCCGTCAATGAATGTGAACGTAGAGAGGATTGGCCTAAATGGAAAGTTGTTATCCAGGAGGAATTGAATTCCCTAACAAAGCAACAGGTGTTTGGACCGGTTATGCTAACACCGCCAAGTGTAAAGCCTGTGGAACATAAATAGGTCTTTGTTAGAAAGCGTAATGAGAAGAACGAGATACTAAGGTATAAAGCACGCCTTTTGGCGCAAGGTTTCTCACAACGCCCTGGGATAGACTACGAGGACACATATTCTCCCGTAATGGACATAATCACTTTCAGATACCTTGTCAGTTTGGTAGTATCTGAAAAACTGGACATGCAGCTCATGGATGTGGTTACAGCATATCTCTATGGGGATCTTGATTCAAAGATATATATGAAATTACCTGATGGTTTCTTGGTGCCTAAGTCAAGTGACTCTAAACCACGGAATGCGTACTGCATTAAGTTGCAACTCTCACTATAAGGATTGAAGCAATCCGGGCTGATGTGGTATACCGTCTTAGTGACTACTTGATTAGAAAGAGTTATAAGAACAATGAGTTGTGCCCTTGCGTGTTTATAAGGAAAACGAGTTCCAGATTTGTGATTGTTGCCGTTTATGTGGATGATATGAATATCATAAGGACTCTTGATGAGATCAATGAGACTACGGCACATCTGAAGTTCGAGTTTGAAATGAAGGACATGGGGAAGACTCAGTTTTGCCTAGGCATTGAGCTAGAGCACTGACCATCTGGAATCTTGATACACCAAAGTGCATATGTTCACAAGATGCTTAGGCACTTCAATGTGGATAAAGTGCATCTAGTTAGCACCCACATGGTCGTCTGGAGTTTGGATGCTAAGAGAGATCCATTTCGTTCTAAAAAGGATGGCGAGGATGTACTTGGAGCTGAGGTACCATATCTTAGTGCAATTGGTGCACTACTATATTTGGCTCAGTGCACTCGGCCAGATATTGCTTTCTCAGTGACTTGTTAGCTAGACATAGCTCTGCGTCAACTTAACGTCATCGGACCAGTGTCAAGAATATATTTCGATACCTTAAAGGGTCAATGGACATGGGCATGTTCTTTCCATATTAGGATTCAAGATGGACTGCAAAGGAGTGCAGTGTTCCTGAGAATCTAGGCACTGGTCACTTAAGGAACCAAGCTACCGGGTACAGTGTACCTTGCTGCCATGCCCTATGCACAGCTGCCGAGAGTTGTGTGCACGCTGCCGAGCACAGTGCTGCCCCCTGCCGAGCACCAGAAGCTGTCGGTTGTGCACTGGGTGCACACTGCAGAGCACTGCATGCGGGATGCCAAGCTGTGCACGTTGTTTGTTGGACACTGCCGACTGCATACCGAGCGGTGCACGCTGCCAGCTGGGTACTGCCTACCGAGCGCTGCGCTGCAGCTGCCGGGCACTACGTGCACGGTGCACATGCTACCGAGCATGATGTAGCAGCCGAGAAGGGCTGTGCACATGACTGCCGAGCGCTATGTATGCATGCACACTTAGATGCTGAGAAACATTACTCTCTCAATGTACTTGGCACCGCTTGCTGCCCTTATGATATCTTGGTTGGTTTTGCGGATGCTAGATACTTATCAGATCCACATAAGGGACGCTCCCAAACTGGTTATGTCTTCACCATTGGGAATACAACGATATCTTGGAGATCCACTAAACAAACCTTAGTGGCGACATCCTCCAACCATGCAGAGATTATAGCGCTACATGAAGCTGTTCGCAAATGTGTTTGGCTCAGATCAGTTATAAAACACATTAGAGGGACTAGTGGATTGAGCTTCACCACAGACAAGGCAACTTGTATTTATGAAGACAATGCCGCATATATTGAACAAATGAGGCAAGGCTATATCAAGGGTTATCATACGAAGCACATCTCACCAAAGTTCTTCTATAATCAGCAACAGCAAATTCTCCTCAACATCCAAGTTAATCAAGTGAGTTCAGAGGCAAACGTAGCAGACATGTTTACTAAAGCTCTGCCTGAGTCTGCTTTCAAGAAGCATGTGAAGAGCATTGGAATGCGACGACTATCGAGCCTCCCCAATTGAGCTACTTATTAGGGGGAGCCACACTCTCGATCGAGAAGCATGGTGTGTTGTACTCTTTGTCCTTCGACCGAGGTTGTTTTTTCCCACAGAGTTTTTGTTACTTGACAAGGTTTTAACGAGGCAATATTGTAAGCACCATCCGGCATTTCGACGCGCGGCACAAGGGGAGTGTTGTAGGAAATATAACATGTGCGTGTATGCACTTGGTCTTATGCCGTGCATATGGGCCTTATGCGTGTGTCCTAGTTGTAATAGGTTTACATTATGGACTTAACCCAATCCATGTATGATTGGCCCATTGTAATGAGTCGCTATATAAAAAGTTCATCTCTATTTATAATAAGATTGATACTATTCATTCTCTACCCATATTCTACAAGAGAAATTGAGTTATTTTCATTTTTATACACGTATAGAATAAAATATGTTTTGTTATTTTCATGTGGATGTTTGGTACATTATTAAAAACCAACAGAGTTGTTTAGGTGCGGGACTAAATATGCAAGATGAAAAAGGACGAAAGAATAGCAGCTGTTGAATTTTTAATAAGACAATCTAACGAGCACGAAACTATATCCATCAAACTCCAATTATGACGACCCATCGCTCTTCTTCTCTGGCCAAGTAGCTCTCCTGTTTAGACTGAAACTCTCTTTTCTTCCTCCCTCTTATCAATCCATCCTCTAATACCACAGTAGTGTCTCTATATTGTTCATGTTTCATTCTCGTCATCACAAAACTGGTTTTAGATACAGTATGTATTCTTCTCTCTCTCTCTCTCATTAGTTTCAAAATACTTCAAATAATTTTAGAGGTAAAGATAACGTAGTTGTAAGCATATATACCGGGTTCAGAAGATAGTGATGAATTTCAAATAATCAAATGCTTCATTAACTTAATTTTTCAATTTGTATTTATGCACCCACCCCGTGAAAACTTCTGTATCGAAAACCCATAAAGAAAAAAAACCATTATCAAATTTGAATTGAAAGCAAACGAAGAACCCACTAACAAAGAGAGAGCGGCTGGGGTGCACCTGGTCATCCACCGTTCATTTAACAGGGTTACAAGTTTTAGAAAGGGACAGGAAAGGGAAGTCGAGCTTAGATCAGCAGTAACGAAACCAAACTAAATGACAATAATAACAAAATTCATAAAAAAAAATTGGTCTACGGTGCATATGCACCTGGTGCACTGTAGAATTTTCGTAGCAAAAGAGATGTTATTGGGATATTTAGGGGGCAAATGACGGATTGAGAAGAGGGAGGAAGAAGAGAGAGTTTCAGTCTGAACATGAGTTGTTTGGCCAAAGAAGAAGAGTGATATGTCGTCATTATTGGGTTTTGATGGATATGGTTCTGCGCCCGTTAGATTATCTCATTAAAATCCAACGGCTGCTATTCTTTCATCATTTTCCATCTGGCATATTTAGTCCCACATCCTATGAAAACCAAGATGAATTCTTACGTGGAGCACTCGCATCACATGTACCCTACGACCCTCCAATAAAATAGCGACACTTATGTCATTTTTACACATGATCATGGCTAACAAAAACTCCAAATTCTCAAATCTCTTTATTTAAACTAGCATCTATATCCGCATCATGTGCGTGTGTGAATTTTTTACTTTTTTTTACTTCAAGCCTAATTTTTCTTCTTACTTTTCTTTCCCACGTCCCACGTTTTAAGCTTCTTTTTTTTTCTTTTTTCTTGTTTTCAATATTTACAATTACTAATTTGTCCTTAATCTATTAGAAGACATATTATAAAGTTTTAATAAATCAAGGGTATTATAGGTAGTTCAATAATTTAACAGTTTGACATTTTCAAACTTATCTTCTGACTTTATTAATAGCAGATATCTATTTTTTCATCACCATGACCATCGACGAACTATCAGAGTAAGTACTTTAGCCGACGAAAAAAAAGGCCGACTAATATTTTTTTCGTCGGTTAAAGTGATGAAATTTTCCTTCGTCGGCCAAAAAAATTTTGTCGGCTAAAGTTTTTTTTCGTCGTCTTTGGTCTCTTTATTTTAGCTGACAAAAAAAGAAATTTATCGTCGGCTATAATATAATAAATAAAATTAAATATCATAGCCGACGCTCTAAAAATTCATTGGTTATGGTATAGTAAGGGTTTAGGGTTTACAACTTTAGGGTTTATGGTAAATGTCGCATCCCGGGGACTATTCTCGGTCCCGGAACACGACGGTAACCGCCGTAATCCCGATCTAGCAAGTAATCAATACGTCTTTCGACGTATTGATGACCCACCGGACCGAAACCACAAGGCTATAAATGAAATATACAACACATGAATAATAATATGAATGTCAAATACTGAATGACAAATGATCAGAGTAGCATACAAATGTTTTACAAGCGGAAGATAATAGAAAATACTCGAGACCGAAATAATACATGAAAAAGTCTCGAACACTGGGCCCGAATAAATGTCTCAGAGTATCCAACAGATTACAACATACGAAAATACAGAAATCAAGAAACATGAAAACCACACCAGAATGGGAGTCCTCGAAAAGTGAAGTGCACGATAACCGACGCTCCGCGATCTAGTCCAGCTCCTCTAGTGACGGGTGCTGTAGACCTGAAAAGATGTAGAGGTGAGCAACTCGTCCTCGCTAACCTAAATGGGGCCAAAGCCATCCAAGTCGGGGTTTAAAACCCATGAGAAAACATTTCTTATATATGTATATGTACTCGTAAGTACGAAAGAGCATGTGGAAATGTAAATGCACGGCACGCACACAAAGCTCGGTAAAACATGTGACCACATATGAAAGAACTCTCTGGATCTGAGCGGCCGAATCCCGGGTTTGTCTTCACTGCAAACCGGGGCCAACTATCTAAGCGCCCGAGTGCGCAGAATAGCGAGAGCGTCCATTTCCAGCTAACGCCCAACAAATAGCAGGCCACACTTACGTCACGTTTTACTCTGTTCGAGACGAGCGTAAGCGGGATAAATGAATAAAATAAACAGGGCATAGCCCCTCCGGAGGTTAACGGTTATCGACACCGTAGGAGTGCTAGAATACTAGGTCCCGTCGCTCTCAGGCCAAGCACCGGAAATCAGGACGACGGTACTACTTTTCGATCCAAAACTCACACACACACACACACACCAAGTGCTATAAGAAGCATGTGGTCAAGCTTAAAACAATGCATCATTATTTAATACGTAAAAAGTAAAAGAGCCGCCGACCCAAGAGGGTTTCGGCTCACCCATTGGGCGTGCTCCCCCTACCTGGTATGATGGTACAGCTGGCTGCGCTCCAATCCCGGGTCCTCCTGAAGTCTGTGTAGACGAGCTCCTGAGTCTGTGGGTGAGACAACAGTGATAGTCAGGTATAAGTAACTCGAGGATCTACTAACTACGACTAAGACTTGATAAACATTCTTTGTTTATCTTTCTGACATTAGGGTTTGACTTGTTTGACACTCCGATTCTCGAACCGGCGAGAAGTCGGAATTATTTCTTATTCAGTACTTACGTCGTTTTTGCCACGTTTACAAGCTAAAAGTCTTAAAAACGTTTAACCGTAGTGTTCGAAAACGTAAAATAGGTGTTCTACGACATAAGTGAAAAGTCAACGGTCAACAGTAAAGGCAACGGTCAACGGTCAAAAAGTCAACGGTCAAAAGTCAAATAGTCAACCGGTCAAAGTCAAAGTCAACAGTAAAAAGTAAACAGTAAAAGTAAAACTGTAACAGTAAAAGTAAACAGTAAAACAGTAAAAGTAAATAGTAAAAACTGTAACCGTAAATAACTTAAACAGTCAGGGGCAAAATGGTAACTCTGTCCCTGGGTTAAAGTAAAAGTAAAACTAACACGGTAAAAACCAGAGTTTTTACCGTGCCGGTTCCCGACCGGTTTCTCCGCCGGATTTGGCTGGTTTTCCGGCCAAATCGAGCCTCCTGACTACTCCTAACACCTTCTACACATCCTAGGCTATCCAACAACACATCAAACATCAAGAAAGATCGAGTTTTTATACCTCAAGCCTCCTCCTCTGAGTTTTCCGGCGAAACCCCTCCGGCGGAGCTCCGCTGGTTCTCTCCTCCTTCCTCCTAGCTCCTGGGCAGCTCCTGGTGGCGCCTGGGAGTGGCTTGGCTCCTCAAACGACCTGGTGCGCCTCGATCTGCTCTGCACAGTACAACCGGAGTTCCTCTCGTTGCTGGGCGGCGCTGGCGTCGCTGGTGGTCCGGTTGAGGTCACCGGGGCGAGGCGAAGCTGATGGGAGTGGCGGTGAGGCACGACGCGCTGCCGGTGGAGGAGGTGGTGGCTGCTGTCGAAGAGAGAGGGAGGAGAGAGCAGACTGCTCGAAATGGAAAGCAGAAGAAAGAGGAAGGAACCGAAGCGGAAAGTGAGGGAGAAAGGGAGAAAAAGGAAAGTAAAAGGAGAGGTGGAGAGAAAGGGAGAAAGGATAGGGTTTTAAAGAAAAATGAATGGCCACGATTCGTCGATCGAATCAACGGCCACGATTTGATCCCAATCCCAAAATAAATTCAAAACCAAAACCATTTTCGAAAAATCATTTCAAATTACCAAACGTCAAATTTAAACGTAAAAGTTGTACGAAAAATACGTGAAGTGCCGGAAAATATTCCGTAAATACTTTCACGCAAGTGGCGACGTGTGTCTTAACGTAAAAACGTTAGACGAAATGACGACGTACTGAAAAGCAATCGGAATTAAACCCTAAATGTGTCGGAAAATTAAATTAAAATTTCGGGGTCTCACAGTAAAGCTATGATATAATAAATAAATTAAAAATTTAAAAAAATTAAATACCATAGCCGACAATAAAGCATTATTCGTCGTCTATGATATAATACATATAATTTAAAAAAAATACTACAGCCGACGATAAAGCATATTTACATTATTCGTCGGCTAAAGTTTTGATGTTTAAGGTCAAGACCTTCGGTTTCGTCTCATCGATTTGAAACTATTTTTTTTAAGGTCCGGCCAAAATACGTAATTTAGACAGTCAAATGTTTGTTTCCGTGCATTTAGGGATTTGACTTACGAGATTGACTTAACTTTGTCAGATCAAGTTGAATTGTTTTTCTCATACATGTATTTTATCATGATGGTAATATCGGACGGTCAGATTTTCATTTGTCAAGTTTGATCATCAGAATCACAATATGCCTACTAATGTTGTATACATTGAAGTTTTAAGTAAATGTTCCGTGTCAAAAACAAACTTTACGTAGAACCTTTAAACTCAAAAAATAATAAAATAAGATATGAACGGAATAGTGAAATACATCTACGGTTGATATATCACGTAATTCCGGTAAAGTTTCGGTGCTGATAGTTGTGGTCAACACAATTTACCATTCTTTCTCCCTATAGGTAGCCCGGTCTTCGGTGGTTATTTTTCAGTAAATTTTTATACCACTGGTTGGGTCTCATCGATTTGAAACAATTTACAGTTGAAGGTTCAGCCAAAATACGTAATTTAGACCGTCTAATGACCGTTTTCGTGCGTTTAGGAGTTTGACTTACTGGATTGACCGTCCGGATCGAGCCCTTAACGATGTCGATCAAGTTGAATGTTTTCCCTTACATGTATTTTATCGTGATGGTCATATCAGACGGTCAGATTTTCATTTGTCAAGTTTGATCATTAGAATCACAACATGTCTATTAATATTATATAACTTGTTTATTAAGTTTGAAGTAAATGTTCCATTTTAAAAACAAACTTTACGTAGAACCTTCAAAAGCAAAAAAATTGTGAAATAAGACATGGCCAAAATGGTGAAATACGTCTACGGTTGAAAAATGACGTAATTCCGATAAAGTCTCGGTGCTGATAGTTGCGGTCAACGCAATTTACCATTCTTTCTCCCTATAGATAGTTCTAGCTTCGTAGTTATTTTTCTGTAAATTTTTATACTACTAGTTGGATCTCATCGATTTGAAACTATTTGTGTTGAAGGTTCAGTCAAAATACATAATTAAAACTAGAATGTAAATAATGAATTAATGGCGCTACATTTTTAAACAGAAAGCTATAGGACCTCTATTGCATGTCACTTATGTGGAATTCAACATTATGTGATAAAAATCGTAATTTATTGAGTGAACAAAAGAAACAAAAACACAAAATCATAAAAAAAAAATTCCTACTGAGAAAAAAAAATTAACTTTACTTTTGTCACTAACATGAAATTCGGCTTTAAATGAAAGTATCGTAACGTTTGCATGCGTATCTGAAAGAATTAAAAGACGTATCTATCGCGCGGATAAAAGATATATAAACAAGATACGTTGTATTAAGTATAACAGAAATAATATACTTATGGGAATGATTGTGCTGTCCATAATTAATTGTCCAACCTAAAACCTTCCATTATCCTTCCAAGATTTCCATAACTAGTTCTATCTCCCCATCAAAGTTTTATCCACCAAAAACTTATCCCACCTCAACGCTCCTCAAACTCCATTCTGTAAAACCTCAAATCTCTGGCTCAAATTCCATGTATATATAACCTCCACCGCAGCCTCTTTCTCTCTCACAGACACCCCCAAAGGCCATAATGATTGCTGAGCTAATATTTTAAGTTTTCCCAAATATGCACTCAAAAGTTTCTTAAGTTTCCCTCGCTCTTCTCGCACAGGGACCCCTCGATCTTTCTTTTTAAACCCACACACACCAAATTTGCACACCCCAAAAGAAAATCCCCTGATGTGTAATTTTCTATTGCGCTATAAATAAGTCCCCAAGAGTCCAAAATCTTCACTTCACTCTCTCTCTCTCTCTCTCTCTCTATTTCTTTCACTCCAAAACCCACTTTTGTGGAGACCCTTCTGTCTCTGCATTGCAAGCTCCAGCAATGGTGGGCTCAGGCGTCTTCACTATCACCGATAACGACCTCTTCGACTACTTCCCCGAGAACAACACCGGAAAAGACGATGAGGGTTGTGTTCTTTCAGCTAAAGGCAGCAACTTTGTGTTCAATTTGGACCAGAGTCTACTCATCGATGCAAGCTGTGTTGTGATTGGTCAGGTGCTCGGAGAAGGGCCGCAGGCGATTGTCTATGAAGGATTGTGGGTCCCCTCTTCTCTTTGCTTCTTTGTTCTTAATTCTTGGTTGTGGCTTTCTTGATTAGGTTGATCACATTGTCTGCATGTTCTTGAATTTTGCTTCTTTTTGGGTTTGCTTGATTGGTTTAGTTCTTGGCTTGGTTTGGATTTTGTGTTTTTGGTGTTTGAGTTGGGAATTCCTTTGGTTGGTGAAAAAGGTGAATAGTTTAGTGGTGTTCTGGGATTTACTTTTACTGTTTGATGAACTTTTTTGAGCTAAGTATTTCTCAGCTATTTTAATTTCCATTGTTTTATGCCAAGAGAGTGAACAGAGCAGTCTGAAATTTGTGAATTATATGATTAGTGGAATTCTGTTTTGGTATTGTGCTACTCATCAGTTTGTGGATGTGTGTTCTTGGAAGTGGTGTTATATCAGTTAGCATGTTTAGGGTTACAGATTATTCTAGGAGATACAGCATTTCGAAGATGATTTTTTCAAACTACATCATAGAGAATTAGGTGAAAGCTCAATATTAAGAGAACATTTTGGATTTTGGTCTTCATCCATTTATCACAGAATCAGTCAAAAATCTTGGCTCTCCAATAGTGGGCAACGGTTTCTGCATATCATAATGTGGCTCAGGAGAAATCAAAATTTTTCGTTTTTAATACATCCTTTTAATTGTCGGTTTCTGCATAAAAATCTCTCTTAGCATAGGAGGGGCCAAAATTTTATTAGAGTAGCCAAAGCCAAATCTTTTATGCAAATCATTGTTCGTCATTCAGACCACTGCAGCAAATCTTATGTGAGTTTTGTTCTTGTAGTTCCCCCACTTCCTATTATAGTAGTTTCTGTAAATCTGCATCTGAAAATCAGATGTTACTGTGGCTTGTACATCCTATTCTCCCAGGCAATAGATGTTTACAAGAATGTGATCATGCAATGCAATGATACATGATTATTAGCAGTACGTAATGTATGTATCTGTTGTCATGAGTTATAAAGTGCACGTGACCGGATATGGTTTACCTATTCTGGCCATTATATTAATGGCCTTGCGAAAAACTTGAGGAAGGAACGTTATGTAATAATGCTGAGTCTAAATAGGAAACCAATGGTTATATCTGGTAGATGAATATCCTTTTATGATTGGGAAGCTTTGTCCACTATTATGTGTCTTCTTTTGATATTTCATGTGCTAAATAATACCGACTATCATGAGACAGCATTTTGTTTGTTTCGACTAAATAAAAATTTGGTGTATTATTTATAAGTACTGAGGCATTATATGTCCTGGATTGTTGAATTGAAGCTTTCCAGTTGTGTATCCAGGTACAATTCCAATCCTGTTGCAGTGAAAATCATACTGCCAGATGAAACAGGTTTAACCAGTCCTGAACGCAAGGAAAAGTTTCAGAGGGAGGTGACTTTGCTGGCAAGGGCGAAACATGACAACATTGTGAAGGTAAAATACATTTCGTCATATTTGTTTCTATTTTGGCAGTCATCTATCAAAGTCCATCAAGATTTGGATATATTGCATGTTCATCATCTTTATGTTATATTTTTGGGCAAATTTTCATGTTCATCCTTGTTTCTTCGAAATCCTGTTTGATTCTGGTATATGATTCCAATTTCTTAGTTTCAGGGATTGAAAGTTAACCTTACGCAAATGCTGTTTGTTTCAAGAAATGTCTTTTTTCTGTTAAAATTTAGGCAAGATAAGAACATGAGATTTCCTCCTCAGTCACCTGTATGTCTATACCTGAATAGGTTATTCCCTGCCCTGTTGCTGTTAGTCTCTGCAAATTGGATGTCCGAGTAACTAAATTTTTGGGGTTTTGGAATAATCTTGCCTTGGACTAATTGTTTCTCACTTTTAATTTATTAATTTACTAATTTTGATAAAAGCAGTTATCGAACCTTTGGTTATTATAATAGCATTGCGAATGTAGTTTTTTTGGAGCAACTGAACAAAGCTCCAGTTACATAGAAGAAGAATGACTTTCTTTTAGATCTAGTACGTTTTGAACTGATATAGCACTGGGGGCAGTAATTCAGAAGCTACATTTGAGAAATAAATCTCAGTCATTCTTGGCTTCCAAATCATTCAGCACTGCACTCTTTCACCTTCTTAATATATAGTGAGAATACTTAATAAAACCTGAATACCTCAGGTTATAATATATATATATATATATATTAGTTTGTTATAATTTAAGAGTCCATAGTTCCATACAACGTATGACTAGATAAGTCCTTGTCCTGTAACAGTTTATCGGTGCGTCTGTGGAACCAACTATGATGATAGTTACTGAGCTTATGAGAGGTGGTACAATTCAGAAGTACTTGTGGGGCTCCCGCCCTGTAGTTCCGGACTTAAAGCTTTCAATAAGTTTTGCGTTGGATATATGTCGAGCTATGAAATACTTGCACGCAAATGGCATCATACACCGTGACTTGAAGCCAAGTAAGTTTTCTTTCTCACATCTCTTTTCTTTTCATTGTAGCAGTTTGGTTTATGGGCATTGGACACTGGTCATGATTTTATTTTGGATTGGTGCCGTATCCTCTATCCAATTGTAGTCAAGTTTAGTATTAGATCCTAAATAATTAGTCTCATAACTAGTGTCGAAAATTTCCAGATTGTGAGCAATAATTCTTTTCCATTTCCTTTCGTTTGCATGCTCACCTGAGGTTTATAACACAAACACATTCCTAACAGATAGTCTCCTATTTTTTCCCCAGGCAATCTACTACTTTCAGAAAACAAGAAGCAAGTGAAGCTGGCTGACTTTGGGCTTGCTAGGGAGCAGATAGAAGGTGCAATGACTAGTGAGGCTGGAACATACCGGTGGATGGCTCCTGAGGTGAACCATTTTTGTTCGTTGCCTTTATTATTGAAACAATTGTTCAGCAAGAAAGTTGCATAATCAAGATTTTTGTTTCTTCTGAATTAGTTATTCAGCATAGAACCAGCTCCAAAAGGTGCAATGAAAGATTATGACCACAAGGCTGATGTGTACAGCTTTTCAATAGTTCTGTGGGAGTTGCTCACGAACAAAACTCCATTCAAGGGAAGAAATAACATAATGGTGGCATATGCCACAGCTAATGTAAGTTCTGTGAGTGCCTATGAAAAATGAAACTATTATTCCGATTTCCAATAGACTCTTGTTCACTGGTGCTAATCATTTTGAAGTTCTCTACTTACTAAGAAAACTTGTGTGATCACCCTAAGTCACTACTGGTATAAAATAAAAATAAAAATAAAATAAATCAGATACTTACTATTTGCCAGACTTCGTTAAAATACTAGAATCATTGTAGCTCTTGCATTGCAGAATGTACGACCTAGCCTGGACGACATCCCCAAGGAGATTATCCCTCTGCTGAAGTCCTGCTGGGCAGAGGACCCCAAGGTCCGACCAGAATTTGTGGAAGTCACAGATGTTCTCTCCAAATTCTACCAGGAACGTTGCTTAAAGGAGACCGAACATCCTCCTAAGGTAATTGAGATTGAAGGTAATGATAGGAACATTAAGGAACATAATGAGAAGAGCATTAAGGAAGAAGAATCACTGAGTACCTCCAAACCACATGTGTATGAGAAACATGAAGAGAAAAGGGTTAAAAGGCGCAAGAAGATTTGGCCATCTAGTTGGTTCTGTTTCTCTTGCTTTGCTCATTGACCAAATGACATGGTGAGTTTTGTTTGGCTGAGGAGCTTTATGGCCAGGCTAGGAATTCATGTAGGATAATCGGCTGTTGTCTTAGTTTTTGTTGTTGTATACACAGAGCATAGATTTAGGAAAATGTTATCTTGCTAAATGGTTTAACATTTTATGGTGTCTGGTTGTCAATCAAAACCATTCAACTGAATGGAAGTGAATTCTTGCCTCATTGTGTGGAGCTGGAGATTGACAGTATGACAACATGGCATGTTAAATATGTGCAAGAGAACATTCATACACAGTTTCTTAAAACTTGTTTATCTGGACAAAGATTGAAGCCATGGGTTCATAGCTGAACTGGCATATCTTTTGTACAGATTTCTTTCAGAATGTAATGTATTCAGAAACAAAGAAAGAAATGAGAATCATTTTTCCCCATATGGTTTTTTTATTATTTAATATGTTTTATTTTCATAGCACTGATAGCAGGGGTCAGTCTCTATAGGTTGCTGCTATTTTTCTATTAGTAGATATGCTGTTGGGATTTTGTACATTATTTTCTGGTTTGCTGCATAGAGACCCAATCGATCTCTTTTATGTTATTTGACTCCCTTCCCCTATTATTAAAGAGTAAAGACATTTCCCTTCCCCTGTTGAGGACAACTACTGCTGCTCTCATTTTCATTAGCAGCCACTGATGGTACTTGATGCTACTAACTACTTTATTTTATCAATTCTGTTCAAGCTAGACTACTGACTACTCCTTCTCGTCAAGGAGGAATAGTAGGTTATACTCATCTAGTAGGTCACAAAATTTCCTCGTCACCTTTATCGCTTTATATGGGATTGTTTTATTTTTGTTAATCTGTTAATTTGATAGATTTTTGACGTATATAATATTAGGATGTGTTTTCCATGAATGTTTACATTGAGTCATTAAATAACCGTCTAAAAATATAGAGCATCTTGGACGCACCATGATACATTTAAATTTATTTAAATGGACGGTTAGATTGCATTTATGACACTATTTATTTTTTAAATAAAAATTAAATATAATTATCAATAATTGAAATTTTTTAATAAATATTTAGTTAACTTGCGCCTATAAAAATTTTGACATCTACACTATTAGTTGATAATTTATAACTTTCGACATAACATTCTAGTGCCTAGTGCCTAGTGCCGTTCAATATGAGATCACACTCATTAATCATTATGCATTCAATATCCATAACTAATGGTATGTAGGTGTTGATACTAATTACTTTAGGGTATCCAAGCTAGACTATTCCCACGTGTCAAAAGTATTTATTTTATCGTTTGTGTTTCATTATATCGAGACTGCTTAGGCCTGAGAGTGTCGTATGGTACAAAACGGCGACAATCGTTCGATCTTTAATAAATTGATCCAACGGACATAATCAATTCATTAAAGATCGAATGGCTGTCGCTGTTTCGTTCCTTTTCGTCTCGCACAGCACTTCCGTGCGCTGAGCAATCATGTTCATTATATTCTGTCTAACACATTCATGTATGGTATTACAGTTTGTTTTATGTTCATATTTATAGCACCGAAAAAAGTTAATTATCTATCAAAGAATCGAACTTAACACTTAACCGATACATTTATAACGTTTGACATAACATTACGTACTGTGGTTCAACATGATAAAAAATAAAAGAGTATGTGTGGCTATTAAGACCTTTAAATTTACTCAGCATACCTCCATTGCTCTCCACATTTCTAGTTTACTTTTGACTACAAATAATTACTCATTAGATCTCCATTCAAATTTCTAAAATGAAATTGTTTATATTATTTACATATTTCACTTATTATTGATTATACCACTTATTTACTCACTACACCTCCAATTCTTTTTCTCTTTATCGATCATAAAAAATTAGCTATTGTCTCTAAAATAAAAAATGTAGTCATTATAAGAATTTTCACTCTACATATTTTAACTATAATTTCATTACTTAATTTAAGAACATAAATCTCCTAAAAATCAAATAAAACATGGTAGTGAGTTTCATAAAGTTAATTTTATCATCAAAAAATTCTTTCTTAACATGAATTACTTTTCTATTTTACTAGTGTTAAACAAGGATCAAGGGTATCCAATTTTTATCTATGTATGGTTTTTTCATGTATCTCATGATAGACCATTGTAATAGTTTTTCATAATCAATTTTTTTTGTTCAACAGGTGTATGTAATATACTGTTTCATCACAGGATGGATATGGATCATAGTTTTAGCTCTTATTAGATATAGAATTGCTTTTAAAATATGTAGTAAAATTAGAAAATGACAACATATAAGGAAAACAGTAAAGAATTCAATATATTATTTTTGAATTGGAAAACCTAAGAGAATAATATATATTTCAGTTATTGTCTTTAATAGTATTATATAAGAAGATAAATTTGTCATTGAATAACTCAGCAAATAATGAGGTCAATTGATCAAATTTAAAAATCTCATTACTCAAAATAAAAAGATGTGAAATCCACACTTGTGTGATTAACACATTCATAAAAAGATAAAGTTTAAGTTGCAAAAAAAACAAACTTTAAGTTACCAAAAAGAAAAAAATGTGTGAATTTCACAACTCAAAATAAAATACTTCTAAAAACACACGTTAATAATCATGCTCATTAAATGGGTAATTAGTCTCTAAGATTTAGAGTAAAATGACAGGATGTTCTCATCCCACCGTAACGTGGCTATAAACAACTGTCGGCCAGTAGAAACAGCGGGAAAAAGTCGCCGGAAACAAGTGGAGAAGAGGATCAAATATTAAATAGCGAGGGGAGTAGCGTCATCGTGGGTTTCAGCTTCGTCACGATCCGATCCAGTGAAACGTGGACAGCTGGACACTCTCTTCCCCGCACGTGTCGCCCTAAAAAACCCTAGCCTCCCTCCAGTGCACCGCCGCCGTACTCGATCCCTCCCCCCACCATATCAACTCAGCGACTCGTAGAGAGAGAAGACCCAATCCCAACTCAAACAACGACAGAGAAGCTCAGAAGAAACGGACACGGCCACCTAGGGAAGCTTCTCTGTCTTTGAATTTTGAGATTTAAACCCTAAAATTCTTAGCCGTTGATTCGTGGTGTGTAATTTTAAAGTGATTCCACCTGGACTTCCACCTCACTCTCCTTAAACTCCATGAAAGCAGGTTTCTTTTCTCTCTCTTCATCTCTGTAATTCTCGTTTCCTTTTATAGTTTCCCTAATTTGAATGTGTTCGTTACGAATCAGTTCTTAATTTTGTTTCGGAACAGTTAGTTGTAATTTGGATAAGGTAGGGGTAGATTGAATCAGACCGGTTGGTAAAGTTTGGAGTTTGAGCAGATTTGAAAGGGATCTTTCGGTCTTTTCCCCTCGTGTTTCCGTTTTTGGGCTCAATGTAATGTGTGGGTCTTCAATAAGAGCATCCAAATTTGCTTTGGCCTAATCAGTTAGGGGTAATTTTGTTTTTGATGGATTTAGGACTGAAAATTATGGTTAATTTTCAGGTGCTTAATAGAGATCTTTGGGGAGAGACGTGATCTGGTTGATTTGGAAGTAGAGGAGTGTTTGCTGAGACAATTCAAATGGGGACAGGGGAAGAGGGCACACCCTCTAAGCCTTCCAAACAAGCTTCAACTACTCAGGCATGGCTTTGCCTTCTCCTCATTCATAATTCAAGATTTCGCTTTCGGGGATTTAATCATGTGGTTGCTTGAATTGTGCAGGAAATACCAGCACAGCCTTCGTATCCTGATTGGTCCAGCTCTATGCAGGTTCATCACCAAAACACATTCTGGATCGATATGTAATTTTTTTGTAGGTGGTAGATGAATTTGATGCCATGGTGGGTTAGTTTAATTGCTCACTGCTCGTTGTTTGTTGTTTTCAGGCTTATTATGGTGCAGGAGCTGCTCCACCGCCCTTTTTCGCGTCCTCTGTTGCCTCACCGGCACCGCATCCCTATATGTGGGGAGCTCAGGTGAGTTTGTTACTTGTTCTATTGTAGAGAAGGTTGCAATTATTAAATGTTCACTTTTGTTCCTTGCTACTTTGCAGCATCCTATGATGCCACCTTATGGAACTCCTGTTCCATACCCTGCCATGTATCCTCCGGGTGGAGTATATGCTCATCCGGGTATGGTCACGGTATGATGTTCTTCCTCTGATGATTATTTACCCTTGTATCATGAATCGTCAATAAAAGGGGGATTGCATTATATTAGGAAGGTTTCAACTTGATTAACTAATTGGTTTCTTCCACTTTTGTTAGACTCCCGCCTCAGCACCGCCAACAAATCAAGAGTCGGAAGGGAAGAGCACAGATGGGAAAGAGCGCGCTTCAGCCAAAAAACCTAAGGGAGCTGCAGGATTGGTTAGTGGGAAGGCTGGTGAGGGTGGAAAAGCAACTTCTGGTTCTGGAAACGATGGTGCGTCACAAAGGTCAGTGGTCTTTGCCTTGTATTCTGCCTTTTCATACACTTTAGATTGCTCTTCATTCCTTACAAGTGTACATTGGTCAAAGATCTTTTGTGGATGATGTACCCGGTCTGATGTAAATTTCTCACTAACAGTGCTGAAAGTGGTAGCGAGGGTTCATCAGATGGAAGTGAGGAGAATGGTAACCACCAGGTATGTGTAAGCCCTGCAGTTGATACTAACGTGCAGTAGTTGGGTAGCTTTTGCAATTTACCTGCAATACCGGCTGGTACAGTATAGTTTGTGCTTTTGCTTTTACACTAACAGTTTAACCTGGCATGCGAAATAACTTTTGGTATGAAATTCTTCTAAAGAAAACACGGTTATAATATTGTAGGAGTATGGTGCGAACAAGAAAGGAAGCTTTGACAAGATGCTTGCAGATGGTACGATAATCGAGTGCTTTAATATATTTATTTTGGTCTGATATAATGATCATGTTTAAAATACAAGTCCTTTTAACGACAAAGAAAAATACAAGTCCTTTTCAGGCTTTTCAGATGTAGAAAAATACAAGTCCTTTTCAGGCTTTTCATATGTAGGAGTGTATGTAGACCGCGGTAAATGGTACATTAAGATGGTTTTTCTCACATTTTTCAGGAGCGAATGCACAAAATAACACGGGTTCAGTGCCTGGGAAGCCTTTAGTTTCTATGCCTGCAACTAGTCTGAATATGGGAATGGACTTGTGGAATGCATCCCCTGCTGGTCCCGGAACTGCAAAAATGAGAGGACAACCTGGAGCCCCATCAGCTGTCGGTCGTGACCATTGGATTCAAGTACTAATCTTTCTTATATTTTCTTTCATTTTTGGCAAAATATCTTTCTTGTGTTTTAAATTGCCATATTTGTGGTACATATTTTTCTCTTGTTATTCTGTACTTTAATCCATATGTCAGTGTCCGTATATTTAAAATAGTAGTAATATCCATTTGTATGTATTCGTATGTAAAATTAGGAAGAGTTATTTGTAGGTTAATGACTCGGATCATAGTGAAATGATTATAAGAAGTTAAAAAGTGAATTTAGTTTACATACTGCTATATTCATATTTTATTTTCCGTATTTTGTCTCTTCTTAATTACATGCTGAATTGTCTAGTCTTGAAGACCTTCCATGATCCTTTTTCTTGAAAATTTGCGTTGTCCTTTTCGTATTAGTTGTATCTCCAGATTAGGCTTTAAATCTGTCCTTCATATGACAGGATGAACGGGAACTGAAAAGACAGAAAAGGAAGCAGTCAAATAGGGAGTCTGCTAGGAGGTCAAGACTGCGAAAGCAGGTACGATGCAGTTTTACTCACTGTTACACTTCACACCTGTTGTAGAAAAGTAGTTGACAATCGTTCCCATCCCACTTAGTGAGGGATGTTGGAACTAGACTAGTACTTAGGGATAAGTCGGAGATTTAATCCTTGTGAGTGTAACAACAAGGATCATCATCTAATTTGGTTGCACCAGCCAGAGCAGGGATGCAGGAGGAGAAAATAGAACTAGTGCTAAGGGAAAGCTAATAAGATGTTATATCACGAAAGAACTATATGCTAAGACCTAAACTAATGCATACAATTATGATGTTCCTTTTTCTATAGGCGGAGTGTGAAGAGCTACAAAAAAGTGTACAGGGACTGACCAATGAGAATCATGGCCTTAAAGATGAACTTCAAAGACTCTCCCAGGAATGCGAGAAACTTGCGTCTGAAAATACTTCTTTAAAGGTTTTTCCAATGATCATTGCATTTTGTTATCTCTATACTCATTTATCAAATGTTAATAATCATCTCTTCTTGCAAGTGGGGCTAACTTACCTCAGAAGCAATTTTGTGTTTCCTGAATTGTTTGACTGATATCTTCTTGAAGTGAAGCCCAGTTTGTGACACTACGATGTTTGTTGCTAAACAGGAAGAGTTGACACGATTGTGTGGACCAGATTTAGTAGCGAACATTGAACATCAATCTCATGGTGGTGAAGATAACAGTTGAGATGGAACTGTTCTCTCTTTGTAGTAACAGAATTTTATTGAGCTCCAGAACGATGACCCTCACTTTAGTTCGAGTGTAGAACATGTGTTTTTCTTATACTAATTTATACACTTAACCCTACTCTGTAACTGTACCGTTTATTTAGTATTGAACATCAATCTCGTGGTGAAGATAACAGTTGAGATGGGACTGCTCTCTCTTTGTAGTAGCAGAATTTTATTGAGCTCCAGAACGATGACCCTCACTTTAGTTTTAGTAGAACATTTGTTTTTCTTATACTAATTTATACGCTCAACTGTTAACTGAGTTGGGTCCTTGATGGAGCAACCATGGCGATTGTTGTATCATTGGAAAAGAGTATAATAGATAACTTCCATCTTGATTTGACGTTGCTAGGTTACTTGCCCTGCTCTTTGTTATAGCCTTCACACATGCAATGGAATGATGAAACCAAAGAGAAATTTTTCACGAAGAATTAGAATTTGAGAACACGAGCATTCCTTTTGGGGATTCTAGTTTATAGCAAATCCAACAGCTTCATTGTTTTATTGGTATTTTTAAATTTGGGGAATTTTTAACTGTTTTTATGTTCAACAGATTTCATATCTCGTTCTTTAAAATGGAGATGGAGTAGAAAGATAAGTCTTTATTCTTTAAATATGCAGTAATGTTTTCTTTCTCTAAAATTTAATTTCACATTCTTCAATGAGATAAAATCATCTATATAATATTTTATTGGATGTTTAAACATTACAATAAAATGCATAATTTTTTGTCATAATTAATTATGATATAATATATTTTATTGTTGCATTAAATGCTGAAATCTCTAAAATAAAGAAGCTAATAGAGTTTAAGTATATTTTTAGAAGATTTTAGCTTTTACTTCCTTATTTTAAAGAAATTTTGGAGAAGCTCTTAGACGACATGCTCTTAAAGGATTTGTTGATTAGCGTTAATCCATGCATCTTGCAGGTTTAGTTTTTTGTATCACTGTGGGTGTATTGTATCTGAAATTAGTGGCAAATTTAAAGAAGTCCATGGAATCTGAAAGTCTGGGTGTATTCAATATAGAGTTTTAATAGTCTATAAAAATCTGGGTGTATTCAACTAGATTTTAAAAAATTATTATGAATTCCACCAAAGTTCAAAGATATTCAATTGTGACTTTTTAAAATGAATATAAGTTTAGATGTATTCAAAATATCATTCACTTATGGAACTAGTAACTCATGGATAATTATGGATTTTGTAGTGTAAATTACACACACCAAACTATCATATTTTTTCCACCCACTTGAGCAAAGATTTGGAAAAGTCTATATAGGCTTTCTCCCTTGTTTTTAATAATATTTTGTATTATCAACATATTCTCCTATTCTTCTCAATGTTTGTTGAATGTTAACTTTTTTTGTCTTTCAATTGTGATGGTTGGAACACACGATAATTAAATATTATCTGCTAACTCTTCAATTTATGGTAGGTTGTTCAATTTAGGTAACTTTGTCTGGATAGTTTACTGATAGCTACTAGATAGTTTCCCGATAGCTACTGCACAGAAATAGCTGATTTTTTTATCGTAATTGATGCACATAGTTTTTGATGGCCTTATTTATATGTTTGTACTCTAGACAGTAGATATTACATACTAAATGATGATCTATTGCCTTTAATAGATCACAGATTCTAATGCCTTGAGTAGATTTCAGATTCTAATGTCTGATAGCTACTGCAGTTAACTGATATCTACTGGATAGTTTTATGATAGATAACTGATAACTACTAGATAGTTTTCCAATAGCTACTGCACAAGAATAGTTGATTTTTTATCGTAATTGAGGAACCTTCACAAAATGACATAAAGTTTGCATCTACATCCATACAAAAACTATGTGCATCAGCAACCTCATTTATTGTTCCAGACTCTTGCTTTAATTGAGGAACCTTCTAACTCAATTTTTTGGTTCATGTTTTTTCTTTTTTATGGGTTGACTGATATATATATATATATATATATAACATGTTTTTTATTTCCTTCAAGGCTGCATGTATGATTAGTTATAGTTTAACAATATATAGATGAGAGATTCACAAGAACATGATAAACGAAATGATCATGAAACTTGGACAGCGGAAGAGAGCAATGTTTTGCTCCAACTTATGGTTGAAGGCGCTAGACTTGGGTTCCGTGATATTAATGGTGTAATAAGTAAAACAACAGTAGAGGCGAAGCTACTTCCTAAATTTAACGAAAAACTCGCCAAGGAGATAACTTTCAGCCATTACCAAAGCTGAGTGAAATGGTTTAAGAAACAATACAGAGGTGAGTATTGCTAATCAATGCAAAATGAGTATTGCTAATCAGATGTGGGCATAAACTCAAACCAATATCAACAATGTAAACAATGACAATAAAGAAATTGATTATGAAGGAAAAGAATGATTATATCATTATTTTAAGGACGTCTTCTTTTTTGATGTTAATGATGATAAATTATTATTTTTTTCTTTATATTTTTGACACATGTATCTTTTGGTTTTGTTAATTATATTTGGACGTTCTTCATTATTTAACGCTTTTTTTATCTTGTAAATATTGAGAAATCTGTAGAAATCGTTCATATAATGTATGTGGATTTTCATAAATCCGTAGAAAGTCTAGTAAAAATCAATGATTTTAAAAAATCAGTAGAAAACTGTATACTATTTAAAGAGTGAACTATTTGAAGAGTCTGTAGCTTTTAAAACAATCTGTCAATTCCATACAAATCCATATACAATACCCTGAGATTCATCCTTGGGTTTCCTTATCAATCAGTTTCCCAAATTACCTCGATGACTCTAGAGTTCGAAGTTTAGACTACCACTTCATCCCAATCAGTTTCCAAGAGATAAGAGATGAGCAGAAGATTCGTGTTACTGACGACAAAGTAGGATAAAAGGGGGAGTTAGCTACGTGTAGGCAAGAATGGCTGAAATGTGCCTATAACTATTTCACCATAATAACTCAAATGTAAGATTTTTCACAATGCAACAAGCCTCGGCAATTCGCTAGAGCACAAATTAAAAACTCAGTTGCACCAGTGAAATTCTAACACAAATAAGACAGATTAATCGATCAATCGGCAAGTCACTCGTCTCATAAGAGGAAGAAAAAGAGTTCAAAACTATGGACATTGAACTTTTCATGGAGAACTAGTCATCTAAACCAGAGTCAGGCTTCAATTGCATGTTCTGTGGCAAATCTGTATTAGCCCTTCCCCTCGGAATTTGATCTGTTTAGGAGGACACAGTTTGATCTTCAGTTAAAGAGAACAAAGTAAAGTTTTAGCAAGAAAGCAGTAACTACTAGCCTCCGTAACCTAACGTTGATGCCCCACTTTACTGGATCACTGAAGCAGCTACCAACCCTTGCTCTACTTCTCTAACAAAATGTATGAGATGGGGTTGTTTGACCAATATTCTCACCTGAACCGAAAATTTTCAACAACATAGCTCTAGCATACTGGATCTCTCCTTGGTGTGCACTAATGAGTTTGAGCTGCAATGAAGAAACCAGAATACCTTTATGAATGAACAATTCAGTTCTGTATTCAAAATATAAAACAATGAGCCACTTTTGAAGAGTATTGTATTTGACCCACACCAAATACATTTCCAAGTACAAAATAGTCAAGACCAATTGCAGACAGAGGGCATACCAATTCACCATATGTAAGGCCCAAAACGCGATCAATTTTCGTTTGATTCTTCAAAAAAATGGAAGAACATGAGCAGTAATTACAGCACATGTTGTTCTCATGTTTAAAGTAGTGCACGTAACTGAAGTTGGATATGAAATGCTATAAGAATGTAATCATCAGTCCAGATGATAAGACACCAATAAGCACTCGTACATCTAAATATCTAGATATAATGATATCATAACAAAAGCTTACATGACAACTGAACATACGAACAAAAGTAATAATACTAAATTGAGTTACTCGGATTTACCACACATTTCCCATAAAATACAGGAAATAAATGATTCTGAAAATAAAGATGGTGGTTTTTTTTTGAAAAGTAAAGATGGTGGTTATAATTACATAACAAAACGAACTGAAGATTAGGGAAAGAGAAGATCGACATATAAAACCAACTCAAGAAATAATTGTCAGTCTTCTTCAATAGATACTGATGGAAACAAACCAAAAAGAAGCAAATTTATCTTACATCAGCAGATGGAAGTTGGAGCCAAACAAGAAAGGCAAACTTCATGTGATAGTAATATGGGCACCTGCAGATAATCAAAAGTTTTAAACAAAAATTAGGATATCCATCTGCTTCATAACATTAAACAGAAGCCCGTGAAAGACTCTTCCTTGTCCCAAAAGAATCTTCTAACCATATCTAATTCTTAAAGATGTCAATTTCCATTTGCCCATATAGAAGGTAATCATCTGTGCTTCAATTAAAGGAAAAATTGTTGGACACATCTAACCATAGTCTTCATGTCTTTAAAAATATCATCCGTATTGTAAAAATACCAAATAACCAAAAGAGACTGACAATGATCCAAAAACTTGAAAGAACGATCAAAGAATATGTGTTCTTGGTAAAAAAAATGAAGATGAATAAAAGACGACAATGTACTAAGACCAAAGAAATAACACAGATAGAACATGCTAGATGCAACACATCAAACACTATGGATTTTGTAGCAGCACGGCTTATCTTATCCAGCATTTAACAGATAATGTTTCCTATATGACAGATATGCTACTTCAGTAAACAGGACCAGAGCCTTACCAAGATATAAGCCAATCGGAAAATATTTCCACAAGGCTGAAAGATCCATAAGCTGCAATGATTCGAATCGAGGTGCAAAAACAATAGAATCAATTTAGTTGCCTAATAACGCTTGAAAATAACAATCTTCTATATACAGATAAATAACAAAATCCCCAATAAAGAAGTCACTTCTGTTGCGTAGGATCGTCTTTCCTCTCAATTGCCTTGCATGTACAGTACACCGGGACAAAAATCCCCACAGAACAACTGTACCAAATCAAAAGCCTCAACTTGTTCTATCATAAGCCGCAAAATAACAACTTTCAAAATTCAACATTGATTGAAGAAACATCAATCCTGTCTTACCACGCTGTTCGAATAACAACGTTAGAACCCAGAGGACAAAGGAGCAGCCGAAGCCCGGCCTGCATCCAATCATAAAAACAGATACTTTCAAATATTTCATGCAATAAAAGATTTCCGATTCATTTATCTCAGAAATAAATAAATCAGCAAATCAAGGATGAATATTCCGCACAAATGAAGCCTGAGAGGAAATGAAACATAATAATCATCGAGACCTAACCTCACTGGCTATGCCAGATCCGAGAAGACCCATCTTTTCCAGGCAGAAAAAGCAAAACGCGCGCAGAGGTTTATTCGGCGTTTTAAACACTTGTGGCGGAGCGGTCGGGGAGGTGACGTTTATTGGGCCGGGCTTGCTCCAGCCCAAATTTAAAAGATTAAAAACCGTAACGGCGTCTTTCTGATCACTTTTTTTAACGTCAAGTGTGTCAAAATTTACCCGGATGTCGTAAACGATTGAAAAAAAAACTGAAAATATTAGACATGGTTAAAAAAATATGGTGTATCTATTTCTATTTTATACATTTGTCTCATTAAATATTTACAGATTTGCTCAACTACACCTGTTTTCTAGAA
The DNA here is from genome assembly GCA_951800085.1 of Comarum palustre. Lineage (NCBI taxonomy): Eukaryota > Viridiplantae > Streptophyta > Magnoliopsida > Rosales > Rosaceae > Comarum > Comarum palustre. The sequence continues at coordinate 7,379,103 of OX637588.1, read as the reverse complement.
AAAAAACAAATTGATACATGTGCAACACATGTTAAGAGACTAGTGCTATATATTAGGTCAGCTTGTATGTGTTTGAGAGTAAAACCCTAGAACATATGTATCGAAGAAAGAAAAAGAGTAAATACATTTTAGTTTTTAAGTTGTAGTTGTTGGAAGTCTCTAGAATTAGTGTGTCTAGAACTCTCTTTAGTCTCTATCTAAGTGTTTTTAGTTTGCTAGAGAATGTGAACAGCCCAAGTTGTGTAGCTCTTGTATCAGTTTGTTGTTTCCAGTAAAAGTCTCCATTCAGTCCCATCTCTCTCTGTGTGCTCTAGTTTGTTCTTGTTGGTTCTATTGATTTTGGGAAAGAGAAGGTTTCTCTGCTGTGTGTTTTATTTAGTCCTCATACTATATCCTCAATATTAATATTCAATATCAACGAAAAATAGCCAATTGAAGGTTCAATGTTAAAAACAATTGACGAGATTCCGAAGACAAAATCGACGGAGGAAAAGAGCAATCGAGCGCACTGTTCTTTTTTATATACCTGGGCAGAGGGGGCGGTTTGTTTTGTTCATTGGGCTCTGCTTGCCAGCCCAAAAACATAAAATGAAAATGAAAAACAACAACGGCGTCGTTTCATTCCTCCTTTATTAGACCAGTCGCAAACTCACTAACCCTACTAAAAGCTCCAAACCCTAGTAGTGTTTTTTTGAATGAAATTTGTCATCACTTTATTATAAAGGAAATATACATAGAGACGATGTATAAGTACATAAAAATAAAAACATATGAAAGTAAAATTGTAATAAAAACAACAACGTTAAAACAATAACGCTAATATTCAGTTTACGCTTACGTACTATTGAGCGAGATGAGTAGTCGGTGATTTGACTACCCATAAAAAATCAATACAAAAAATGATAAAAATCATTCTGACATCGGGATGAGGGCAATCTTCCACCTGAAGAATCGAAGAAGGCCAAGGGTGATTTCATACATAGCCATGTTGGTAGACGATCATTTACGAACAAATACCATAATTGTGGGTCTATCAACCAATACCAAAACCAGTGTAGAGACCAAAACCAAAAACACTAATAGTAATTCTAAGAGCAACAATAAATTGGATTCCAGGACCTAGGCCTACAAAACCCATACCCTACCCAGCACACACAGGTGGACCCAAATGGCCAAATCTGCCCCGACCTAGAAGCTAGCCACAACATCATCGTCAAGAAGGACTCTCCCTCAGAATCTTATATATATTTAGAATTGTTGTCTGTAAATGACTTGGTAAAGTTTTGAGACTAGAATAATCTTACCTTTTTTGTGGCCCTTTGGCCTGCCTATATAGATATGTCTTGGAAACTGTGTCATTCCTCTCCAATGTGGGACTGCCAGAAAGGCCTTTCTTAACATCTCTTTTTGTGAGGAATTGTGAGAATAATGAGAATGGTGATCTAAAGAGGTGTGAATGAGATTGATAGAATAAATACATTTTTGTGTAGTTGAGTTTCCTCATGGGTTGTCCATGAATCCATGTCAGCCCACCTGCGCAAATGAGTGAGGAAAGAAAGCCCCTTCGACGCCTTAGCCGATAAATTGATTTCAACGAGTTTCGGATTTGAAAACCATGAGTATAACAAAAGTACTAACAAAAGAGGTACATGTGGTGATGTATTATTGATGGTTAGGTCGTATATTCAAGATATCAACATGGTATGAGACGTGTAGGTTCATATGTTTCGGATGTATAGACTAATTGTTAGTAATGAGTGGAGGGAGTGCATTATCATACATGCATCGGTTTATCATTATTTATTTAAAATGTTGTTGTTTGATTATTTGAAAACGTATGTGCGACATAGTTAAGAATAACGTAAAGAGGTTTGGCCATATAGAGCGTAATCTCATCCCTATAAAACTTGGTTCAGGTTGTACGAGGACACATTTTTCTAAAAGCTTAACTGTGACATTCCGCTGATGTGTGCAAGATTAGAAAAGTTTACGAAGAAGTGGGAGCGAGCTAGATCGCCAGACCTGATTTGTTTATGTAAATCGTTTTGTTATTTTAAAAGCTTTATTTTCTTTTATTTATTTTGAGAAAAGTATTTAAAATTATTTTATTTTCTTTTACTTTTCTCGTTCACACCTCAGGCTTGATGTTTGTACTTATAAACCACCGACAACCGGGTCTGGGGTGTGACATCAAGATTCCTCCCTGAATCTTCACCCCACAGCTGGAATATCCACCATCCACTAGTATGCGATCTGAATACATGCACTACCCAAGCTTCACCGAATGTAAGACCAAATCCGAGTACATGCGACCCCAAATTGGTGATCTTGATTGGGTGCACAATCCAGCAACAGTACCAGCAGAACCATCTTCACCGAAAGGACTTGTGCATACACCACCTTTGACCAAGCATGTCGTAAAAAAACCCTCCCAGCCTTAATCTTCGATCTGCTACATCGATTTCCCGTCCGGCCGCGCACGAGCCACGCCGGTGAGGCCATAGGCCAACACAGACATGGCGGCGCTGCCGAATGAGTTCTTCTCCTCTCTTCGGGTTTTCTCTCAATCTTTTTATGACACAAGGGTGTGGAAGCCATTTGTTATGAGAAAAAAAATGTAGGATCTCAAGCTGCTCTAGATACTATAACGATATAAAACAGAAGAATTTTTGGGAGAAGTCAGGATCCACAACCTGTGCCTGACTTGTTCTATTTGTATGAATCAATCATGAATTTATTATAATTTGAATTACAAGAGATTGAAGAGAATAACAAATTAATATACATTGTTCCTATGAGATATCAGAATGAAATATAATTCAAGATTAGTCAATACAGTTGCAGTAGATAATAGATGGCTTATCTATGCAGTGACAGATTTGAATGAATTGTTGTGTTTATCTCTTGTACCGGTCTATTAGATCAGACAAGTATTTTCCTATATCAAATAAATTTCATGCCATGAATTAAGACGCTTGATTTATATGTAATGGTGGTGTTCACTGGTATCTTTGTTCAAATGAGAAGCTTATTGGGAACTTCTTGATTTTATTTTGGTGTGGTGCAGATGAAGATGATGCAATTTCACTGATAATGAGATTCCTCAAAATTCTGGTTTTCTAAGCTAGATATGTCTATGGCTGCGCGCCTGCAACTACGTTGATGCATATTCATTTTTCCTTTAAAAACGTATATCTTGTTTGATTCTGGTGGCTAGGGTTTGCTATAAAACTTATCTGTAGGATCTAATCTGTTTCAGAAATTACTCCATTGTGTATGAAATTAAACATCAGAAGCTAGTTGTAGGCACATATGTCTAATTAGCACACTTCGACTGCACTTTAACTGACCATAACAGTTAAAACCCCTACAACAAGACATGTTACAGACATATGGTAGTGTCAGCTATTATTAACCATGACTCACCACCCGAATGGTACAGTGCGCGCGCCCTCACGTGCAGTCCGGATATCGTCATCTGGTAACAGAATGAACTAGTGTCCCACATCGAACAATATATCGAAGTCTTCTCAACAACATGTTATACATAATAACTCTCTCTCTCTCCTCATTTACTAAACAATTACTTCTTACTTACTGTTATTATGTCAACACTGATGTTAACTTACTCGCTGGAGATTCGAAGATCGCCCTTTAACGGTCTAGACCTCAATATAAATGATTTGTATTTTTGTTGACAGACTAACGGAACGAAAAAATCGTACAACGCTATTTAACGGTATCCAACACTAGCTATATCAGAGAAATTCCATGTCTCAGATAATGGTGATGGGAGGTGGCCAATATTGCTTAGCTTTCCCTGTTATCTTTGTTCATAAAACAAGCAAAAAGTTACAGAACGTGAAAAAAAACCATGAAAACTTGCACCAACAGAAACCTGATCCCAAACCCTTCATAAGAACCTGGTCGATCAGGATCTTTAAAGTAACAAAGCCCCTTACTTACATCCCAATCTCCCCCCAAACCCCAATAGTTAAACACTAAACACAGCGAGTATATAAGAGCAACTTATTTAACTAAACGCTATTCCCCCTAAATAAATCCCCTAACACCTCCATGCCGACGTGGTCACCAGGGCCCTATCATGCCAGCACAGCACCAGCTCCGCCTGCCGCTTCGCCACGTGGAACCCCCTGACCTGGACCTTCTCCAACAAGCATTGGGCCTGAAAGTCCGCAAACTGGCTCAGCTCCACGGCCCTCATTCCCGCTCCGTGAAACACTTCCCGCCAAGGCGGGACCCGCCTCCCCGCAGCTGCCACCGCCGCCTCAATCTTCGGCCTCATCAGATACGCCTCGATCTTCCTCACCATCTCGCCGCCCGGCACCGCGGCGTCCAGCGACTCCATCATAATCGAGAAGAACTCGAGCCCGGACACGAAGTTCCTCCTGAACGACGTCGCTCCGGACTCAGCCATCCCCTCCCCGTCGACGAACACCACCACGCTCGGCGATACGCACCGCATGTCGCCGAGAAAGGCGCCGACGATATCGGCGGCGCCGAGGCGGCGCATGATGTAGGGTGACAAAAGAACCGCCGTCTTCTCTCCGTCCATGAACTTGACGGCCTTAAATGATAGAATCTCGAAGGTTCGGACGAGAAGGAAATCAATTTGAAACCTGATTCTGAGCTCCTGAGCAAACTGTGATAAGTTCTCTCTCACCAGCCTGCTCTCGACGGCGTATTCCTCTGGCACGATGGCTGTGATGCGCAGCACCGGCGGGTTTGTCCTTGACACGTCAGCTTTCTCGGCGAGCTCTTTCATGAGAGAAGCGTACTGGCCGCCGAGGCCGATGTCGAAGTCGATAACGTGGATGAAGCTGGAGCCGTTGAGCGCTTCCAGAAGAGCCTGGTTAGTTGTGAAGTGGGAGAACATCGGGATCGGAGAAATTACGGAGAAGCTCTTGTAGGCTCTGATGGTCTGGACAATCTCAGACCAGGAGGAGAGGTTGTGGACCGGGCTTGAACCGGTGGAGGTGTGCAGGAGGGACTGGAGAGCTTCATTGAAATAAACCGCGGCGCGCTGGAGAGGCTTTCCGACCTGTTTTGAGTTGGGAGAGGACAATGTCTTGCGTTTGTTCAGCCGGTCCAGGATGACCTGAGCTAGGTTAAGCTCGTCCGAGTCGAAACAGTCAGCGGCTCGGATTAGCTCCTCTATGAAATCAAACCCTACGTTGGAGTTGAGGGATGGATGATGAGTGTCTGTCTGATCATATGACGTGAGATTGTGGTGGCTGAAGTTGTGGGAGGAGTAGACCTCGGACAGGCTGAAGTCGGAGTGGACCAGTTGGGTGGGATCAAACGGCTGAGGGTGAGGGTACTCCTGGAGATTATGAATGTGAGGCTCGCTGATGAGGTGGTGGTTCAGGTGTGTGTTGATAGTAGTAGTAGGTTTCGGGTTTGGGACGGAGTCGTCGTACAAGCCCAAGTCTCTCATGATGGAGTCCCAGTCGACCTGCTCTTCCCACTCCAGAGGCAGATCATGGTGAGTCAGGACGTCGGAGATGGGTGAAATTTTGGAAGGCTTATCGGCCGCCACGGGGCTGTGGCGGAGGTCGAGAACCGAGGTTGGCTCGTAGCAGAGGTTTGGATTGATGCGGGAAGGAGTGTGGAATCCCAGGTTGGTTTCGGGTTTAAGGTTTGGAGATTGGTTGTTGTTGATGTTGTTATTGTTGGTTTGAGATGTGGTGACGGGTACTCTCATGGCTCGGTTAGAGGAGCAGAGAAAGATTCAGAGCTAGCAGCAAAGAAACTCAAAACCCAAAACTCAAAGGTGTGTAGGATTTGGTTCTTGGGAAATTGTAAGGGGGCTTTTGGTGGTGATGATTGCTGGCTTTTTATCTTTGCGTGTGAGTGTGTGCATGGTGGTGGTGTGGTGGTGGTGGAGAGTGTATCGCACTAGATTAAGGGTAATGTGCATACATGACAGACAAGAATGACGAGGGTTAGAGAGGGCGCTTTTGATCTCTTTGAGGCTTCTTGTTCAAGTCATATATGACCACCATGCTTTTGAGTTCTGTCATTGTTGGATTCGCTCTGCCTTATTAGCTTTTGCTAGCTCAGTGCCCATGCAAAGCACTTGAACCATGTCTATCGATTTAGACGAAGGATCCAACAGTCAATCTTTAAAGATCCAATATATGAATTATGGAGTTGTATTGTAGGTGGAGGATATTAAAGTTTTTTTCAGCTGGTTTAATATATTTTTAGAGGTATCTTTGGACAACGACAAAATAATCAGGTAACTTATTACAAATTCTTCCATGTTTATGATCTTATTTGATCATTACCTCATCACTTACAATATTAAAAGGGAATATTTGCCAAGAATTTAGCTTAGGTTCATTCTCCCATCATCAGACCTAGAGTCATTCTCCCATTTTCTTTCCGGTGTAGAGACTAGATATTGTGACTGATTCACCCTTAAATCAGACATATTCCCATTTTAACCTCTCAACCCACCATGTTCGATCAACACCCTCCAGACCACAGCTTGGATATTAACTGTGATCTAGATTGAAGATGATTTCTCACTCGCTCGCTGACGACGTCGAGACAATAAAGACTAATTTGGTGTTCGGTTCGACTATCAGACGGCGCTAAGGAGGGGTCGGAGGGCGGATCTGGTGTAGAGGAAAAGAGTGAGGGCCGGGTAATGGTGAGAGAAGAAATGGTTGAGACGGCTGGGTCTTTGAGGAAGAGAAGTGGATGACTAAGGGAGAGGAACAAAAGGTTTATGATTATGAGATTGCAAATTGAGGAGCATGAGACTTGTGCCAATCAGTGACTGCAAAGTCATAACCCATTTCGATACTCACCAAAGTGAGATATGGATCCGGATGATTCAATGTTTAAAGTTCAATATGATTAGACATGTTGACAAATTCCACCGCCAAACTGTCTTCTCTTTCTTGCTTAAATTTTGACTTATTTTTTGGATTAAATTGGTGGTAACATGGATTGAGACTTTAAACAAAGACCTATTTCAATTATGGTGGAATGAATGAGAAAAATTTGAGAACTGTGTGGTGTGATAAGAGGGTATTATTGTAATTGAATGAAAATAATTATACTTCTTTTTCTCATTCCGAATGATAAATAAATAAATAAAGTAATGGAAATGACTTCTTATTCTCATTCACCCTCATTCTGATTTACCATTATTCTCATTCACCCTTATTCTCATTCCATATTAGTAAACGCACCTTAAGAGTTTAGATGTGAAAACCTCATACCTAAGTTTGAATAAGTTGATGCTGAGTGAAGGTCTATCATAATCTTATTCTCGGTAGCAAGAGATTAGGAAGTGCTCTGAATTGATATCTCGAATTAGTCTATAAATCTAGAAAATCTTTGAGGAAATCATCTGATATTCATCATAAATGCATCCGAATTGTAATTATGCATACAAAGCCTTACTTCTCCATACATTGTTACCTCTGACCCAAATTATAATAACTCCATAACCATCACGGCTTGCCTTAACTAACTCAATGGTAGGGCTTTCATTTCTTAGCTTAACCTAACTAATAAAGTCAAGGTTAGGGCTTCATTTCAAAGACATTAGGAGGGAGGAGTCGGTCAATCTCAACTGAACAACGACAAATAAGTCAAGATGTTTGCGTTAAAGTTCCAAAGTTGTGTCTCCCAAACTCTTAATAGAATGACCCACAAAAGCTAGCTCTCATGAAAACCACCACCCAGCTTTACTCTTATCCCACTTTGAAAAAGCTTCGAAAAAGAGCCATGAAAAAGAGCCATGATTAACAACTTTGAGGCCTGGGATAATGACTGTGAATGTGGAAACTCTCACAAACGTATCTGTCTATCTTTGATAAAACTTAACTGCCTGCAAAGTTAAAAGCTTCGCTAGCACAAGTCTTCCTCGACTAACCACTTTTACCATTCACAAATGTAGTTTATTGAATCTAGTCTTGAATTTGAGAATCGGAGTCGTTGTTTGTAATGAAATGGATTTGACAAAACGATGTTTCAGTAAGAAACGCATCACACTATTTCATGTGGATCGTCGTTATTATCTTATACTAACCATCAAGCACGCATTTTGTACGTGTAAAATGACTTTGTTCGCACCTGTAAAATATTTGGTTTTTATATCACTGTCTATAACACTCAGTAGATAATGTATCTCAATCTTAAGACTTACTAATCATATATTTACATTAAGATGCATATAATTTGAATAACAAATATTTTGTAGTTCGATCAATATTATGTAACAATTATCTGAAACACTAATAAAAATTACACAATTGATTGACACCAAATTTATATTAACAATCACAATATATATCTAGAATTACAAGTAAGGAACACTCATCAGTTCATGTCATAAGCTGAACTGATAAACTTAATTAATAGGGAAATTATTTGTTGTCTTAAACCCTAAACTCACATATTAGCATTCATATGCATCGTCAAAATTAATATTTTTGAAAAAAATGATATAAATGAATAGAAACTCTGAATAATCAATACAATTATTAATCGGTTAAAATACACTCAACACAATTATTTAGTTTTAGAGTTGATTCAATTTCTTTTATATTATTATTATTATGAATATTATTATTATGGAGATGTCATTAACAACACCCGGTATTTGTTATTAACACACATCAATCCGACTATAATTATTATGGAGATGTCATTAACAACACCCGGTATTTGTTATTAACACACATCAATCCGACTATAATAGGAATTCTAATGGAATATCAATCCGAAAACTCTCCCTCTACAATATTTCCAATCTCCCTCTCCTTTTCTCTCGTCTCCCTCTTCTTTCCTTCATGTCTCCTTTCTTTGTCGTGTGCCGAAGTGTGTTTTTTGATCTAATTAATTAATATGAAATTTTTGCTAGTTTGATCAATATTGTACAACAGCTCCGAACTATAAACTCTAAAATCCAAACCCTTAAATCCTAAACTCGAACCGAACCCAACTTACATTCGAAACCAAACTTATCCACATAACAACACTCATGTGCACCGCCAAAACTACTAATCTAAAAAAGTGATAGAAATTGATATAAACCCTAAACAATTGATATTGATTACTAATCTAAGAGTGATTCAATTTCTTTTTCATTATAATTGGTATGAATATTATTATTATTACTATTAAAAAAAGCTCGTTCCATTAAAAACAAATGTAGTGAAAAAATTGAAATAAATTTAAAATTAGAGGTAAAACGATAAAATCAAGAGGGAAAAATATGTCTTGACACTGTTCACGTGAACAGTACAAATGATATCCTTTTATATATCAGCTTTCGAAACCCTAAACTTGAAACTTTAATCTATGTAATTTAAATTTCAGTGAAAATCACATAATAATCAGAATAAGAAAAATTACATAATAATTGACTTAGATAGCTAGTAATATAAAATGATATTTAATTAACCTAAAATCTAAATTCCGTCTCGAAAGAAAACTAAAGAATAATCAATAACAAAAATTTGTAATATATATATAATAAGAAATATCAAGAATAAATATCAAAATTGAATGCATCACGCCAAGAAATTTTTATTTTAACTAAAAAATTGAATGACAAACCGTAATTAAGTAAAATAGAGGGGCAAAAAGTCAATTCATTCAATAGGCTGAACTGTAAAAAAAAATAAAAACTAAGAGGTAAAATCGAGATGACACTGTTCATATAAACAGTTAACATCTCTTTTCCTTTAATATATAGAGATAAGATTGAGTGTGATTTGTTCGTTTGTATTTCAGGAAAAATATGGGGTGAAAATGACTAGCATTTGTTTCTGAATTCAAACAAAGGAAAAAAAAGAAAAAGTTGTAGGTGTTGAATTTTCTGTGAATTATCAACCAAGCACGTAGATAGAAGACGCAAGAAACAAACGTACAAGTCACAACAACAAGAAGTAAGAAGAAAACGAAAAACCAGTTATCTCAAGAAAAAGAAACTCCGGAGGGTGAAATATTTTGGATTTTCCAATATTAATCCATGCCTCCATGGTAGAAATAGCTGTACGTATGAAAAATTTACATATACAGACGATCATGGGATTCATGGCTTAATTACCTGCAGAAGTTCTGATATGTTCATCAAATTATAATCAATATTTCTTCTCTTAAGAGATTTTAAGGCATGAGAAGGTTATTGAATCAATTGTGTATATAATGCTCCTATGTTTTAGAGGGAGGAGATCCATTAAGGACCTTCTTGTTGAGTACTAATTGATGACTGTCTCCTTAATGGTTTATTATTGTTACACTCACTTTTCAATCACATTTTTTCATCTCATCGTTCAGTTTATAGGTCTATATAAATAGATTACTTCTATAAATTTTCAGTCAAATTGATGATCATTAAGACATCGAAATAGATCATATCAATGGATGATCCAAATATGTCAAACATGAACCGTTCAAGTTTATAATCGGTGAATCATATTTATGAATATCTTAACGATTTTCAATTTGTATGAAAATTTATAGAGATGATATACTCATATATCTACAAATTAGACGGTCGAGATGTGAATATGTGATCAAAAAATAGGGTGAAACAAATAAGTCTTCAACTAGTCCTCAACAAAAAAATCCTCAATGGACCCCCTCCCATGTTTTATATATATATATATATATATATATATATGAGTCTTTCTAGTGAGGACCTCTAAGTTGAGGACTGGTTAAAGACTTTTCGGTTTATCCAGATTTTCGATCTTATATCCACATCTTAACCGTTCATTTTATAAATATTTATGAGTATATCATTTCTGTAAATTTTCAACTAAATTGAAAATCGTTAAGACATTCATAAGTGTGATTTACCAATTATGAACTTGAACGGTTCATGTTTAACAAATTTGATTTGTCTATTGATTTGATCTAAAACTAGTACTTAGCGATCACCAATTTGGCTGAAATTTTTTATGATTGATCTACTTATATAAATCTACAACTTCAACGGTTAAGATCGATGTCAAATTTTGATCAAAAAGTTGGTCTAATAAGTAATTAATTCAAAAGTCCACAACTAGTCCTCAACTTAGAGTTCCTCATTTGAAGGGCTTCTGCTGTATGTATATCTCTTCAGTTTTGTATCTTTGTAGGTCCATTTGATTGTTATATATCAATTTATTCTCTTATACCAGCAACTTGTTTTAATTTTGATTGTCATAAACTTCAGGATAGGTTTTTGTTGAACAACAATTAGACTATTAGAGTGTTCGTTGGTAAATAAAAACAGCCTTTAACTAGGGTTTGCAGTAACTAATTATTAACTAACGTTTGTGCTAGAAAAAGAAAAAGATCGATTGTAAACATTAGTGCAGAAGAATGCAGCAATGTTCACAGGCTATATAGGAAAAATGATCCCAATAGTGTCTGATCTTTTATAAAAGCAAAACTTTGGTGTCTCAAGTTTCAAAAACTTCAAAACGGTATCCGACGTTCTTACCCCGACTGAAAAAATGTACCTAAAACTATTAGTTCTGTAAAAAAAACTAACGGCATACATTTTTTAACATTGAAAGACTAATTTAGCCTTTGTTTTTGATCCAAACAATGTCTAACATTTCAGAGAAGCAAAACTTTGGTGTCTCACATTTCAAAAACTTCAAAACGGTATCTCACATTCTTACCCCGACTGAAGAAATGTATCTGAAATTGTTAGTACTGAGTTACCAACATCCCCTACACCATCACTCCCATTTGAGCTCCTCGCCCTCCTCCAATCCTCTCTCGGTACCGACTTCATCTTCTTCGTCGAGATCGCATGATATAAATGGCTATTGTAGGATCTAGTGCAACATCTGAATCTCAAATTGACCACATCTGACTACTTTTGTTTTTGATAACCATCAATTGACCACAGACGTTCTCTAATTTTAGCATGAACCATAAATATTTGGAAAATATGATTGATACAAAATAGTTTAGGTGACTATTGTTGGCTAATGTTGACTATCAAGTGCATAAAATCAAGTATTAGCATCAGAAACTGTATTATTCTCTGTGAGAGAGAGAGGTCATCGTGACAGAGTGGAGAAGTCATAGTTCACTTGATTGTTAAGAGTTTTTAGAGGAGGGTCAGAGCAAGCTTAATTATGTTTTGGCTTTAACTGTTGAGAAATTCTTTGAGCACCAAATACAAACAGTTGTGTTTAAGAAGGGTTTACCAGTTTGGCAAAGTCTATTCGACAATAACGATAACTACCGCAACAAAATTGTTTTTCAATAGCAACGCTGCTTTTTCCTCTCTTCTCCTCAAGCGGCGCATCTCTCCTCTCTTTTTTTGGCGACGACGCTTTCCCTTCTCTTTTTTCCGATGGAGACAAAGATGACAATCTTTTTTCTTTTCAATTTACCAAGTTATATTCACTCTTACATAAAAATTTAATTAATAAGTGTTCTTAATCTTAAAGACAGAGAATTTTAGATATGAAAAAAGAATAATTTTTTTTAAAGAAACACGGTTCCAGATACATTTTTTCAGTCGGGGTAAGAATGTGGGATATCGTTTTCAAGTTTTTGAAATGTGAGACACTAAAGATTTGATTCTCTAAAATGTCAGATACTGTTAATAAAGGGTAAATTAGTATTTTCATGTCAAAAATTGTTTTTTGTTAGTTTTTTAAACGGTACTAATTATTAGTGGATTATGGCTCTTAGACGATGGAATAATTCTGTTTGTTAATAGTCATTTTTCGTCTTCTAATATTTTAGCCGACGAAAATTCCGTCGACTAAGATCTGTCAGCTAAGACGCTTCGGTGAATACAATAGCCGACAAAATAATTTTTTCGTCGGTTTAAAGACAACCTAGTCGACGGAAAAAATACTGAACCTTTCTGTCGACTAAGATCCTAATCGATGGAATTATTTTAAAATATAAATAAAAAAAATTTCTCTTAGCCAACGGAATAATCGGTTGGTAAACCTAAAAAAATAAATAAAAAAAACCATCAATCTTAGGTAATCCACCGCCGGCCATCGATCTTCGACAATCCACCACCACCACACACCACCACCACCTCCACACACCACACTAGTAGAAAAAAGGTCTTAAGCGACAAAAATTTTCAAAGCCAAAAAATTTTCGTCACTTAAGAAACTCTTAAGCGACAGAATTCCGTCGCTTAAGTAAAATTTCAAATTTTCACCGATTGGAGCTTAAAATTCAATCGAAAAATTTGAAACTTACTTAAGCGACGGAAAATTCAGTCGCTTAAGCAAAATTTTTAATTTTTATATTCCCACTCAAGTTAAGAACATAAGAAGAAGAACAAGAACAACATAAGAAGAAGAATTGATGAAGAAGAACAACAACATAAGAAGAAGAAGAAGAAGTGATGAAGAAGAACAAAAAAAATTGATGCCGGAAATCTGTCGGAGAAATTTTTCTTTTTTTTTTGAAAAAATATTTACTTAGGTGACAAAAATATTACGTCGCATAAGTGCATGTGTTGTCGCATAGGTACATGCCTTAAGCGACAGAATTATGGATTTCCGTCGCTATTAAAAAATACGACCAGCCTTAGGCGAAGACCCGTAGGCGACGAAGGTTCCGTCGCTTAAGTCTTAGGCGACAGATAATCTGTCTTAAGCGACGGAATAGTTCTGTCGCTTAAGGACTTATTTCTACTAGTGTCACACACCACACACAACACACCACCACCACAAACACCAACACCACAACCATGGCTTGGAGAAGAGAATAGAGGAGAGAGAAGAGAGAGAGGAAAAAGAGAGAGTTCGGTTCGATCCGGATCGGATCAGACCTTTTAAAAAAATTGAATTTTTTTGTGAGATTTTTTTTTTCAAATTTTTTGAAAATTAGCTGATGGAATCATTTATTTCGTCGACTAAGTTTTTGTTAATTTTTTTACTTATTTTCTATTAAAATTGTTTCGTCTGTTAGGTGTAATTTTCTGTCGGCTAAGAGTTACTTAGCCGACGGAATAGTGTTCCGTTTTCTAGATTGTTACAAATAATTTTATATTTATATATAAATATTTCGTTGGTTAGGTTAAATATTTTCGTCGGCTAAGAGACACGTTGTTCCATCGGCTAAGTAACTCTTTGTCAATGAAAATATTATAATTCAATCGGTTAAGTGTTATTTTTCCACTAATGAATAGTTTGATATATTCAGGATAAAAAAATAAGATACCGTTTTAAAATTTTTAAAATATAAAATACTCTACTTTTTTAACCAAAAGATACTGTACTTCTTCAAAACATGAGCTACTATTTACATCATTTTTCTCACTGAAATCCAGATACGAGATACTAAACCATAAGGCTCCATAGAAATCTCGATGACGTAACAGAGGGCCCTCCAAATTAAGGCCAGAAACTACTCCACAAGAGATATTGTAGCCTTACCTGATTGGCCTTAGGTGCCCTCCTGTAGGAACCACTTGCCTTGCTTTTTGTCAGACATGCATGGCCTCCGCATGGCAATGCACCACGGCGTGTGAAACCACGCACCCACGAACGGTAGCTCTGCCATTAGCGAATGGCGGCGACCAGAGAGAAAGAGAAAGAATATGTTCGATTACATGAATAGTGATGGGAGTAATAGTAGTTTCATCAGTCGACGAAATCTCTTCCGTCCATTTTTACGTCCCAGAGAGGAGAAAATAAACACAATATCTTTGACTATTCGTTTTCATTTTTTCTAATGCGACTTTATTTTTGAAGAAAAGTTTTGTCCGCCGCAGAAAGATGGGTTTGGCTCCTTTTTTGCTACCTATAAAAAAAACTAATGTGGAAAATAAACACAATATCTTCGATTATTCGTTTTCATTTTTTCTAATGCGACTTAATTTTTGAAGAAAAGTTTTGTCCACCACAGAAATATGGGTTTGGTTCCTTTTTTGCTACCTATAAAAAAAATAATGTGTCTTTAACTATGATACAGTGGAGACTTGAACCACTTAAGTCCTAATCAAGCTGATATTCATAAGTAAATGACATTAATTTCAGTTTGATGTTTAGTACTATTAGCGCTTCGTTTAAAATTAAACAACTAACTTTCTATGCACGTCTCTGTACTCTAACCTAGGGAAACCCTAGTTTTATCAAACTCTACGGTGTCCTCCCTCTCCTCCCTTCAAACCTCACCGATCCAATCCCATCTCCACCAACACTCCATCACGACCTCCCCTCTCATCATGTCAACCACCCTAGAAGGTGTCACTGCAAGCTTTGCCGCCTCCTTGGCTCTTGCAAGGGATGATGTTATCGATATCTCTCACCTTGATCATCCAGATAAACCTCGTCCTTATTCGAGACTCTACCTTCTAGCACGTACCACCAATTCAATGCAGGTCAGTGCTGACGATTTGCAAAGTCATTTCAAGCGGATCTGGATGTTGCGGCGTCACTTTCGGGTTGAGTCTCATGATCGTGATTTATTCATAATCACCTTTGATATCCTGAAAGATCGGAGTAAAGTCTTTTGGGGAGGTCTTTGGTATTATCGTAAGATGCCGATGATTCTGGAGGAATACGATGGTCTCAAACCTCCTGCGTCCTTTCCGATGAACAAGCTCTACTTCTGGGTGGGTCTTCTGAACATACCCAAGGCCCTTTCGAAAGATCAATACATCCGGAATGTGTCGACTGTTTCAGGTACGTATATTTACAAAGATGAACCACTCTTTGCGTCTACTGGTCGGATTAGAGTTAGGCTTTCTCATGCCTTAGATCGACCATTTTATGAGAAAAAACCCTAAAAATCATTGATGGGGTGATGGCGGAGATTGAATTTCAATTTCATAATCTTATTGGTGTGTGTAAGCATTGTAATTTGATCCAGCATGAAAATGATTATTGTGTGAAGATGGGGGAGCGAACCCTAACCCTAGCTCCTCAAAAGTGGTTGTGCCGAGGTCCTTTCCGGCAAGCAGGATTGGTTTTTATGATGCAGGTTTCCAATTCAAGGGTACTGAGAATGCTTCTACCTCTGGTGTAGTACGGGGACTCTTTGAACTCAAATATAACGATATTGAGAGGAATAAACTTTCTGACATGTTATTCATCTCACCATAAAGGTTTATACAGGAGTTTACAAGGAATACAAAAGGTAATTATTAACTATAGAATAACGAAAATTAATCTGTGACATAACTATAATATATTTACATTCCTATTCTGACTCATGTTAACACTCCCCCTTAAGTTGGCGCATATACATCAACCATGTCCAACTTGCCTAGTGAGTCATAGAATGCCTTCTTGGAAACTCCTTTAGTGAGTATATCTGCAAGCTGCTCTTCAGTTGAAACAAAAGAAAAGCTAATAATTTTGACATCTAGCTTTTCCTTTATGAAGTGTCGATCAACCTCCACATGTTTAGTACGATCATGTTGAACTGGATTTTGTGATATATCAATTGCAGCTTTGTTGTCACAATACAACTGCATAACCTTTTTGGGATGAACACCCAAATCACGTAACAAATTTCTTAGCCATAACAATTCACACATTTCATGGGTCATACCTCTGTACTCAGCTTTAGCACTGGATCGTGCCACAACATTCTGTTTCTTGTTCTTCCATGTAACCAAATTACCCCTCACAAAGGTGAAGTAACCTGACGTCGACTTTTTATCGGTAATGTTTCCAACCCAATCTGCATCCGTGAAGCCACAAACATCGAGAATGTTGTTTTGTTTGAAAAACATTACTCCTTTTTCTGGAGCTGACTTTAAGTACCTTAAAATTCTCACAACAGTATCCATGTGACTTTCGCACGGGTTATGCATGAATTGACTCAAAACACTCACTGCATATGCAATATCTGGTCTAGTATGAGTAAAGTAAATCAAGCGCCCAACTAACCTCTAATAGCGAGCTCGATCGGTAGGTACCTGGTCTGGATACTCTGCTAGACGATGGTTCTGCTCAATAGGTGTACAATCCAACATACCAGTCTCTGTCAATAAATCAAGGATATACTTCCTCTGGCACAAGTAGATCATTTCTCTCCCCCTTGCTACCTCAATACCTAAGAAGTACTTAAGATCACCTAAGTCTTTCATCTCAAACTCTGAGGCTAACTGCTTCTGCAATCTATCAATCTCAACGATATCATTACCAGTGATCACCATATCATCGACATAAATAGTTAAGGCTGTTAACTTTCCATTGTGATGTTTGAGAAACAAGGTGTGATCTGAATTACTCTGTCTGTAACCAATCTTACGCATGAATTACGAAAACCTCCCAAACCAAGCACGAGGTGACTGTTTGAGACCGTACAAAAACTTTCTCAATTTGCACACAAATTCACCTGGAGAACCAGCTACATACCCAGGTGGAAGACTCATGTACACCTCTTCGGCTAACTCTCCATGCAGGAAAACGTTCTTGACATCAAACTGTTAGAGTGGCCAGTTTAAGCTAGCAACAAAGGAAAGTAGAACCTGAATAGTATTCATTTTGGCAACTGAAGCAAATGTCTCATCATAGTATATTCCATACGTCTAAGTGAATCCCTTTGTCACAAGACGCGCTTTATATCGGTTTACTGACCCATCCTCATTGTGTTTCACAGTGAACACCCACTGACAGCCTACAGCCTTCTTGTCTTGTGGTGGATGCACAAGTTGCCATGTATCTTTCTTTTGTAATGCCTTCATCTCTTCTTCCATTGCTTTCCTCCACTTTGTTAGATACTGATACAGCAGATATTTGATTCACAAATGATGCATATGACTTAGATAACCTCTTAGTAGACATGTAATTGACTACTGGGTACTTTGATTTGGCTTGAAGAGCGGGTTCATATTTTTTTGTGGTTGACCTCGAGTAGACCTATTCGGTAACATATATTGACCACTATCAGAGTCACTATTACTAGTATCACTAGGGTGACATACCTCAAATTCGTGATCTTCAGTACCAGCGTGCTGTGGATCAGGGGTATGAGCAATGGCAAAAGGGGCAGTTGTGTCTTCAATTACATTTTCAGTGTTTGGAACCGATACATCTGTTTCCCGCTGAGCCTCTGCTTCCGGATGAACCTCTGCTTCAAAATTGACGGAACAATTCTCTTAACTGGACCCGTCATTGTATCTCCTGTAAGCGTGACTCTTTCCACTTCTTCTGATTTCTCCCCTCACCGTGATACAACTCTTCAAAATAAGAATTTTCCCCCTGAAGAGCAGTATCAGATGAGGTGAAATAAGTCATGTCTTCAAAGAAAGTGACATCCATAGTGACATAATACTTTCTGGTGGGCGGATGGTAACACTTGTAGCCTTTCTGATGTTCTCCATGGCTAACAAACACACACTTAATCGCCCAGGCATCGAGCTTAGACCTCTGGTTTTTAGGAACATGAACAAAGGCAACACAACCAAAAGCACGGGCAAGAAGATTATGAAATGAGGGAATGGATACATGAGATGCAAGAACCTCAAAAGGAATCTTTCCTTGAAGAACACTAGATGGAAGACGGTTGATAAGATGAGCGGAAGCATATACTGCATCACCCTAAAGATATTTAAGCATATGAGCACTAAAAAGAATGGCACGAGCCATTTCTAGTAGATGACGATTTTTTCTTTTAGATACTTTGTTTTGCTCTGGTGTTCATGAGGACTTGTAATCTGATGAATAATTTCATGTATTTAGAAAAACTGTTGAAAAGCATGATTAACATACTCCCCTACATGATCTGACCGAAGAACTTTGATAGTACTATTGTACTGTGTATGAACAAGAGTAAGAAAAGCTGGAAAAACTTCATCTTTGGTTTGAAAGAGAGCAACCCATGACAATCGTGTGCAATCATCTACAAACAAGATAAAGTATCTCATACCCGACATAGTAGGCTCTCTGGAATATCCCCAAACATCTGAGTGAATTATTTCAAACGGAACACAACTCTTGTAAAACTCGGAGAATAGGTAACACGATGACTCTTGACCAAGACACATGTTTCATAGCGTAGAGAAGACTCATTCACACCAATAAATAAAGAAGACATAGATTTTTTCATAAGACTGAATGGATGCCCTAAGCGGCGGTGCCACAACCAGATTTCACTTAGTCTGATAGAGCTCGAAGTCAAAGCGGTGTGAGGCTGTGCTCCAAGTTTCTCTCATGCATATGTCTGGTCCAACTGAAACAATCTGCCCCTCAAATACCCCCGACCGACAAGCTCCATGGTAAGAAGATCCTGAAAAATCAGATACATGGGATAAAAGGTTACAAAACAGTTAGACTCTGTATTTAACTAGGGAACAGAAATCAAGTGATGAGATAAATCAGGTACATATAAAACATTATGTAACTCTAAAGTATGAGTGACACAGACCGACCCTTTCCCTAACACAGGAAAGGCATCACCATTAGCATTAGTGACATACGACACTAGAGGAGAAGACAACTCAGTGAAATAAGAGTTATCATAAGTCATATGATCAGTGGCACCCGAATCAATAATCTAAGTATCAAAACCACCAAAGTTAGAACTTTTTAAAAGCAATACCGATCTTACCACTTTCACGTGGTTTTTTAGTCACAAATGTATTACCAGTATTGAAGCCGTGTCTCACTGCACATATAGGGTTGTGCAAAAGCTCAACCTTCCAGCCATTGTAGCCATTTAATTCACGAATGACATCATCAACAACTCTACTGTCATGAAAATCGATGAGAGCGAAACCTGATGGCCTTTTTGCAACCCATATCCTCCTTATTGTTCCAAACTTGCAGAACACACTGTCGAGCTCTTCCTCTGACACCCAATGACTCAAATTTCCGATGTATAAACGGGCCATTTTTTCCTTGAATTATGGTGAATACGTGCGTTGGTGAAACTATACTACCGGTTGCAAAATTTGATTTGGACATCCTTCGGTGAAGGATGTAAGTGTGAAGACAATGATGATGGACCGAAGAAATGAGCTAGACCAGAGTAGCGTGTCAGGTGTACCTACACTTAGGTGGACTTCCACGGAAGTGAAAATGCACTTAGGTGAAGATACACTGAATTGGATGTGCTGGGCCAGATCGGAATGAATCTGAGTCGGATGGATCCGGGTCAAGTTGATTGTTGGACCGGGTTGGGTCAGATCAGATCGGGTCGGGCCAGAGTGGGTCGGGTCAGGTTGGATCGATACGGGTCAGGTCGGATCCGGGTCAGCGGATCCGGAAGAACGCAACGGAAGGGGAAAATGGAAAGACAACCGGATCCTCCCCGTCGGTGGGTCTGGGCTATCCGGTCTGGATTGGAGCTTTGTGACTCGCCGGCGAACTTGGGTCGAGACAAGCCTGGATGAAGAGCGTCTGGGTCGAGACACGCCTGGATGAGGAGCGACGAGCTTGGAGCAGCAGGAGCGTCTGTAATAAACAGGGACGTATGGAGCGATCTGGAGCGACGGGTCTAGTCTCGCTGGCCAGTATGGAACAGATCCAAGATGGGACGGAAAAGAAGGAAAAAAAACCTTCTGAATGAACAGTGGATGAACAATGTTCTTATACGGTCTGATATAATAGACTTGATTGATGTTAACACTGGTACCGAGTGGAATTTAGCAGGGTGACGTCGGCAGAGATACTGTGGAGATAGAGACTTTAGATCTGAAAAAGACAAAATTAGTCTCTCTCTAAAGAGACAAAGGCTAATCAAAGTAATAAAGTAAACAAAAACAAACCCTAACAAGAGGGTTTGACTATATCAATTCTTCAAATTGAAATGAAAAATGAAAGAAGACAAAGAGACAAAGTCCTTTCGGATCTTTGCTATGATACCAACTCAAATATAACGATATTAAGAGGAATAAATTTTCTGACATGTTATTCGTCTCACCATGAAGGTTTATATAAAAGTTTACAAGGAATACAAAAGGTAACTATTAACTATAGAATAACATAAATTAATCTGTGACATAACTATAATATATTTATATTTCTATTCTGACTCACGTTAACATTTGATCCTCAACCATCCCTCTGCAAGCCGATCATCATTCGTCAAGAGACTACTCTTGAGGATGGTGATTCTGAGGCTCTCCCTTTGGTCATCATTGATGAAGGAAAGCGTGTTGAACAACTGGTTGTTGAAACTTTGAAGCGTGGAAGAACTTCATCCCCTAGTGCATCTCTGAAGAAACCCAAGCTATTATTGGGAGTTGATGATGACCTTCCTCTATCCCTCCCTAAGAAACAGAAAATTTTCATTCCTCGAATCACAGTAAGGGCTCTTGGTCTATTGGATGAAGGCAAGAATTCTGATGGTGGCAATGGAAAAAGAGATGAAAGCAAGAAAAAGAGAGATCAACCATTTGGCTCGAAGAATACTAAGACCCTGAAACGGGAGAAGGAGGAGAAATTAGATGCAAGTGGGGTGACCATGCAAGCTGATATCATGCAGCCTAGCCCTAAACCTAAGGGCAAGGATATTCTTTAATTATTTTCTATTTGGTTTTTGAACTGGTCCCTTAGGGCATCTATGGTTTTGCTTAATTTTGTTTTTTCCATTCTTCGTATTAGCCTATTTTTTCTATGCATATGTAGGAATAGACTTACAGAATAAGTGAGTGAGATGATTAAAGAGTAGCCTTAGGGCATCTATGGTTTTGCTTAATTTTGTTTTTTCCATTCTTCGTATTAGCCTATTTTTTCTATGCATATGTAGGAATAGACTTACAGAATAAGTGAGTGAGATGATTAAAGAGTAGTCTATCTTATGTACTAGTGCAAGGTATGTCTCACAACTACTTGTCTATCTGTAGATAGTAACGGTAAAATATGTAATGACTGTTTCTAACCTTTGTGTTTATCCTTAATATATCAAGTCGTGATTAACTTTTTTTAAAAAGCTGATATTCATAAGTTTATTGCAGCCAAAAAGAGAGGATATGGCTTTTTCTAGATAAAGCGGGAGGATCAAGTATGTTTAATCCCAATTCTTTGAGTTTTTTTATGCCCCTCTTTGTCATTTTTATAAGGGTTTTTGATGTGAACACTGCAAGGGATCCAAGGCATTACATTATGGATATGCAGGCCCTAGACAAAAGTATTTGCGCGCATTGTTAAATTTCAATGAAGGATTTGATTCTGGATGTTCGATCAGTGTGGATTGTTTGTTCACATTACTGTATTTCACATAGAATGTTTTTCATTTCTTGTTTTTATTTTTGATGTTCAATATGTATTGTTGTCCTCGATGTAGTCTATAACGTACAGTACAATTCATTGGTTATTCACAAACAAACCCAAATAAATCAACAAAAGCTAGCAGAGTTGGCACAGATTGATTTGAGCTTGGTGATTTTTTGCCATATAGCTAACTCCTCTTAGAATTTCAATTATTAAACAAACAAATGAATTTGACATGTCTTGAAACTTGCAGATCTGATAAAGCATATTTCCTAATAATTCAATGTAAACATCAGCAAGTGAACATCAGCAAGTGATTCCATTAATTGTGGTTAGCAATTCAATGATAGAGCTATCCAATAATTGTGAGTCAATATTCGCTCATTTGTTAAAATATCATCGAAACCCCAAGTTTAGGACTAGGTACACTAGCACATATGGTTGGCCCAGTAACGAAGGATCAAAGAAGAAAATGCCAGAACACTGTAATTCCTAAATTTCTCAAATGAAGGCGGCCGGTGGTTTATTCCCGTCAGAGGGGTGGATCAACAGGGCTGCTTTTCTAGGACAGACAAGGCTGGTGTGTTGGATCTGGTTTTGGGATTGTGGTGGTCTTGACGGTGAGGCTAGGACATCAACGCCGAACGACGACTCAAGGACTATGGTGAAGCGCAAGGGAATAGAGGTGCAGCAAGATGGGGCGGGTGATGTGGTGATGGACTATTTGGTGACTAATAGATTTGGGTGGCCGATCGGTTGGCTCGTCCAGGTGATGATGTAGGAGAACAGAGGGTCCGCTTCTCCATGACGCGCCGGTGGCGTCGATTAGGAAGATGGCAAGGCTTCGAAGACTGGGTGGCGGCTCCGTCGCCAGATCGACTGCAGCAAACTGCTATTGGGCTGGGTCCAAGTGGGCTTGCCGTGGAGATCATGTGGATTGCTTTGGGCTTAGGTCCTTTGGGTCTAGGTCTTTTGGTTTTGTCTTTTATGTTTTTTGGTTTGGTTTTTGTTGTCCCTCCTCTTTAAGCGAGGGTCTAGATTTTTCCGGTAAATTGGTGTCGGAGTCATGGTGTGGGGTGGGGTGAGTCATGGTTATGGTGTCATGTCAGGGACTATATGTTGAATTTCTTGTTGTCAATGTAATGAAGAGGTTTACATGTACATATATGCTGGTAATTTTAACATGTAGTGTTTGAAATGATATTTTCTTCTTGGGTTGATCGTAAGGATGTATCGGGGCTTCTGGCGTAGGTTACATTACAAGTTGAACTCATTTCGGTTCTTGTCCTCTGTATTCATGGATTGTTCGGGTAGAGAGAAGTGAGGGGACTGTATGTCCTCCGCTATTGACTCTCTTGGTTGTAGATTGATTAATTTTATATATAAAGATTACTTTTCTAAAATAACATTCTCATATGAAGGATGTGAAAACTTTTCTTATCATTTCTGTATTGAAATTGTAATTATGTTTTTTATAGTAAACTACATGCATATTAGTTACTAACCAAATTTTAGTTTATAAATACATATTCTTTACATTATTTTAGACCTTGAAGGACAAATAATAACAACTTAAGAAAAATTAATATCTCACATGTCATATGTCATTATTTAATTTACCTAAACACCTTCACTATTTATTCACTAAATTACAAATACACGTACTAGATACTGAGAAGTTGTTGCTACTACGCATTGAAAAGGTTCTACTGCTTGCTATAAAGCTGGAACTGCCTAACTAGAAAGTTCAACAAAGCTACTGCTACACGACTGGGAGTTCACAATGCTGCTACTCCTCGTTTGGAAGTTCAACAATGTTGCTACTGCTTCGCGTGTGGAAGTTTAAAAAATGGTGCTACTGCCTGACTGAGAGTTCAATATTGTTGTTACTGCCTGACCGGGAGTTCAATATTGTTGTTACTGCCTGACCGGGAGTTCAATATTGTTGTTACTGTCGTGTGGAAGTTCAACTATGGTGTTATTACATGACTGGGAGTTCAACATTGATGCTACTGTCCTACTGGGAGTTCAATTACATTGTTGCTACGGCTGAAAATGAAATCCAATAACTAATCCAAGTCATTAGTATATTTGACTTAGATTCATCAACCAAGAACTTCCACTGGGCTTCAATTCCTTCAAGCAAACAATTGAAAAACAACGTAATAATGGCTGCACGTAATAGTAGCAGCACGTAAAAGTAGCAACAACACGACATAACAGTAGCAGCAACGTCGACGTAACAGTAGCAACATGATAACCTTTCTTCACGCCGACAAAAATTACAAACAAATCATGCTACAATCCATCTCCTAGTCATCGGGAACAAGGTGAAACAACGACGTAGCTTTCCCGACGAAGGCATGCATGATCGATATGATAGACATATGTGTACATAGGAGCTAAGTAACTCACTAGTACACGGGACACACGCGGTGGGAGACGAAGGCTTGAAGCTCACAAAAGAGAACAAAGGAGAGGTGTTGAGATTCTGATTTATATCATTCATAAAAAGATAGGTGACCATTAATCCATTCACCCCGCAAACTCCAACACAAAAAAGGCAAAGTTTGATGGTGAGCTTAGAGATCATGAGCACTCTCATCAATCTCTGCTGCCCTGTCACTAGTGGTAGCTGTGATTTAGGGCCATCATGGTGACCTAAAAGGATCTTCTATCATAGAAAGAAAGAGAAAGAAAGAGAGAAAGGAAAGGAAAGGAAAGGAAAGGAAAGAAGGAAGCAAAAGAAGGTACTACCTTACACTATATCCTAGCCTTTTCTTTCGATATGGGTTTAATTGGGATACCCATAGGATATGTTGATTTTGCTTTGGAAAAAATACCTCTTGATTCAGTTTAGTTTTGTGCATGACCACAATTATTCAAGTTTTTTTCCTTTGATTCCTCCACATTTTATACATGTTCTCTGTCTCTCTCTAACTACTGTACTGGAGAGGGGTGGCAATTTGTAAACCACTCAAGTCTCAGATAGATAGATATTGAAAACAGATGGTATGAGTTCTAAGGTGAAACGTGTTTGTTACTCATTTTCCAACTTGAGTCTCATGACATGACCCAGATAGATAAACCGGCCATTTGATAAAAGAATTTTGGGTAGGTGCATTCCGGTCACTCTTGGTCACTCATCAGATATGTGCTGGGAGGAACGAGGAAATTCCTATAATGATATTGGCTGTCTACTGCTCTACTTATTACCGCTTTGGTAATTAGTTTCATCCAAGACAACGGCAAGAACAAATAAAATTTATATTATTAAGAACAAGAACCAGAACAATAAAAGATGTTTCCATTAAAAAGTGAAAATTACATAGAGTTTACAACAAAATAGTTACCAAATTACTTCGATAATCAAACAAACTCGGCAAGTGTCTAAAACAGTTACAAACTCAAATTAGATGAGAAATATATCTTTCTAAAATCGAGCCAAACTAATCTGGTGTGTCATATGCACCAAACAACCGCAACCGTTTAATATTATCACTGAGCTAGTTTATTTTAACTTTAAATCTAAACGTTCATAATTTAACATACATATATTGATAATATCTCTAAAATTAAAAGTTTTAGTTCTCTCCACTATATCTCCAGGCATGTTGAAAGCTTTAAACAATTGAAAAATGAATACAAATATCTACATTTGAATGAATGCTTCTAATAAAAGTAATGATCATACTATTCTTGTTTGTAGATAATTGTGATATATATGTCTCTTATCATATCATATGTAAACTTTGATCTTATATATGGTCCCTCAATCTAAAACACAAGCATAACAGTGATTAATTTATAGTCCTATTGGCTATAATATGTTTATTTATCAATTTTGATCTCTTCAAAGCAGGTAGCTTTAGAGGATATGCTTTGTGGCAGTCATTTAGCATAATAATAATAATAATAATAATAATAATAATAATAAACCTCCCTAATTACTCTATAAATATTGTCTTTTTCATTTTTTTAAATCAGTTAAATGACATGTTTTTACATATGGCCCTCTCTTTTTCTTGACAGGTCCAATCTCAAGCTTGGTCCAATCTTGGGAGTAGGCTGTAGAAAACCAAATTCATTACTACACTACACAATAGCCCAACACTAGTTCGCTAACAAAATTTGTTTGAATCCGGCGAAACTTCCTCCAGAGAAATCATCGATCACTCTTCTCTCAGCTGCATGGTCTTTACCAGTAGAGATCACCTGCCACGTGCTTTGTCCTATTCCCGCGTGTCATCAACAAAGACACGTTAGCTTTTATAACCCGACGAAGCAGCTCTCGTTTATCTCCTCCATCGTCACCTCCGTTGCATATATATTCCAGCTCTGTGATCCCTAGTTCATCATTATCGAATACACAATGTCCAACAGAGATTCAAATCCACCTTTCTCACTTACCCTGTTCATCGTCTTCTTCTTGCTTTCATTACCTGTCTACCCTTCTTCTGCCAAGTCTTTGAAAGATGAGGAGGATTTTTCCGGTACTGGTGCCGGGTACTTGGTGAGGAGAGATCAGAGGAGGGCGTTGGTTCAGACAGAGTACGGTGAGATCTCGACCATTGATGTCACCGATGGACGGAGAGGGCCGTACCATGTGCAGTTCATCACAATGGAACCCAACTCGCTGTTCCTTCCTGTGCTTCTCCATGCAGACATGGTGTTCTATGTCCACACAGGTAGCTAGAGTTTTAAGGCAATGCATGCAGTTTTAGAACATTCATAGTTTTACAGTTTTGTTTCCGGTATGTATAGTAAGTTTTGAGATTTTTGTTTACCATGCAAATGTTAAACCACATTGTTGAATATATATCACTGCTGTGAAAGTGTGAAGTGTGATTATATTCGATTTAATTAGGAAGTAAAACATAGATATAAGACTGAACAAAATGGTTGATTTGGTTTTTCATTTCTTATTTATTTGATATGTTGTATCTGCACAAAGTCAGATGATCAGGGAAAAAGTTTGTTTACCATGCTACATGATGAAGTGATCAGCTGATGTGAATGCACATTGATATTCTGCTGAAATTAACACATCAATTGAGGCATATGTATTATGTTTTCTCCATGGAAAAGTTTCAATAATTTTTCTTTTTTGTTGGGTGTAGGGAGTGGAACCTTGAATTGGGCTCATGGAGAGGATGATCAAATCAACAACGTTCCTATAAAGAAAGGTGATATTCATAGACTGCGCCCTGGGTCTGTCTTCTTTCTACAGAGTGATTTACAGACCGAGCGTCACAAACTCAGACTTAATGCAATCTTTGCAAATACTGATGAAGACGTATATGTAAGCTATAGTTCTGCATCTTCCGTTTCTCCCCTGTTCGATTTGTATCAAACTGTTTGGAAATCATCACTACTTCAAAATCATGTTCCTTGTCTATAATGTTGAAACAAAACTTATGCAGGACCCAACAATTGGAGCATACTCCAGTGTCAGGGACCTGGTCCGAGGTTTCGACACCAAAATCCTTCGGTCAGCATTTCAGGTCTGAAATCAACAAATAGGCTTTAAGTATTGTTGTTTCACTGACTACTAGTCTCTAGAACTTTGATTTATGAAAATGGGTGATTTATTAGGTTTCTGAGGAAGTGATCCAATCAATAACAAATTCAACGGACCAATCAGCCATTGTCCATGTGGTGCCCCCAACAAAGAAAGAAACCTTTTGGGACTTGGAAGGTCGGTTCTTGAAAACGTTTATAGGAGCCAGTTACGACGGCACGACATTAAACAAGAAGGATAAGAAGGACAAGAAGAAGAGGAAGAAGGACAAATCAAAAACATATAATATTTTTGATGCGGCCCCAGATTTCAAGAATTGTAACGGTTGGAGCACCACCGTGAATGAGAGGAACTCACCTGTATTGACTGGATCAAACATTGGCCTTTTCATGGTGAACTTGACGAAAGTCAGTGTCCATCAATGTTAGCTCGACTTTGTGTTGATTAGACTGTATCCGACTTTTAACAATTTTGAAAATTTTTGAATGTTGTTATGTTGTAGGGTTCAATGATGGGGCCTCATTGGAATCCAAGGGCAAGTGAGATCTCAGTGGTATTACATGGGGAAGGAATGGTCAGGGTGGTTTGTTCTAGCACAGCAAAGAGATCAGAGTGCAGAAATTTGAGGTTGAGGGTTAAGGAAGGAGATGTTTTTGCTGTACCTATGTTCCATCCAATGGCGCAGATGTCATATAACAACGACTCATTGGTGTTTATGGGGTTCAGCACCACAACTAGGAGAAATTATCCTCAATTTTTGGCGGGGAAATACTCGGTTCTCCAAACTTTGAACAGACAGATATTGGCTGTGTCTTTGAATGTTACCAACAGCACAGTCGATCAGCTTTTGGCTGCACAGGCAGAATCAATCATACTCGATTGTACCTCTTGCGCAGAAGAAGAGGAGAAAATAATGCTGGAAGAGATTGAAAAGGAAAGGGAGGAAGAGGAGGCTAGGAAGAGAGAAGAGGAGGAGCAGAGACAGACAGAAGAGGAGGAAGCGAGAAAGAGAGAAGAGGAAGAAGAGAGGAAGAGAGAAGAGGAGGACAGACAGAAGGAGGAGGAAGGGAGAAAGAGAGAAGAGAAACAAAGGAAGAGAGGAGAGGAGCAGAGACAGAGAGAGGAGGAAGAGAGGAGAGAAGAAGAGGAGGAAGAAGAGAGGAGAAAGAGAGGAGAGGAAGAACAAGAGAGGGAGAGGCAACAGGAAGAAGAAGAGAGGCAGAGGCAACAGGAAGAAGAAGAAGCAGCACGAGCCCGGGAGGAACAAGACGAGGCTAGGAGACAACAAGAAGAGTACAGTGGGAGTAGAGAGGAAGAGGCCCAAACAGAGCAAGAAGAGGCTAGGCGACAACAAGAGGAAATAGAAGGAAGAACCAGACCAGAGGACCAAGGGACAGACGGTGGCCAAGGTTTTGAAGGTGAAGCGGGAAGAAGAGAGATTTGAATGTGTGAAAATGTTTAGGCTAGGTGAATAAGACTGTTTTCCTCAGTCTTTTGTTTCATGTAATAAACTTCGATGCCTGGCCAGAGCAAATTTTGTTGTGATACAATAAACAGTCAGAAATGTCAGAAAGTTGTAGTAGTTGAGCTTTTAGTTTGCAACTGAGATATAAATGAATAGATTTATGCATCTCCCTCTCAGGTTATTACTTTTATGCACTAGAATTAGTGATTTAAAGAGGTATACAACATGTTTTGAAAGTTTGTTAGATTTGTCTTATGATGAGAAACTCGAAAAGTTTAGACTTCTGAGGGTTGGGTTCAGGTATTGTGGGGTTGGGTTCAGGTATTGTGCTGAAGGTCCGAGTCAATAATTAGACCAGTTAGACCATCCAGAGATGTAGGCACATTGCAATAAACTGGGAATAGAAAAGTCAAAGATAAGCATAACTCTCTGGTTTCATACTTTCATTGCAAAAAAGAGTAGTAGTTTTTCTAAGCCAACCCGAAGACTTGCCAAAAGCAAGCAAATAGGACATATACAAATGAAATGGTTCTCTAAACTAGTTAACTCACTGTGTCACACCTTGATGGAGCTAGTTATGTAGGACACAACAACGGTGACATCATCAAGTTTGCCTCCATAATAACGGAACCCTGCGTCTTGAGCAGCAGTGGAAAATGGTGTTTGCCTGTTCTTATCTAGTGCTCGCTGGCGTGCTAAAGCTGCTATTTTCTTAGCAGTAGCTTGTGGTTCCAAGCCGGTTCTCACAGCATGAACAACAACAGCATTAATCTCACTATTATACAAGTTGTCAAACAACCCATCTGTCCCGGCAATGATGACATCCCCTGCGGCGACAGGAACCAAAAAAACCTGTGCACATCATGTTCCAATTTAGATGCCAAGTTGGTCAGTGTTTCAATAGTTACTGTTTCTTTCCTTCAGGTAAACATATGATATTGAAAGTGACAGATTCTCAAAATTTCAAGGAACATATTTGAATGGACAACAGAAGAGTCAAAGTGATATAAGAAAGATTGGGTATTCAAATATTTGGCACATATCTATCTAGACAATATACATATGTATATGAAAGTTCAAGGCCAATTCTCGCACTCAGTGATATGGGTGTACCGTGTTCTCCAGGAGCTTAGTTAGATTCCTTTTCCAACGTAGTTAGAGAAACAGTTTTCTAACTTAGACGGGAAATAGTTCCCAAGCTAGATTCCTTTTTCCATTTTAGTTAGGGGAAAGGAATCTAGCTAAGCTCCTGGAGAACATGACCCACCGGTATCACTCAGTGCATTAGATTGCACTAAACCCCCAACAGAAATATATTCCAAAGACATACAGTTAAACAAAATTTATTCATCTAGCAGACACATAACTTTCTCATCACTTCTTTTGCTCGGGTTGAGCTTTATCACATTGAAAGTCAAACATAGGCAACATATTACACGTTCTCATACCCAACCCAACTGTACTTCAATTTCTTTAATGGCCAACCCCAAAATAGTTTACTTGAATGCTATGCAAGTTACAACTAGTATCAATGTATATAGCTCAATACTTTAGAGATGAGTTTGGTAGGGAACTAACCTCCCCGGAGCTTGGTAGATCAGCCCCACTGCCACTTTCCAGCTGATACGTAAAATTGAAACTATGCTGCTGAACAGGGGATCGGAAGATGGTGCTTCCATCTCTAACCACTATGAATCCACTGTCCCCAAGATTGATAGCATGTAAGCCCTGCCAAATAAAGAAAACCATTGGCAACATATTCATAGTCACTACATTGAAACTTTCACTTCTACTCTAAAAATGTACTTCAGGACACTGGGCATCCACGGCCTATGTTTGATCTCCACTCTGGACACTTTCCACGATTATTTGTTCAATAGAGCATAAAAGAGAGGCTTGCAACTCTTTTAAGCAATTTCTTTGTATGTAAGACTACTGTTCACTGACCTTAAAAGGCTAAAGTACTGTGCAATAATTCAGGACAGAAACTCATGAGCTTCACAGGCCCAGGGCATATTGTGAGAATGCCAGTAAATTAGTCCTCGACATACTTCTAATACTATCTATGGATGTGCAGCTAGGAAGATAAATATATACTACTATCATTTTGTCAAGTTTATTTCAGCTGCAAAATGCAGCCACACAAATCCAGATGCCGGGGAGAAGTGAAAGAAAATAATTGATCACATATAATCCATATAAACCAGATCATATCTCTTCTGACACAATTAAAGGAACAAGTATCCCAGCAATAAATCACACAGGCGCTGATAGTTAGTTGGAATGAAAAACAACAAACCTTCTCAGTAAGGCCAATGATGCAAGCTGTTGAAGAACCCTTTGCTTTGGTGCATGAGTGAGCCTTCTCTAACACCCTGGCGGGTTCAAAGCTAACCTTAGGCTCTTCCTGAATTGCCTTAAGAGAATGAGCCATAAGTTCACGAGCAAATAGTCCGGCATTAACACCAACATCAGCCCATCCACCCACACCATCTGCAACACCGATTGCCTGTGCATCTTCACATATGAAGTGGGCATCCTCTCCACCTGTCTCTTCCTTCTCAGGATGTGGTAAGTAACATGATCCTGAAAGTAGCTTCAGAGTTCTCTCTCCCAAAACAGGTCTGAAAATGAAACCAAGAAATAATATATAAGAACTGAGAATACCTCTTGGCTCCGGAAAATGGAAATACAGAAAGTGCTGCCAGTGCAGTTCAAACGAAGTAGTCAATTTCGTTGCTCTAAGCTCTAGGGGGTCGTACTAAGCCCATAAATGATATGCAAATGAGCTGTTATGTCAGAGCATGCACTGCATATCCCTCAATTGCAATTCCAATGACTGAACCTATGAATACTAAACAAATGAAAACCCTACAATAACCAAACGTGGACAAAAATGAAAAAAATGGAATAATCAAAATAAAAGAACAGACGAGAGAACATACTGATCAGACAAAACAGTAGAATCTGCTAGCTGTTCTTCAGTGGGGTTGCCATCAAGTGACACATTCTGAGCAGCACCAGCAGCATGGTAATTGGAAGCCGAGGCATGGAAATTTCTTGACCAAGGTCCAACATGCACAGATACTAAACGACTGTTGAACGATTTTTTTCTTCTCAAGCTCAAGCCAGCTTTCAGGAAGCTGCTACGACTTCTATCATTAAAAAAGACCGCAGTCGGTTTTGTGAAGTCTAACCCATTCCCAGTACTCCCAATCAAGTCATCAACATAAAGATCACCTCCAAACACAGGTTTCGAACTCGAAGCAGCCATAGATTTTCCCTGGCGTAAAGAACCAAAACTATACCTACCACTACCCGGTACCAAAAGGGTTGAACACAGTAGAGAACGCGCCAACCCTGAGTTTCGAGAAAACAATTTCCCCTCACAAGGCGCTACAGTATTCGAATTTCGTATCCCACTCTGGCTTATAACTCTCCACAAACCAGACTGTATAGTACTGTTCACTTTGGGGAATATAGAAGCTGGCATCTTAACTCCTTATACAAAACACCCTTAATCCAACAACCCTCAAAATCAAATCCCACCCTGAAATTCTATCTCCCAGATAAAATTTCATCACTCTAAGCTCATCAAATTTACCACATTAACAAAAAATATAACTGCTCCTACAGCTCTGAACCTGGAAAAAAAAACACTAATCTCAATTTCATAACAAAGATCAAAACTTTCCACTACAAAACAAATAAAGAATCAAACTTTCTTATCGACAACCTTATCCTATCTAAAAATCGACAAACATCATCAGCTTCTCAGAAGAAAAAAACAGAACCACCCCATATCAAAATGAAACCAAAAGTTATGAACTTGACCCAACAAAGCGGCAAAAGCTATGAAACGTAAAACGCTAGAAAAGAAGAGGGTACCGTGATTTGAGGGTGGTCAGTGAAGCCCAGATCCTAGGAAACAGACCAAACTGGATAAGGGTTTGCTATAAATGGAAGCTCCGAAGATATATGGTTGGCCGATTCAATCTATCTTCGGAGCTTCTTTCGCTGCCTTTGGGAATATGGTTCACAGAAGAGAGCAAGATAGACACACGTGGTGAGAGGTAGGAAGCTAAGCTGCTTCAGCTAAAATCGAAAACGAAAAATGCTTTTTTTGAAAGCTCACAGAAAGCACTATTTTGCTTTGAAAACTCAGAGTAGAAGATAAGTTTCGAGATTTGGTACCTCAATCCTGGTCTGCGTTCATTTCAGAGTGTCGTGGAAATTTATTTGGTATAAAACAAAATACTGATCTTTTTTTCCTTTTTTTTCGGTTAATATTAACCTGAAAAATTGTGGATGTTTAGGGTTGATGGAACAAGCGCCACAGACCGATAGGTGGGTGACGTGTTGACAGGTGGTGGGTGGGTGAGCAACAATTGTATGAAGGGGCAGGTAAGACTGTGAACCACAGTTCGTACAGTACTATGATGTTTGGTGTAAGAATGTTAAGCCTCTGCTCTAGAGAATATAGAGAATATTCGATAAGTGTTGTAGGATATAAAACGTATGTGTGCGTTTTTGATATATGGGTTTTATGTTATTCTTCATGTAATAAGAAAGTTATATGGGTGTATTTGTGCGTTTTTGATATATAGGTTTTATGTTATTTTTTATGTAATAAGAAAGTTATATGGATGTATCTCAATATGTAAGAAAATAGCTAAAGGTATGTTTTTTTGTCTAAATGACTTAACATATGTTAAGTGAATCTATAAATAAAGCTTATTATATCAATAAAGTATATCGAATACCTTCCATTATATTCTTCTAATATACGTTACCAACTCACGAGTTCTAAACCTAGAGTTAAGAAACCCTAAAACCGATTTTTTTAAAACCCTAAATCGGTCACACCTGCCATCATTTGCTCATGCCGCTGCTAACCCCTACAACTGGTGAGACCGACCGCTTGCTCGCTGCCGCACAACGATTGCTTACCACCTTTGTTTTTTTATTGAAATCTCCAACAAATTTGTTAAGATCAATTCGACATGTATGTTTTCAAAATACCCTAAACTTTTCAAAGTTCAATAACCTCGGAGAGGATAAAATCGGTTCATCCCCATTCTATATATGCTTGGGTCGGTGATTATGTAGGTTGTTTTTCAAAAACCCTAGACAACCTGTGCATATGGTGGCCAACACACGCCTAGCTGCAGGCCTTCAGAGCTGCTGCTGCATTGTTGAGCGTTGGCTGCCGCTAGCTTCCATGTGCTGCCGAGCATTATCGAGCACTAGCGAGGCTAAGTTGTTGAGCGTTGTTGAGCGCTGGCTACCGATAGATGTTGGGCGCTGCCGAGTGCAGCTGACCAGTGCTGTCAAGTGCCAGTTGTCGAGCGATAAAGAGACTAAGTTGCTGAGAGATGTCGAGCGGTGGCTTCCGAGTACTAACGAGGCTAAGCTGCCGAGCACTGTCGATAGATGTCGAGTGCAGTTGCCCAGCACTGCTGAACGTTGTTTGCCGATAACCACGTGCAATTGTCGAGTGCTTTTGAAAAATATATCAGTGCCAGTGATGGACATTGCTAGGTGGCTGACGCATCAGCTTCCGAGTGTCATGCGCTGTCTTGTGTTGCTAACGAGCACCATACACCACTGTCCCTAGGTCCATGTTGTTATTCCCAACGTTAGTTTACATTTGAGCATCAAAACCATCTGGTCTCAAAGAACTAACATGCTTGAATTATTGTATGCAGAGCATTATGGATCGCTTTCGTGTGGAATTTGATATTCTGGACGCACAGGGTAAAGAATACCATCGGTGGGCCTTAGATGTCAAACAGACTTTGATTGGCAAAGATTGTCTACATGCCATAGTTCCTCCAACGGTTCTTTCCCCCGAGGACGGTGAACCTCAGCCTATTCAGCCCTCCCTTAAGGTGAAGTATAAGGATTTGATGTTCATGTGTCCACACATTGACGCCACATTAAGGTGACAGTATCAGTATGTTGAAGAACCACAAGAGCTGTGGCATGCTCTAGAGGACCGGTTCGGTAATATTCATGTATCTTTTTTATCAGAGTTGCAAGCGTAGTGGGATAACTTGCAGCTGTTGGATTATACCACCATGGAGGAATACCATAAGAAAGTGCTAGGCTTGCGAGCTCGCCTTAAATTTTATGGTGTAATAAAATCTGATGATGATCTCATCGAGAAAACCATTCTCACTTTTCCTCGTTCAACAAACGTACTAATGAAACTGTATCGCCTGGATTATAAGAATAACCGAACAAAGATGTTCAATGCTCTTATGACCAAATTGTTGACTGAAGAAAATGATCATAGATTCTTGGATCGAAATAACATAAGACCTGTCGAGACACTAAAAGTTCCAGAAAATAACTATAGCAGACCCAAGAGTGGGAAAACTCCTAAAAAGAGGAGTATATATTGTCCTAAATCTTATGCCCATGAGTCAAACTTAAAGCATGACACCCGGAAGAGGAAGAGAGGCTCTAGAGGCCACTCCCATACCTAGAAGAGAGAGGTTGATGCACCTGGTCCTAAGGGTGGTGCTCCCAAGCCGGTTCTAAAACAGCACAGCCCATAAATGCTAGACCGAGCTAATGTTATTGTTGTGGATC
Source organism: Comarum palustre (assembly GCA_951800085.1). Classification (NCBI taxonomy): domain Eukaryota; kingdom Viridiplantae; phylum Streptophyta; class Magnoliopsida; order Rosales; family Rosaceae; genus Comarum; species Comarum palustre. The sequence continues at coordinate 7,343,378 of OX637588.1, read as the reverse complement.
TTTGACCATTGGATGAAGCAATGTTGAACTCCTACCAACCATGTGGCCGCATACAAGAAGTACAAAGAGGCCGTAGAGTCTAATTGTACAGAGGATGTAGATGAAAAAACAAACATCAATCTCACGATTGCAGATTTTGGGAATTCAACCCCGGCTTAGAAACAAGCGACTTTTGATGTCATGCGGCCCATTATGTTTGATTTAGTCTTTCTCCTTCTCAAATCATTGTAATAAGGCATTGTTATTATGTCATGGTTAGTTCGGTTGTTTTTGAACAGATTATTTTTTTAAATTTCCGTGTAGAACCATTTCAAGTGTATTTGGAATAAAAAGTTAACTTTTTCGATGTTCTTGTCTCCTATGTTCGATAAATACATTGATTGACATTATCCTTGGTCATACCTGACCTAAAAGTGTCAATCTTAGTCATGCTGGAGATTAGATGCCCAACATTGCTTTGAATTGAACTTATGTACTAGCTACCCGGCGTTGACAATTCCTACCGAGCGTCATGCACATCGTGTGCATTAGCTACCGAGCAATGTTAACAAGCTGTCGAGTGTCATACACTGCCTGCCAAGCATTGTCAGCAGCTGCCGAGTGTTGTGCATCAAATATCGGGCGCTGCCAACAGCTGTTGTGCCCTGAACGCTAGCGCCCGCACAGCAGCTCAGTACCGTGTGCTGGTGTGCACATTGTTGCAGGTGGTCATGCCAATTAGTGTATCAGCTACCAAGTATTATGTGTTCCCATATGGACTAGCTAGTGCGTGTATGCACGCCTAAGTGCCCGGCTACCGAGCAACATGCTCACGACAACCAACAATGCATTATTACAGAAAACAGACAATCTGTCCACTTCTGGATAGTAACTTCGAGAGAGCTTTCTGATCATCTCCGGATGAAATAGAATGCAAACTTGATATCACTGGAAAGCTACTTGAGTTTAGTTTCTAGATATTTTCGCGGTTCGTTCATACCTATTATAATGAAAGAGTTATAACTTTTTTATTGCACATAGGTCATCCTGCACATAAAATTTTTTAGTACACTCGGGATTACAAACTACTTTGCATCTTTTCACATGTTTATATGTGACTATTGACTCATGTGTCTACCTTGTTGTAGGTATGACTCGTGGAGAGATAGAGTGTCTTGCAGACAGTGGGTCTACTCACACAATGCTAAGGGATCAACAATTGTTTTTGGAGTTTGTGTCATATCAAACTTCTGTGACAGCCATGATCGGTTCTTCATTTATGATTGAAGGGTGCAGACTTTCTCAGTTCCTGCTGCCAAATAGGACCTTGGTCAATGTGTAGACGTTTTATATGCACCAAAGGACAATCAAACATTATTGAGCTTCAAGGACATCTACGCTAATGGTTTCCATTTGAAAACGCTTAGTGAGAATGAACATGAGTTTCTCTGTATTACTTTTTAGGTCTGCGGACATAAACTTACCTTGGAGAAGCTAATGAGTTAGTCATGAGGTTTGTACCTTACCACCATTAAGATTATTGAATCCAATGCAGTTGTTAGACATGATTTATAGGAATCTGACTATTACAAGCTCTGGCATGACAGCCACTGTCACCCCGAAAGAGACATGATGATTTGGATTCTATGTAACGCGCATGGACATTTTTCTTCAATTCCAAAGAAAATTGTTTAGAAAGTGGCCTCACCAATGATGGTGATCGTGCCATGATTGCCAAGGGAAACCTCCGATCGACCTCATGGTCACCGGTGCATGGTGACGACCCTGAAGCGTCATTAGCCTTTTCAGAAGCTCACCGCTCCATTTTGTAAAGCTTGTGCTTTGGCTAAACTTGTGTCTCGCCTTCTTATGCTAAAGCAAACACAGAGAAAATCTCATTTCTCCAGCATATCCAAGGTGATATATGTGGACCTATCCATCCAGAACGTGGATTGTTTAATACTTCAGGGTTCTGGTGGATGATTCGACATGTTGGTCACACGTTGCTTTGTTGTCCACAAGGAATGTTGTCTTCCCCAAACTCCTGGCGCAGATTATCAAGCTTCGGACAAACCACCATAGCAATCTAATCAAATTGATTCGGGTGGATAATGTCGGTGAGTTCACATAAAAAACCTTTGATGATTACTGCATGTTAATAGGGATTGAGGTTCAATATCTCGTCCCACACGTGCACACGCAAAATGGTCTTGCTGAAGCTATGATTAAGCAGCTTCAGATGATAGTTAGAGCCTTAGTGATGGGTTCCAAACTCCCTATTGAGTCATGAGGTTATGCAATAATGCCTGCAGCAGTTCTTGTTTGTTTCCGACCTGCCTCCAACCAAGAATACAGTGCGTACCAGCTGGTTACTAGATATGAGTCTGACATCTCGCACTTACGCTTATTCGGTTGTGGAGTGTATGTGCCTATTACGCAGCCACTGCGTACTAAAATGGGTCTGTGTTGGATGACTCCCCTGACTATTATATGATACCTCGAGCCCTTGACATGTGATTTCTTTAAGGCCAGATTCGATGATTGTAAGTTTAATGAGATCGTCTTCCCGTCGTTAGGGGGAGATGAGAACATGGATGTTCAGTGAGAACGACTTGAATTGTCCTGGAGCGCTCCCACGTTGTCAAATAATGATCCCTGCACCTCTCATGATGACATTGAAGTCAAGCAAATCATTGCTCTCAAGGATGTCGCAGATTCGATCCTTGACTCATTTACTTAGATTGCAAAGGTCTAAAGATCTGACATACCAGCTGCTAATGTCCCTGCAAGGCTACAAGTTTTGAAAGCGGGTAAAACCACCTCTGGTCCGAGCATGGCTGCCCTCGGTATGGGTGTCACTAACCCTAGTACATGGGTGGAGGTCTTGGCTCCTCAAAGAAAGAGAGGGAGACCACTTGGTTCGGTTGATGCACGTTCTAGGAAGAAATGGACGCCTAAGGCACAAACAAATCCCTTGATCATCGATATTAAGAACCCTTCTCACAAGATTGTCTCTGATTATAGTTATGTCCTTGATTCGATGTCGGCATATCTAAGGGACGCCTCAGAATCCATGTTTTTATTAGAGAACATGAAAATCTTGATGTGTTGTGAGAACACATTTGAATTGCTGGACCGATCATCCATACATATCGATAATGTATTTGCATATTTCGTGGCTCAAGAGATCATAGTGCACGATGAAATTGAACCACGCTCCGTCAAAGAATGTGAACGTAGAGTGGATTAGCCTAAATGTAAAGAAGTTATCCATGCAGAATTGGATTCCCTAGCAAAAAGACATGTCGTATCCCAGAATATTTACCGGCCCGAAATACCGCAGTAATCACCGTAATCCCGGTCTAATGAGCAATCAATACGTCGATTTGACGTATTGATTACCCACTAGACCGAAACTATAAGGCTATGGAAATTAAAACTAGAATCTACAATATTTTTTCCTTTTTCGCGGATGAAAACAGAGTTTACAACAAAAGCGCAGAAAATGATGAATAAAAAATAGGTTAACTTTAAAAACATGCGACAGCACGTAAAACATTCCACACTTAAGGAAATCATAAAATGGATCAACAAAGTGAAGAAAAACGTCATACTAGGAGTGAACACACAAATAAACATGAAGACAAAATGAACAGATCATGCCCCAAAGCCTCCATCTTGCTTGTCTTGTTTCAGCATACAGTACCAACATCCATGAACTAACCCAGATGAGGCCGAAACTTAACCGCGTTAGGGTTTGAAAAATCCAAAAGCGGGATATATAAATGGGTGACGTCAAAAGTGTAAAATTCATAAGGATAAATATTCAAAAGAGAATACTCGAGAGAAAATACTCGGCAATAAAGCTCATCTCAAATCATGAGGATATATATATATATATATATATATATGCACACTGAGCTCAAATAAATATGCATGCGACACCTGCAGGATTTTCTGAATCCGTGTGGCCGAAACTCATGTTTGTTTTTACAACAAACCAGGATCAACTACATATTACACACGATAACGAATAATAGAGATGGTGTCTATTTGAAAAGCACGTATGGATTTATTTTATGGTGAGATATGTAACTTTTTTTTAACTTTTCGCAGATCTGTAGACTTATTGAATTCAAAAGCTAATTTTCAGCTCTTATACAACTCCTTTGTATTCAGGTTATTAAACTTCTTATGTATATTTGAGCTGAAATCACAAATAAACTTTTTGAACGTATACTAGATCATTGTAATTATCCTTCTACGTACAATACAGCGTATCTATACTGGTCATTGACTCATCTTTTCTGCTTGTGTTATGAGTTATCATCATTTCTTGAATTTCAGCTGTTTGATGAATGAGAAGTCGTTCAATAATATGGAAATGTATGAAAGTTGCCTGATCCATTGAAAAATAGCAACATTTAATTTGTTATATTCATGTTTTCATTACTAGATTTTATTAGCAAAACCAATACTTCTGTATATCAACGATTGACTTAAACGTTTGATTCACTGAATGACGGAATAAAACCATATCGAAGTCCTAATTGACGTAGCGTCGTCAAGTGGTTTTCCACTAATAAGAAGATGCGAATTTCATCCACACCATCGTGAAATATCGATTGATTGTTGAACCACAACTTGAATCTTGACTGTTGTTTTAGTCTTTTAGACTGAAACAAGGCTATCGGCATAACTGAACAAGGGTGATGAACAAAGCTGAGTGTACTTGTTTTCATGTCCTGGATTTTTTGAAAGCTCTCTGACCTTTTGGCTCGTCAGATCGCACAAAAACAGGTGATCACCATCTTCAAGTCTTCTCCTGAAAATAAAATCATCCTTCCAAGCTCCTAAAAAAATCCTTGCAGGGACATCGATTTGATTGTGGACATTTTGTCCAAGACATTCTGGTAGCAGAAGACTGATTCTCTTGATTCATCACCCAAACCTCACTACCTTCACGGCCACTTCCTAACAATGCCAGTGAATTTTTCAATGAAAACATCTTCGTAAACCAAACATTTGGTAGTGATATTACTTCGAAGACCTCCTTCCTCAAATCGAATCCCATAAGAAAACCACCATGGGTGAATATTTTGTAGTCCACCATATACAGCACCCCATTCAAGGTATAACAAGGCCACACCCCAATACAAGAAACTCCAGAACAACTATATGAAAAGCTCCCGGCGACTTCTCTCCAAGAATCTGTACTTCTGGTAAAGACTAGTGCCTTAAAAACAACCTCTTTAGCCCTATCATAACTCATAAATAATCGCCAATTTATAATCGCAAATTTCATCAATGACTGCAGGAAGACACCTAGTTTTTTGTGTCTGGGCTTAAACAAAAGCATCAAAATCTTGCAATTCTGCAGCAAATACAATATATTCTGCAAGTGCATGCAAAGCTTCTATTTCTCAGTTTCTTATCTTCTCAGTTGGCATTTATTCCTTCAACAAACTAATAGTAATTTTTGATTCTTTACAACAACAACAGCAGCAACAACAACGTACCAGCTTTCAATAAGAATCTGCAAACGGTCAGTTACACAACATTGGAAGGGTATGCAGGCACCTTATCATGAGAATAGAAGTCTGTTTCTCTAAATGGAATGTGCTGCTCCTCCAATCAATCTGTTAGATAGCACAATGCCACAATCAAACATGGCCACCAATTATGTAATGGAAACACAACAACAAAGATTAAGCTACTTACTCCTCCCTTTCTGCTCCACCTTTTGTTTCACAACATCAATCCATCATGACAGGCTCTCTTCGATGTTTCACAATTCCTCGGATGCCCAAAGCTCAAGTTTCCTGGTCGCCGCATCCTACAATTTCATGTTTTATAACCAGTTACAAATTTAAAGTCATTAAGCTAACAAATTTTCTCTCCTAACAATTCAAAGGAAGGGTCAACCCATCCTACGACTAAATAAACACTCCTCAAACTGTGTTAATCAGAATTTCAGCGAGGTGTCATATCGAACCTCGTACTTTTTCGTCCATGGAAGAGAAGCTGGTTTCTGATTTCTAGAACGCTTCGATGCAACAGATCTGACTACAAACGTAAAATATGGTTAACAACAGAAATTACCCTTGCTCCACCGTAAGATACGTTAACGTTGCAAATTGACTACAAACGGACACTGAACGAAACCGTGTCAATTCCAAATCTGGGTAAGGTAATTGACAATCTGGGTAGATTCTCCCTATGCATCATGCCCTGAAAGCCAAGGAGCTTATATGGTTGACGTCACATTATTTTCCAAATCTATACTTTGTTTAAGATGCATGTGATGTACTCCATACACGCAAACGATATGGTTGACAAAATAACTGATATTATAAGCGATGGTATCAACACAAAATACTAAGGATCTCGTTGATATAAAAATATCAGACTGCAGACGGCAGAGGACCCTTTCAAGATAGATACTATACAATCAATCCATTTTCCCCCATTTTTGCCTTTAGGGACCATGCCAATTATGGAGAGAAGCACCATGGCTCTGATCAGTTGCATACAAACATACTATCATATTGTTTCTGGAAGCAGAAACCAACATGCCAGAACATTGCTGAGTGGTAAGAGTGTAGAAAATATTTAAATTCATACTAAAACTTAGTTTAACTACAAAAGATGGAACTTGCTTTGTTCAGGAGTCCTAAACTAGCCTACTGATACAACATCATCCCCAACTACTAAGAGGTTCTACCTCAGCCTTGCTCAAGACCATGGTGGTAAAAATTCAAACTTAGCCTTTACAGCTACTAGGCTTGGCTTCAGAAAATTGACAAAATTAAAGAATATAATGCAGTAGGTACACATTCCTTCTCCAACCACCTTAGACACATGTTTTCCCTTTCCATTTCTGCTAGCTTACACATCCAGTATGCTGAAATTCCCAGGTTAAATCTGATTTTAGCTTTCCCAAAGTCCACACTAGCAACACTGTCGTCTTCACCCTTGGTGACCATGGCAGAATAACATTAAAAAAGACTAACTGCCTTTGTTGATGCTTACCACCCATTAGAGCTATTCTATACTTTTGTTTTATGTATATGTCTTGCCATCGTCTTCATTCTGCAACATTAATTATACTTGCACATCGCTTCCTCAAGTCAGATGGAGAAAAGGACATGTTTCTTTTACAACATCATGAGTTTCTTGCCAAATCTTGGCCACTATATTCTCCGCTTCCAAATGATGCAGCTGTAGCAGCCATATCTAGACCACCGCCGATGGATGTAATTAGGGCTGATAGGCCAGCGTTGGGGTTATTACCAGCAGCCATTCCCAATCCCAAAAGATCAAGTGTGGTTTGCTTAGGACCAAACATTGAAGGACTTCCCATCATGAAATCCTTCCATCCAGAACCATCACAAGGAAGACCAAGTCCAAGCCCTGCAGCTATTGAGGTATTATCTGATTCTGTTTGTCGTTGATTCCATTGCAAGCTCTCTTGTTCTGCAGAAGAAGATGAGGACACAATGCCAAACCCTCGGAGCAACGATGCATTAGATGTTGCACTCATTTGAGCAGCTTTCTGAAGTAGTGCAGTGGCAGACATAGCTGGTTGTGGTGCAGGCACATACTGCCAACGCTCCTGTCCTGCAGTCCCGAAAATTGAAGATGCATGACTCGTAGAGAGGCCAAGAGAGATAGGCTCGATTGAAGCAGATGGTGCTAGGTCAGTTGGTTGGTCCTGTTGCCCTACGGCTCGAATTAAGTCAGTACATGAAGGCTGAGGAGGTTGAAAGCTTGCACCAGATGTTGTCGACGAAGCAAATAAACTTGCAAATACACTGCTGCTTGTACTACCATTGCTGCTGGAGCTGTTACTGCTGCTGCAGTGTCCTTTCCGCTGAGTCACAGCAGGGGCGTCTTCTGGGGGATTTTCAAGCAACTCTTGCACTGCAAGTAAAGAAGACAAGATCAACCCAAAGAAGAGTAACTTAACTATTAAACATACATCATAGAAAGTTAAGCCCTTCTCTTCGAAAAACTTTTCCAAGCAAAAGGAGGATCAATAATGGTTTATTTTCTCTTACCCACTAGCTCTCCCATTTTAGCTTCTGATCATTTGAATCTTTATTGAGATTAAAGAACATGAAAGCCTAAAGTTCACTGGAACCTCTTCGAAGCTTATTTTTATTAGTTTGTCAAATTCCCAAATCTCTGATCAATTACCATGCTGTATGATACAATGTGCAGTAAACAGGAAATTTCATAACAGACAAAAACTACTAGACTCCAAGATCTATAAGAGAAAGAGACACAGAGACAGAATAAAGATAACAAGGATTTGGATTGTGTTGTGTTGTTTATTTAGACTTAAAAACACATCCAGACAAAACCAAACTGAAAAGATGAAGAATTATCCAAATTTGGCAACATTTACCTGAACTCTGAATAGGCAGAATTGGTGGCTGAGATGGAGCTGAAGAACTTGAGGGCTGGGATGGAACTGAAGCCTGTGCTGGTGGTGGAGCTGGAGGTGAATTTACTGTTTGAACCTTTGGGTCTGATTCTGAATTCAACTTCACATTTTGAGTCTGAGAAGGACCTCTAGCACTTTCCTCAGCCAAAGCATCACAGAAGGCCCTGTGTGTTATGAAGCTATCCCTCCTTCAAAAACCAAAACCAAAATCTTCAGCTAAAAAACCAAAACCCAGAACCCAACTTGAACTCATAAAATTTGATCACAGCACAAAGATTAAAACTTTACCTAGAGAACAAAGTCCCACAATCACATTTATACTCCCTGGTGCCACAAATCTTCGAATGAGCTTTCCAATCCGACTGAACCGCATATTTCTTCGAGCACTTATCGCATTTCCACTTCTTCTCACCATGCTTCCTACAAAAGTGCTTCTTAATCCCAGTCAGATCACCCAAAGCTCTAGAAGGATCATGGTGGACACAAGAAGCTTCAGGACAGACATAGACTCTCTTCTTGACCTCTTTGCTCGATCTCTGCCTCAACTTCCACGGCAGATTATGACCACGCCGATGGAGCTGAAGATTCTGATCTCTCTGAAACCCTTTGTTGCAAATTTCACAGACAAATCGGTTCGTTGCCATAAGGGTCTTCGGAGACAGAGCAATCACCTCTGCATCTGGATCTGCAGCAAAGTCAAAACAACCCAATTAACCAAACAACTCAAAAAAGTGGTACCAAAACTTTCCAGAATTGATTTGGGGGATTTTGGATTACCTGGCATTCCGGGCAAGTTACGCTTTTTCTTGGTGGTGGGTTTTGGCGCCAGAGCAGTTTGGTTACCGGAAGAAGAAACACTAGCCTCCCCTGAAGCTGTGGATGAGTTATCTAAGTCCGTCGGCATCGGAGAACTAAGACACTTGGTTTGGTTTTCGAATTCAAACTACTAGACAAGAAGAGCAACAGCAAAAAACAAAAATCCACCACTTGGGTTTTATCTGAAAACTACAAAGGAGAAGCTTTGTAGCTACAAGGTTTTCATTTTCTAGGGCTCAGTTTCATCTCTATCTCAGCCACCAGTCAAGGTCTCCTTTTTTTGTGGCTATTCCACCTACCAGCTGAAAATCTCTGACCAAAATATCCATCACCCCCAGAAACACAATGATTAAACCCAAGACTGTAAAAAACCAAAGGAAACCCCAAAATTCAAAACTCCCCCAACAGTAAAAACTGATCCAATTCCTAGAATGACCACAATCAGAAAAATTGAAGCAGCACCTAAAAGAAGCTGCTTTGCTAAGAACTATGAACACACAACCATATTGAGCTTTCAGCTAGACAGAACAGAGAAGAGAAAAAAACAGCGTTTTTATAAGGTAGAGAGATTCTGTGAATGAAGAGGTTCTGTGTGACACTGACTTGTGAGAGACGAAGTCCCAAGTCTTTGGCTGAAAAGTAGTGAGAGAGAAAAGAGTGATTAGTTTAGCTTAAGCGAGTTGAATTAAGTGGGTTTAAGCTGGGTTGGCCATGACTTCTTCCTCAAGCTTGCAGCTATTCAGAGTCCACGTGTCGAGATTTTGGGAGCTCGTAATGTCGGGCGAAGGTGGGTTGTCGTTTAGTGATGTGTTTGAATGCGTATTGGTCTACCAAAAACGACAGGATTAGTGATTAATGAAGAACTAAAATATTAATAATTATAAAATTTTTAATGATTCAGAAAATAGAAATTTTGATATGTAAATGAGTGAAATTTTTATAAAAAATTTATTTAAAAATTATATATGTATCTAGAATTATGTTAAATATAAAATATTAAAAAAATAAAAGATAATATTAATTTTTGTAAAAAATAAAAATTTTAAAAAATTATTAAAGATATTATAGATATTTTCATATTTAAGATTGGCTTAAATTAAGGAGCAAAGTCAGAAAGTTTTGTCCTGATGTGATTTTTGGGGCCTTTCTGTGATCTGGCCCACTCTGTATTGGACACGTTCGTTGGGTTTCCTAGGCCTGACCGCGTTGAATTATTGTTCCTTGTTTTCACTACATTCGGTCTTTTTGGGTTACTGCGCGGTTAAATGCGAGGATGTGGGTTTACACGTGAGAGGGGAAATGTATGCACGTGGCTGTTTGTGCCTGATAGAGGGTGTGATGATCCGACCTCATGCTGAAGAAAACCCTAGAATAATATTCTATCGCTAGCTTCTATGGACATGGAACCCTCTTTGATGGACTATTAGGATAAGATTTTGAGGCATCGAGCATTTAAATCTCGCATTCCAAAGGGAAAAGGTAAGCAAGAATTCACCGAGGGAAATGGAAATGGAAATGGAAATGGAAATGAAAATGATAGTAGTATGATACAAGCTGTAATGGTGTATGGTCTATATATAGTTAAGGGTTTAGTATTCGGGTGGAAATGTAGATGGATGCTAGAGTAACTCGAAGCTTATATATGGAGCCTCAACAAATTAAACTAGGAATGTTATTAGGAATCAACTAACATAATATTGCTCAATCAATTTAGATAATTACATGGCTTGTCACGATCTCTCACTTTTAATAAAAGATTTATGACACTAAACTAAATAATAATGAATATATGAATTAATACGTTTAATCACGATTTAACCTACGTAAATTTGTACCTTTGATTCAAATCCGACCATATATAACCACCATTATAGATAAGTTAATCATATGCAACTTATATATTGAGACGTCGCTATAATCATATGTAATATACCTCCCTCAAATATTCTTAATACAACTCCATAATATTTAGATTCTTCAAGCCAAATATTAGGGTTCCTAATCTTCAAGCTGGTCTGCAGTGTTGTCAATTTTTATGCTTCTTCTACAATCCTAACCCCTTCCTCTCTCTAAAACCTTTTCTTTGCATTCTTTGTAAACCCGTCTAGGTGGTTTTACTCCCCCTCTTTTACTGGATTTAGATCGTTTTAGATCTCGGCTTGAGAGTTTGGGGAGCCTCTGTTTTCCTATTTCTCTTCCATAGTTTTATGTTTATGTTATCAGTGTCATCCTTTATAGGATCGATTCTCCAACCGTCTTGGTTGGTTTTCCCTGAAGTTATTCTCCGAACTGAGGCTACATGCCTCTCTTCTTGGCTACTCGGTTTTTCCCTTTTATTGAATCTTTTCATCTGGTATGTTTCTTACTCTGTCCATGTTAATCTCAACCCACTCTTATCCAGATCTATCCATACTCTTTCTCTCAAACGGTCAAACCCGTTAATTTCGGCTAGCGGCCTTTATCAATTTCCTTTTGTTAAATCTGCGGCTCGTTGGAGCTCAAATCAAACGGGGTTTGTCCGTTAGTGAAGCACCTGGTGATGCTACAAGAGTATGAGCACCTTTGCGGTGTCTGTCTCTTTGATCCCGTCGTGGATCTCACCAACCTTTATGATCAACTAGCTTTTCCGGTTGAATATTTGGCGGAAGAAGTTCTCAAATTCGGAGGCGGTTTGAGGTTTGGGTTTTCTAATTTTGTATCTGGAGATCTGTTGATTAGGATCTATATGATTGAAACTGTTATGGGAGCTCTTAATGATCGATGGACAATGTTGAATCGTGTGTTTGATTGCTTTGGTTTTCATGACTATGCGACGATCTGTTATGGTCAGCAAAGAGTTGCTGTTGAGGTTTCTCCCCTACTTCTGCAAGGGATTAGGGATGATATGGACTCGCTTGGTTTGAGTCTTGTTGTCGCGTCTGTATTTACTTTTGCTGTTCTGGGTTTAGGTTCTTACTCACCCTGTAATTTAACTTTGTTGTTCTTATCATTCTAACTCAGTTTTCTGAATCGTGTAACCTCTTTACTTAAATGATAATTGCTACTATTTCGCAAAAAAAAAACTGGTCTGAAGGCTCGCACCTCAGAAATTACAGTATTAATGGTTCGGTTTCGATAACAGGAGACGTAAAATTAGAGATTATAGATCCCTAGCATGCATGCATGAAGACAAGGAAGACAACAAGAAGAAGACATGTACATGTAGCATTCCACCATAAAACGACAGCTAACTAAGATCGACGAAATCGTCTTGATCGATCATCTTCCAGAATCAGAACAAAAACCCAGTAGCTTGTCTTCATCCATCAAATATATATATATATATATATATATATATATATATATATATATTATGCAGTGGTTGCTATAAATTAAAGGATATGGTCAAAGATAGTAAGGTTCAAACACAACGCCAACGGCCCACAAATATCCTAATGTTCTTGGTTTGTCCGTATTCACTTGTAGCTGCACCTTTAATTCATCGTAAGGTAGCTATTTTATTAAGTAAACAAAATCAAAGTTTTCATGCAACGTCAAATTGTTTACAATTCATGGAGTTTGTTTTTCGTCCTCTTCCCATGAACATTTTCTCGATCATAGATGAAATAAGTGGAACTTAATAGTAGTTAAAGGAGGATAATCTTGAATAATAGCGTGGCTAGGGACATATTTTCAATTTTCTCGGCCCCATTTTTCTGGGATGAAGACAAGGCAGGCCTAGCAATTGAACATCGACATCGTGGTTCATACTCAACTGAACAGGTGACCATATATTGAACATGGCCGGTTTTGAGAGATTTAAGGCCCAGTGTAAGAAATAAAATTAAACCCTTACAATTTTTTTCTTTTAAAAAAAATTGAAAAATTAAGATATTTTCTTTCTTTTAAGAAGTCAGAAAATATCGCGCTTTAATTTTATCAAAACAACGCCAAGTATCTTAAATTAAGCAATAACAAAAAATTAACATGCTTGCAAACAAAATTACATAATTCTTAGAAACATGAAGCTCTAAAGCATTATTTGTAATGAAATCTTCCTACGATTCTAACATTATAAGACCACAAAATTGAAAGATTATTCAATTTCAAACTTGAAATACTAAGAAATTTCATGGCTCATTAGATTTGATAATCGCTAGATTTAACTAAAAATGAAGTAGTCATAATGTGTTGATAAATATTGTTACTGTTAAATGGAAAAAAATATACAATAAAGAAAATATACTTCCCCATTAATGACTTTTATAATTACAGTCATTTCTTCATTTGATAGCAAAAGTTTTTTTTTCGATAGAGATTTGATAACAAAAGGTTAAAAGCTATATTATAATAAAAGAGACAGTAAATATATGTTAATTAATTACCCAATCCTAAGCCTATATCCTGTGTTTTTAATCTGCTCATAACAAAAGACAAGACACAATTTTTTAAATTATATATAAGGCTACATATGTAAGAAACAGACTAAAGAAGTCAATTTGTGTGCTCCTCTGCCCGGGCCTTGTGCGGTCACACTGCATGCGCTGGGGTAAGGCCGGCCATGATATTGAAATCCTTGATCTAGAACATTTGAATTGCCAAAACAAAGAATTTTCATTTGAGAGAGGAATGAGGATTTTCCTGATAAGGGCAGGAAATGATTTTTGGAAAAAATAATATTGATAAATAACTTTGTACGTGTTATGAATATGTCGTGAATTGTTGATAAACATTTGCAGCAATGTGAACTATTTATTTCTCAATCATTAAAGGAGTTATTAAGAAAATATTGAATCTAGTGAGACCAACTTACATTTCGATTCTCATTTTTTAAAACAAACATTTGATCAAGAGTTTATTATGAGTTACTAGAAAATTCTAACATTGTCATAATGTGAAAGGTTTTACATGATGCTACTTGAAAAAGGTTCTGGTTTGCTTAAGGTAAGGTGTTTTTTAGGGTGAAAAAAAGTAGCAAAACCTGAAAGGTATTTTACACGATACCCAACCAGCTTTGCGGAGCTTTATGACACTAGGAAAACTAGATCTGGCTGTTATATCATGCGGCATCCTATGTGTCGGTTTCTCAACCATTTGATCCGCATGAGAGGACCAACAGAGAAGAAAGTGAGCGGCCGGATAGTTCTCTCAACCGTTAAAAATGTGGGTAATTTAGTTCATTTTATCTTCATGTATAGTTCTCTATAAAACAAGCATTCATATGCTTGACGTGCACGCGTGCATGAATGCTTTGCCAAAATGATTATTTAGTTTATCTTGACAAGGTTTTGAAACATAGTTAGTACGTGGAGTTTAAAAATTACTATGATTAGTATTTCATGTTTAAATTTGTTTAACACAAGCACAAGACAGCAAAGCTTGATTCACGAGCTATAGTAGTTAAAGGTTCAACTTTGGATTATAACCGAAAAGCCGACAGACATTTTGCTCAGGTTTTCATCATCACAATCGGGATTTTGGATTGGATTGCATCTACTTTGAAAATTATTTCAAACTAGTTGGACAGGAATGGGGATTCATTAGGATTTATAGGTTGGCATTTTTCATTGAAGTTCTGTATAAAAAGAGATTTAAAATTTTACAAAAAAATAAAAATAAAGATATAAACAGTAAATTAAATGATGTAACTAGAATTCTTTAATATTGACGTACTAATTAACCTTCTAAAGCATGCGAGATCAAAACGCGTGGCTAATGTAAAACTAAAATCCATGCCCGGAATTGACCAACACAATTTGAGTTGGATCTTCAATACATTTCAATATCATTATTCTTATGATCTGAAAGCAACACTCTTTTTGACTTTCAGTTTACAGCTTAACAACAATAAGATATTCGTTTAAATGTAGAATCAGAAATATATACTGTCGAAATGGCATTGGATGGGACTAAATTAAGTACATACGAAGAGGCTGGATGATTATAAGCGAATAAATCAAGGCCTTAAACAAAGAGACCAACTGTGATATTGGAATCCCTTAATATATATTGAGCAATAACATTGTGGCTTGATCTAGAGCCTCAATTTCCTCAGAGAAGAAAGCTTCAATCGATCTTCTTCTTGGCTTTTTGCATTGTCCTCGTGTTACATGAATCCTGCCATGCATACATAAGCTTTTCACAACCCTTTTATCTTTCCCTCTGTCTTGTTCTTTTCATGATGCGGTTTTTCCAGGTCAGTTGCTCTTCGATATGGAAAACCACGAGTCATGGACCATTGGAACAGTCATGTCGATCACTCATACACTTTGGTTCAAGATTAAAGAGACCCCCATTGGAGTATGACTGGCCTGTATGGCTAAGCTAGGTCTTTTTAGGCCAGTTGGTGAGAAGTGGATATCTCAAACTTTTCTAAATCGTTCCCATCTTCCCTTGGCAACCTCACTACCAAAGGTGATCATTCACCAATTTGTGCATGACAGAGACAAGAGGGTGGCCGCCTGGCCAGTAGGATTGATATAACTTTTTCATCTCTTAAGATCCTCCAAAACCGAAGAGGATTTTATTGATGTTGCTAACCATAACAAAAAAGGAGAACGGAATCACATCCATGTGAGATTTAGCAAATCCATATTTCTCAACAAATCGATATATTTAACCCAAAGGTCGAAGAATCGACATTTCAAAATTTTACAGAATGTTCCTAGGTCGTGATGGGGGGCAAAGAGGTTGAATAAATTGCTTGACAACCAAGTGAGCATATATTGAATTAGGCTATTGAATTATTGATTGATTAGCTTGACCACCCAGCAACTTCAAATTTCTAAACTCATCTGCCTCAACAGAGCATTAATATGAAGGAAGATTAATCAAAACATGTCCACTTTATTTGAATGACGATTCTCACTACTTACGTAGGACCAATAAAGGGATTTGGTGGATTAATTCGATTCTTGTATTTGTTTCTGGTTCAACTTATTTTGCTGCCACTGAAGAAATGTGTTGGACTGTGTTGGAATTTGGAATGCATCATTTGTGTTACTGAACGGGGACGTTTATACTTTTTAGGAGGAATATCAAGAGTTTTATTCAAATAAAAAAAAAAATTACAACGCATTGGAATGACCGGTTATGACGACTGCATCACAACACATATTCCTATCAAGATCTATAGTTACGGGTACATCACCAAAAACAACATCCATGAGCCAAAATGGCCCAATCCCTAACCAAATTCTAAGGTCACAAAGAGCTACCAAGTCTTGAGAGTAACAATACAGTCTCATTACCAACACTAACTCAAGCCAATTCACCTTCTTCAACACCGTGTCTAAATAACACCAGACCACGTGCAAAGGCAATCCACCCTCATGTTGACAACCAAACCGCATCTATTTTAAAACCGATAGTATCTAGAAATAATGTCACCTAAGTAATATACCGACCAAAACACAACACCTAAACTCTCGCTCAAAAGAGGAGAGACGACTCATTATACTTAAACAAAAACCAAACATAAACCCTAAACAAAACCTTAATAAAAAACCAGAAACCAACACAGAACCAAAAGTGGCCCAACACTAGCCCCAGGCCCAAGCCCATCAAGCCAGCCCCATGGAGGATCCATATCTGCTCCACCTAGTCCAGAAAACCACCGCACCACCACCTGCGTTGCACCACTAGCGCCATCGTAGAGCCTGCACCACCGTCGAGTTAGGAACCTTGATACCCCTTCTGACCGACGCGGTGATCCTTCCCGAATCCAACAAACCCTCTTAGAGACAGAGCGCCTATGTTCCGTGAGGCTATAGAGTCGTCGTTGGTCTGTGAAGACACAAGTCCACCGCCGTTCGTAGCCTCCCCGCAAGACACCGCTTCAAAGCTTTGAGGCTCCAACTCTATACTGATAACAAATCTCAGCCGTCAAAATACCTGAGATGGGATGGTCTCCTTTTGCTGAGCAAAACCATGATCGGAATTCACCGTCAGAAGCCAGACTAACGAAACTTGCAGCCACCAGACCAAGACTGCCTGTCCGGACGCACCAACCCTACACCGACGAGGCCAGAAGCCAGCATCGACGCGGGGGCTCCGCCGGACAAGCTAAACAAACAATCCTTCTTCCAAACCTCTCCTGTTTTCACGGAGCTACCTGTTTATATATCTTTTATACTTCAAATGAAAGAAAAAAAATTATACTTATTGATGACCGGCCGCGCATATTAGTTCGAGAACGTTTTACAACTCTTAGACGTTCTCATAAAGCCTTCCAAAGTGATGCGTTGCTTTTTTTTTCTAATATTAATTTCATATGTAATAGTCTCGTTTGGTTTGTGGAAATGAAAATAATTCGTCTTCTGTTGAAAGAAAATAGATTTCTTAGTGTGTGTCTTAGTCAAAATATAATTAGAATATGATTTGATATTAATATTGTAATAGGAATACATGTACTTTCCTTATGTATTGTATCCTCTATATATATAGGCTTATTCTATGAAGGAAATAACATTTATATTCTCCCTAATTCTCTCCCTATGAGGCAAGTGGAGACAATTTATGACAATTTTCTGTCGTTAGACATTATATGTTCTTATCCCCCCTAACGGCGAAAAGATTGTCTCATAAGTGACATTCGGAAAATAGCGGTAAAAAGATTGCCTATCAAGGTTTCAACATAGTGGACTATGGTTGGAGATATATATTCAACATTAATATTTATTCATGTATAAGAACTCATCATAGTGCGTTGTGGCAGCACAATTTTGACACATAAATGCGTAAGTCACTAGCTTCAACGCATAAAAATATTAAATAGTAATGATTCATAGATGAATTAGTATAGCTGCATGCGATATTGCATAACCCCAAGCGAAAATATTTGCACGCCCTATAGGTTCGATGAAGTGAGAGAGCAAGTTTGGCACATCATGATCCATTGATCATTGATATTCAATTCCGCCTCATTAAAATATTATGAATTATGGTTATCATTAGGGGACGCCTCAATGTTAAAACCAATTCTTGAAATATAGAGATCTCTACAAACTATATATTACACTAGTGTACATGAGGACGTGAAATATTGAGATATCGAACCTTACTTCGTCACAAATTGACACGTAGTATATATTGGCTTAAAAGAAAAGAAGCGATCCAGGCAAAATTGAAAAGAAAAGTATTTGGATTGGTGATGCCGACACCATCAAAGTTAAAGCCTATCAATTTAATAAGTCTTTGTTATAAAACATGCTTATAGACTTGCCTTATGGCTCAAGGCTTGTCTTATTATATCGGGATCGACTACGAGGAGATAATTCTCTCGTAATGGATGTCATTGTACTCCACTATTTTGTCAGTTTGGTAGTTTTCGAAAAAACTTGACATGCAGCTTATGAATGTGGTCACAAGATATCTCTATAGGGATCTAAATTAAGAGACATACATGAAGATCTAAGATTGACTTCAATTATCCAATTCAAGTGGCTTTAGACCACAAAGCACATTTACAATAAGGTTGAAACGTTCACTAAGTGACAGCTTAATTGGGAAGAGATATGATGAATGATGCCCATGCATGTTTATTAAAACAGACAAGTTTTGGATTTTTACTATTGCGGTTTATGTTGATGATATGAATTTTATGTACTCTTGATGAACTAAGAGATACCGCTAAATGTTTGAAATCCGATTTTGAGATAAAAGATCTTGGGAAAACGTGGTTTTGTATCGAACCAAGATTCGAGCATCATAATGATGGTATTGTCTATCGATCGGCTTTGTTATATGATATTAAGGCACTCTAATGATGATAAAGTGAGGCCTATGACTATTCTCATGATCGTTCGTAGTCTTGACCCTTAAAGGGATACGTTTCGTCCAAGGGATGATGACGAAAACATTTAATAGGCTAAATGCCCAATCAGTGTACAATATGCGCATCATTATACCCAACTAAATATACAAGACTCGACATCTCATCCATATTGTGAACTTGTTAGCTAGATTTAGCTATGCGCCCACGCATTGTCATTGAATTGATATGAGATATATCTTTAGAAAATTATGATACTTTTAGGCTTATTCTATCCCTACAAAGAGAAGAAATTATATGGCATGTTGAATTGCATCAGATAGCCATTGTCACAAGCCATGCGTGAAGAAAAATGCACCAAAGGCAAAATCAGAAAATCAGTCTTTTTCTAATCAGTCAACTTCGACAGAGCTTTGTGATCAGCTCAGAACGAATCTGATTATGTATACTATATTAATGGAAATGTACGGATGTCTACTTTCCATAACTTCTTACGGTTTGTCGATACCTATTTTGAGAAGAAAGTTATGACTGAATTACTATATGAAGGTCATGCTATACGTGAATCTGATTTTCAACGCAAACTATTGTTTTGAGTTATTGGACAACCTTTTACTCGTTACACCAAATATTTGTGATGTTTTGGTTGGATTTGCTGATATTGCGCATCTCTTTAACCCATAGAAATGTTGTTTCCAAATGATTTATGTATTGAGAAACACCTAGTATGTATCTTCTATGTAATCAGCTATAACAAGTTCTTCTCATCATCAATGTAGATATGAGGATAATATGACATATATATTTACTAGATCACTACCTAAAAACACTTTGAAAAACATGTTTTATAGCATTGATATGCTTCATTTGTTTAAAGTTCCCATGATTGTAAAAATCTGGGGGAGGTGCAGACATTAGGGGGAGTCTAGCACATACATGTTACTTTCAAACG
This sequence comes from Comarum palustre, assembly GCA_951800085.1. Classification (NCBI taxonomy): domain Eukaryota; kingdom Viridiplantae; phylum Streptophyta; class Magnoliopsida; order Rosales; family Rosaceae; genus Comarum; species Comarum palustre. Next base: position 7,323,431 of record OX637588.1, on the reverse strand, counting down.
TGATTGATGCGTTGTACTTTTTTTGTTTCTTCGACTAAAGTTATTTTTGCTCATGAGGTTTTATTGTTACTTGGGAAGGTTTTTAATGAGGCAACATGAAATGCATCTTAATGTATCATATTACTATGACACGCCACAATGGGGAGTGTTGAAGGAAAATAAATTTTCTAGTGTGTGCCTTAGTCAAAGTATAATTAGAATATGATTCGATATCAATGTTGTAATAGAAATACATGTACTTTCCTTGTGTATTGTATCCTCTATATATAAAGGCTTATTCTATGAATAAAATAACATTGATATTATTCTCAATTATCTCTTTCAGTTTATTTCTCATGTTACCTATTCCTTTTTACCGTAAAGAATCGTCTTGAAGGTACTTGCGTACTTTCATATGTTTGGGCTTATCAGTTGGCCCAACATCAAAGTCCAAGCTCTTGCTCAGCCCAAGACCTACTGTAGAAAATACTTGGTTGTCACGGTTTCAGTCACGCTGCTACTAAAAAGCCCACCAAACAATACAGCATCCACAAAACCTCACTCTCTCAAAGTTTCGCCTTCCTTCCCGCCGTTCACCGGAGCACCAGAACCCCCATACTTCCGGCGAGCATGGACCTAGACGACCTCGATGGGCCGAGCAAGCCTGCTCGGGTTTCCAGGTTCATGCCCCGCTACAAAAACGCCCCACCGAAACCGAAACCCGAACCCGCCGTAAAAGAGTCCGCAAAACCGGTCCCGAAGTCCGAGCCGGAACCTCCACAGCTGGTGAAGCCCAAGCCGGAATCAATCGATGACGTGGCGGAGAAGAAAGAAGAGAAACAAGAAGAAGGCGCCAACGGAGACGATTCAAACGGCGCTGTTAAAATGGAGACCGGTGAAGAGCCGAAGGAGGACGACGATCCTATGGAAGAAGACGACGCTGAAGACACCGTCGTTCGTGAAATTGACGTGTTCTTTAATCCTAATATTGATGATAACACTCAGGTATGCCACTCTTTTTGTTTAGTGAGCTGTAATCTGTTTCTATTTTTCGCTGATTTGTTTTGAATTTGTGATTTTCAGTTATATGTTTTGCAATATCCTTTGCGGCCTCGGTGGCGGCCGTATGAGCTGGAGGACCGGTGCGAGGAGGTGTGGTTATCGGCTTTGGAGGATTGTTGTGTTGAGCATTTGGTTTGGGAGGAGTTGCAAGTACTAACGTTGAAGTCTTATTTGTGCAGATAAGAGTGAAGCCTGGCACTTCTGAAATGGAGGTGGATTTGTCTATTGATCTTTACTCCAAGAACTGTGATCAAGAGTTTGCTAACAAGTTGAAAATGACAAAGCAGGTCGATTTCAGATGCTTATGAATTTTGAATGTTATAACATTGTTGCGTATAGTTTTATGCGAAGTGATTGGGATGTTGTGTTCTTGTGATTTTTCTTAGACTTTGGCTACAGAATGGGATCCCTGCCGTTCAACTGGCTATGCCGTCGGGGTTTTGATGGGCAACAAGGTATGCATTGTTAATGTCAGGTTTAATGAAAACGTGTTAATACAACAAAAGAAAGAAAAAATGAGAAACTTCCAACCAAACGTGCAAGCCAGTTTGGTTTGCTTGCGGTGGCTGGCTGGCTTTGCTGCAATTGGGTGGATCTTTGGGGTTTTAGTTATTGAGTACTGGTACTTGTTGTTGTTGGGAATGGGACAGGTCATTGTCAGAAGAAAACTTATGCCCAATTTTGGATGTTGGATCCTCCACTTTCTTACACATTGCCTATCGACCCCAAATCACCCATTTGGTCTACATGCACCAAATATATTGATTTATGTCGGCTGCCCTTGAAGGTTTGTTAAGTAACATGAATGGTGATTTACGGTAGGGGACTAGATGGTGGTATTGATGTCATTGGTTTAGTTTATTGACATTAGCTTATCTATTTGGAAGCTAAGAATTGGTTTCTATGCACTAAGACATTCCCCTACTTGGTAAAAGAAACCTGATCATTAATTTTCAGTGTGAGGATTGACTTTTTGATGTTGGATCATTGAAAATGTGTCGCACTTTCTTTATCTTGCAGTTACACTTGAATCCTGTTCATGCAGTTGTGCAGCTCCGACCATCACTGGATCATTTAAAGCCCGGTGGTTCAAAAAGTAAGGGCAACGCCACTGGGGATGCAGAAGTTACAGTTAAACGAGAAAATGTTAGTGGGGAAAAATCTTTGGCTCCATCAAAGAAACAGGTACTTCATTTCAGCCAGATATTGACTCTATATTGACGGTCCAAGTTTGGGTTTATATTATCTTGTATGTTTAATCCATAAGTGACTGAGCTGGAATCTTATGAAATGTTTTTTTTCATCTATTGTTGTTCCAGAACAAGCATGTGGAGTCCTCAACTGAAGATGAAGAGGTATGAAGATGGTGCTATCTGAATTCTGATTTCTTAAGATAGGTTGATACACATTTTATTATAATCAGACATTTCACGTGTTTCCTGTTATTTGTCTTTTCAATTATTGTTATTGAATATTGTTTTTTCATTACTCCTTCCATATTTTTGGTTTTGAAGTCATTGAACAATAAATAAAAGTCAAATTTCAATCATATTTTAGTTTGTCCAAAGTTTGAGTTATCAAACTATCCAGTATGGACGGCAGTGGTTGATTTTACCAGACAACCTGTGATAAAATCATAACTTTATGTTTGTGTGTGTGCATCAGTATGTATGACTTGTATGTTTTTCCTATTCCAGAGTTGGGTTCCACTTCAGTACCATGGCTCAGAAAGTGATTTTTCAGCTAGATATTTGAAAAGAATGGTGGTACAAGACAACTCTCCTATGGAATTTACAATGACTCCGTATGTCCTTTACTTTCCTCTTCATGTATTCTTCAAAGTATTTACGCCAAACTGATGTGTGAATTATTACTGTTTTTATAGGTATAACTATGTTAACTCCTTGTGTCCTAGAATGTGCAAAGGTTCTTCCAAAAGGTGCGAAAATTTTCATATTATTGGGTTCCTCATTTTCATTCTTTTAAATATATTGGCAAAATCTTAATATGTCAATGTCCTTTTTTTGAGCCTTCCTTTTAAAAGCATTAACATCAAAGGCTGGAAACAATTTTTTTTGATCATCTCTATATATTTTACAGCCACAACTCCCAGCTAATGAATAGAACTTACCTCCTTTTGATTTTAACTTGAAATACATGAATTTGTGTTATTCAGGGCTCTACTGAACCTGCCTCTCGAGGAGCGCATCCAGAAGTTGCTTGTTGAGGTTTGTTGCAACTTAAGATTGCTTTGATTATTGTTGTGAATATAATCTCCACATGCTTTTGAAAGCCTCTATATTAGGACTCCACCCATTGCCATTTTGGTGTTGGGTTAGATACTCCAACCTTAATAGTAATATTACCGTGGTAAATTTGAAGCTAGTGCATATCTTTATGGTTTCACCTGAGATCATATTTTCGAACTTATCCTATCTGCAGGGCCATTTGTTCATTTATTGTCTTGATATTCGGAAAGTTCTTGAAGTTACTAAGCAAGTTTCCATTAATTAAAGATTTATTCGTTTATAACAGGAACCTATAGCACGCCGATTCAGTGATCTTAAGAAGTACTATGCTCCTCGGAACCAGGAAAAGGAACTTTTGGATGTCCTTCAAAAGAATGGTCTCTTGCTACGTGGTCTTTGGGTTCCTAAAACAGCATTGCTATATCCCAAGAAAGAGGGTTCTTCTAGAAAGAAAGATGATGATAATCTGCGTACTGCTAGAAATTACATTCTAAATTCATTCCAGAAGAACCCTGTAATTAGTTACTCGGAACTAAATGTCTACCCGTCCCTAAAGCCTCATTTTGATGAAACTTTGAAATTCTTAGCTGTCAACAGACCTTCAACTCAGGATTGGAAATTGAAACAGCAATCAGATGTATCATTTGCCGAACTCTATCCAGAGATTTCTGAAAGCCAGGAACAGATCTGGGAAAGGATGGACAAACAATTGGTGGAAGCCCTTAAGCCTCACCGTGATCTGAAGAAGGCTAGCATGAGTAGTAGGAGCGGGAAATCACCAAATTCTGCTAAAGTTCCTAGTAATAGTGTAAGTGGAGTTCCCATTGGGGGAGTGAGAACCTTGTCAGATGAAACTCGAGCAGCTCTACCTCAGGCCATCAGGGAAGTTTTTAAGACACAAAAGGTTTGCAGGTAAGTTATTGGAGCTTTTACAGTTGAAGAGAAAATATATCCATTTTTATTACATCAGTGAATTTCAATCCTCTCCCTATGGACATTTTTTCTCTTCAATCAAGATCTTCTCATGTGATACTTTCTTAATTTCTTGTTTGTTTGATGGGGATAGCCTGGAAAGAGACTTTTTTTAAGCTCATTTTGAGATTGTTGGAGGCAGATATTAATTTTATGCGATGTTACAAATATGAGAGGAAAAAGTATTTTTTTTCTGGTTGAAGTGAAGGAAAAAAAGAAAAATGATGAATAAACACTCATGATGGATGAACTAGTGTTCATTTTAAGAATCTGTGTAGGTGCTTGTCTGATTTGTGACAAGAAATCTTGCTCTTTATATGATGTATGAGTGGGGAATGGGTTGGTGAAGAAAGAAATAGAGGGTAGTTTGGGCTTCAGATGACAAGATGAGTATTTCTTTCTTCTTGTAATCAAAATATTTATGTTGTGGCCAGGGCATCTATAGATGCTCGATGTTTGTTTGTGCTATGATACTTGGTCATTTTGATTTATTTCTCTATCTTTTTTGTTTTGTAAAGAAAGTATCTGTCAGATCAGCAATATCCTCTATGAATTAGGAATATCTTCCTTGTTAGGAATATAAAGATTTGTGTATACATGTTTCCTTGCAGAATACACAGCAGTAGGATTCTTTGCTAATTAACTCTAGACATTCCTGTATATATATTCCTCTGATTATCAATGAATATTATTCAGCTAAATTATATTCTTTTCATGGTATCAGAGCAGTCTAAGATCCTGATTCACCACTACACCCTAATCTCTCGTGTAGCCTCCCTATCTCAATCATCATGGCTGATGATCAAGACCTATCTCCAAGATAAAAGAATGAAATCCCTTTCCAGAATCAATGAATATTATTCAGCCAAATTATATTTTTTTTTCATGTTTCACATGTATGCATTTTTTATGGCAGCCTACAGCTCATACGTGATGGATTAGTTCATATTAGCAATAATCCAAAAGCTGGTCATAGGATGAATAACCTTGACGCTCCTCCAGAAGAGCTAAAGAGCGTTTTAACACAACTTGCGGTAGACATTGGTGGTGTGTATGTCTTGAAATCATCACCAGAATACCCAGAGCACAATCAGTTAAGGTTGTCCTCATTCTCTTATGCATATTGACTTTTAAGTGCCAGAACCATAGGGTGTTCCGAAAGGGGTTGTACAAATTATTCATTGCACAGTAACGTTAATTTCCTGATGATCTTTGAAATCTGTTGGTTGTATCCATATAACCTTAAATTTGTTGGTTGTTGGTGCAGGGATGTTGTAATTAAACTTCTGCAAGGTAAAAATAAAGGGCCAATTAGAAAGCTGGATGTTACGGTAGCTGCTCAGGCTGAACTTGGGAGGGAAATCAGCAATAATGAATATAACAAGGTAAGTTGTATTTTATGTTTGTGAATTGTGATTATCCTTTCTCCAGGCATCGAGATTATTTTAATTTCTTTTTTCAGAAAAATAAGACAACAGTCATTAAAATAAAATAGACAATCACTTTGTAGTTACTTATGATTTCTGGATACTGAGTTCCGTATTCTTTTGTGCAGGTCATGAATGAACTTTGTGAATCCAAAGGTTCTCAATGGTACCTGAAAAGTGGGGATGGCGGTTCGAAATAATAATGGAGGACTGATGATTGGATCGATGACAGTTCAAGGAAACTATGTTGTAGATTTATGTTTATGACAGTACTTGTGTGTATCTGGACGGAACTTTGATAGATTAAAAGCTATGCATTTTTTCTGTGGTCGAACAAAGCATTAATTAGTAAAATCAAACAATTCAAAGTGAACCAGGTTGAATGCCAGAAGGTGAAATTAAAGAAGTCCACAACAAACATTTTCAAACCTCTATAACTCAACTATAACTCTGTAAGGCCAACTATAACAAGTAACCAAGCTTCCCCCTTGCCTAATTTTATGTACCAATAATCCAAAACCTAGCAATTGACCTTATGTGATCCCCAAGACCCCATGCCAATTTAAGACGAGGCTTTTTTCCACGTAGCAAGGCGTAACAAGGTCCTGCAGAGAATAGGTAGCTTTGGTGTCCTTTGGGGTGGAGGAAACGATTATTGGACATCCCTGACCTCTGGTTTCTATCACCTTGAATGCATCTTCATCTGTTCGATCTACAATGGGAATACGTCACCGGAATCACTGAATTCGAGAGTGTCGAGTAAATATTCAAGCGCATGACCTTTGTTCCATTCTATAGATGGTCGTATCTCCAATACCTTTTTACCCCGAGTAAGGTGAAACTCAGGATAGTTTTCAATCACAGACTTCACCTTCTCTTCTAATATGTCATAATCCTCTTCCCGGACAATATTCCGGTAATGAACACTGATGCAGAACCTATTGTCCTCCACTCTTGCACCTTCTATCTTTCTTACTATTTCCTCCAACACTAGGCGCATCTCTTGAATTGCAGGCAGGAATTTCATGGCAGGTTGAAAGAGCATGTCACTCTCATGAGTCTCATCCAACTCTGAGGCCTTGGGGACTATAATGTCCATCCCATGGCTGCCGGCATAATATACATTACTTAACTGTACCGAATCCTTTTACCTTGTCTCTACTCCTCCCGCTGATTACTGCTGTTGGAAAATATGTGACAACTTGGCGCAATGCTGCTCGCATCTCATTGGACATGAAAGCAAGATCCGGATCATTAACAATCGGTGAAAGAGTGCCGTCATAGTCTAGAAAGACAACAATCCTCACTTGCACTGGGACAAGTGTGGCCCGTGGATCACCATTGTACCGATATTGTCCCAACTTAACCACCTTTAAGGTGTTGGGTTTTAATCACAAAAGGCCTCGGTACAATTGGATACAATTCATCCACTTATAAGTTATATTTTATTTGTCCTTTTTCTGATGTGGGATCTTTCCTCTCCAACACTCCCCCTCACGTGCAACCTAACTTTTTAGGTTGACACGTGAAATTCATTCAGTCCAATTCCCACATCGGAAATCGGTACATTCATGCGGTCCAATTCCCATTTTGGAAATTGGGGTATGCGATCCAAGACCCACTGTAGGCACTTGGTATGGTATGGTATGAGCCAATCAGAATTTTTCCGACGGCAATTTGATTCGATGAACCCAAATTTGAGCTCATTATGATGGGAGACTTTCCCCCGTTACGTTGGGAGAAGTAATTGAAGAGAGACCCGCTCTGATACCAACTTGAACTGGGACAAGTGTGGCCCGTGGATCACCATTGTACCGATATTGTCCCAACTTAACCACCTTTAAGGTGTTGGGTTTTAATCACAAAATGCCTCGGTACAATTGGATACAATTCATCCACTTATAAGTTATATTTTATTTGTCCATTTTCTGATGTGAGATCTTTCCTCTCCAACATCCTCTTCCCGTTTGCAGCTTTCATCATCTCATCAAATGAGCCTAGTGCAGAAGGGTGCTCCACCACCCATGAACTATAAGCAGAAATATCAACACTATTCTCGTCGTTGTTTACAGCTTTTGAGCTGATAGGTTTCACTTTTTGCTTATCAGTTGTCAATGATCTCTGGAATCCCATTGCTCGGTTCGGCTTAGCAAAGTTCGTCACAGTAACTAAATCGGAGTGATGAAAGGTGACGAACTCTAGGTTGTCCTGGAATCGAGCAGAGCTTCCTTTCAAGAAGGAGAGACAGCTCAGAGAAAACTGTGATTGAGAGTTTGAGAGAGACTGGGGGTTATGCTTCTAGGGGGGAGAGGGAGTTTTACCTTGAGCCATGAGGAAAATATACTAGTAGAAAAGGAAGAATTAAAATCCCTTGTATTCTTATCCTATTTCATTAAGGAGTGTCTATTGGGCCTCAGAGCCCATCTTAAATTCCAAGCCGTTGAGCAATTTACCCAGATAAATTCACCGCAGATAAAACAAACTGCTCTGCTATATAAAACAGAGAAAGCACAATTCGCGAGCCCTAATTTAAGTCTCCTCTCGTCAATAGTCCCCGTTCAATTTCCAGAGTCGAATTCAAGAGAGAGAGAGAAGCGTCGAGAAAACTGAAAGCCCTAGATGGCCGACTACGAAGGACGTTACGACGGTAACGGAGAGGACGTCGACGTCTCCTCTCCCCAGCCGCGAAGCACTAACCACGGCGCTCTCGACGATTACGGCGATACCAAATCTCAGGTTAGTTACATGTTCATGTATTTTTATTTATTTATTATTTATTTGTCTGTGGCTTCCTACGCAATTTGAATCCATAGAAGATTGATTTGGAGTGTCGGTGCGAATTCTAGGGTTTCTGTATTGAATTTGATTTTAGGATCTTTGGTGTAAATTTACCGTTGTTTGATTTACTGTGCTTTGAGCATAGTTTTACTCTGTTTTTGATTCGTGGAGAACGATTTTTTGACTTCTACTACTACAACATTTTGATTAGATGCTATATGTTTAGAAATTCTGATATTTATTTTGATTGGATGTTATATGTTTAGAAATTCTGATATTTATTTTGATATTCAGTATCAGGAAAATTAGGTGTGTTTTTGTATTTTTTGTTGTGATTTTGTTTTCGAGAAGTTATCTTGTACTGGAACTAACACTGATCTTGTTTCGTTTTCAGCATTCTCGTGATTACGAGAGAGAATCTTCGAAGAGCAGAGAGAAGGATAGAGAGAAGGGGCGTGATAAGGAGAGGGACCGGGAGAGGGACATAGATAGGGAGAGGGATAGGGACAGGGGGAGAAGCAAGGATAAGGATAGGGAGAGGGACAGAGACAGGGATAGGGTGCGTGAAAGGGACAGAGACAGGGATCATGATCGTCATCATCATAGAGACCGCCACAGGGGCCACGAAAGGAGTGAGCGAAGGAGAGACAGGGATGATGATGATGATGATCACTACCGCAGCCGTGACCGTGATAGGTATGAGCGATTTTGAGATATCCTTGGTGCATGATTTCAGAAGTTTGATGCAATTTTGATGCCTTGAAATCTTCGTTCTGTTATGTGACTAAATAATCTATGTGCTGATCGTTATTTTTCACATTGAATCTTGTAGAATGTTTTAATTATTTGTGTTATCCTACAGGCGGAGGGATTATGACAGAGACAGGGAGGATAGGCATAGGCGCAGGTCTCGTTCCAGGGGTAGATCTGAGCATAAATCCAGATCAAGGTCGCGCTCTCGCTCACGCTCCAAAAGGTATGTTGTGTGAGAATTGAGTGATTGGGATAGAGAAAGTTGTTACATCATTTTGATGACTCATTAAAAATATAAAAAGTTTTATGAACGAAAGGGTCTTAGCTTTTTATGTTTGGGATTTTCTAATAGAGTTCAGAGTTATAATGTTCTTTGTATATATGTATATAGTCTGTTTTCTGTTCTTTATCTGTCAATGTGTCATGAATTATAAAGGCCTGCTTCCTTAGTTTTTTAATGATTAAGTTGTAAAAACTCGGTATTCTCTCAAACTCATATTTAAACCACTATTTCAAATGTCATGCTTTACTTCACCAGTGAAGAAGAGAACTGTTTTATTATTTTAGTAGTTTCTTTTCAAATTCATGTTGTGTATGAGTTTTGAGGGTAATCTCCCATATCTGTGTTGTTTATGATTTGCATATATTTGCTGTGTTACAAACTCTGACACTAACTACTATTGCAGCAAAAGAATTAGTGGTTTTGACATGGCGCCTCCTGCTTCTGCACTATTACCTGGTGCTGCTGTTCCTGTGACAGGTATATCTTCCCTCCTAGACTTAGGATTTTTTTGTATCTTGTTAACTCTGTCTTTTTGGACTAGTGTGGAAACATCATATCCCATTGCATGGTGTATTTTGGTAAGCTGTAATTTATTCCTACTGCACTAGCTATGAAAAACCATTAGTGTCTAGATGGGTTATAATAATTTCTTTTTAATGTTTACTTGGTGACATAATTCTGGGACTGAGTAATTTTCTGGTTTTTCTTGTGTTTCGTGTTTTCTTTTGTTTGTTTTGTATGTGTTTTATGTTGTAAGAAGGCAATGTTGGGCTACTTGCCCCACTGTGCTGACAATGGGTGTGGGCTGACTACTGTAGCTTTTATGTACAAGGAGGAATCAATGCACTGGTTGGTAGTCTTACAAATATTTTCCTCCAGAACTTGTAACTGATTTACTTCATCTCTTTTGATAAACTATATCTTTGAATGTTGGGAAACGCTGAAGTATCATGGAAAGTTATGTGGCGGAGGAATCATTCGGCTTGTAGTTAATAAGTATTAGAAAGTAAATATTTTTTTTCTTTGGGGTCTAAAAATGATCTTATTTTCTCTGCAGGCCAGATTCCTGGAGCTACTCCAACCATTCCTGGGATGTTCCCAAACATGTTCCCTTTGGCAACTGGCCAGGTACTCTCTCTCTCCCTCTTGTCACTCAAGCACACACTTTCTCCTTTCCTTGTCCCAAAATGATGTGATGTACATTTTCTGATTCCTATCAATTGTTGACTTTTGTCTGCTTGCAGCAGTTTGGAGCACTTCCTGTTATGCCTGTACAGGCAATGACTCAACAGGTTGGCATTATTGTGAGAATTGCTTTACTTATCAACTATTTCCCATATACTCTACTGAACTTATTTCGACTTGTTCTGACATCAATGATTACTCATTCTGGTATCAGGCTACTAGGCATGCCCGAAGGGTGTATGTTGGGGGGCTCCCTCCTACAGCAAATGAACAGGTTCACCTCTTTGCCTACCTTTTCATTGTTTTTATTTATTTATATGCATTAGCATTAAACAATACTTTGTATTACATTTAAATTTAAATTTTCCTTACATTTCTATGCATATGTTTTAAGGCATACTGTTTTGATTTGCTTAATACATCAAACTTACACCATCTTCTGGATATGTGCAGTCGGTTGCTACATTTTTCAGCCATGTTATGCATGCTATCGGAGGGAACACTGCTGGCCCAGGTATGTATGTTTCTAGTAGACGTGTATATAGTAAAGGATTTTCCATATATATGATTACCTAATTCATATAGTAAAGGATTTTCCATATGTATGATTACCTAATTCATATTGTTCTTGCAGGAGATGCTGTTGTTAATGTTTACATCAACCATGAAAAAAAATTTGCCTTTGTGGAGATGAGATCCGTGGAAGAGGCCAGCAATGCAATGGCTTTGGATGGGATTATTTTCGAGGTATTTTAATGTTTTCTTTAAGATAAGTTTTTTTTTTAAAAAAACATTCTACTGAGCAGATTACACTGGCCTTATTTTTCACTATATTTGGCATACAAAACAGGGTGCCCCTGTTAAGGTTAGGAGACCTAGTGACTACAACCCATCCCTTGCTGCAACACTCGGTCCAAGCCAGCCCAGTTCAAATCTGAACTTGGCTAATGTTGGCTTAACACCTGGATCTGCTGGTGGGCTTGAGGGCCCTGATCGCATTTTTGTTGGTGGTCTACCCTACTACTTTACAGAAGCCCAGATCAAGGAGCTACTCGAGTCCTTTGGACCTCTCCGTGGTTTTGATTTAGTGAAAGATAGGGAAACAGGAAACTCGAAAGGATACGCATTTTGTGTTTACCAAGATCTTGCAGTTACAGACATTGCCTGTGCAGCACTGAATGGGATTAAAATGGGCGACAAGACGCTCACAGTCAGGCGTGCTAATCAAGGTGCCAACCAGCCAAAACCTGAGCAAGAGAGTGTTCTGTTGCATGCGCAGCAGCAAATTGCGTTGCAGGTTAGTAAAAATATTCGTTTGTTTTTTCATGTCCTGTGGACATGCTTATTTTTTGGAAGTATATAGAAGGCTATATATAAGCTTGTGGGTTATTATCCCAAGTTTGTTGCTTTTTTATTTATATTTGTTTCTGAATGTTTTTGTTATATTGTGATGTGATGATTTAATAAATAGAGGGGTGATATTTAGTTTGTATTGGTTTGGTTTAATATTTTATTTCTCTGTATCTTGCAGAGGTTTTTGTTGTTGCAACAGCCTGCTTCTGCTTTGGTGGCCACCAAAGTTGTATGCCTGACACAAGCAGTTAATGAGGAAGAGCTGAAGGATGATCTTGAGTACGAATACACTATGGAAGATATGAAGCAGGAGGGCGAGAAATTTGGTAAATCATCAGTCATTGTTTATCTACATTTTACATTTTATTAATTGAACAGCAAAGTTTATTGTGGTATTGATCTTTTTTTTCCTTTTTGTCATTATGTTTCTGTTTTACAGCCTTTTTTGTAGTCCAACATTCTGCTATCAGGCCTAACATTCAGACAGAAGCCTCCCAAACCTTCGAACAGATTTTTTTTGTCTTGAGACTGATGTTGTCCATATCTAACACATATTTGCTTTTACTGCTTTGCAGGTTCTCTGGTGAGCGTCGTGATTCCTCGTCCACGACCAGATGGCCAACCCTCTCCTGGAGTTGGAAAGGTTTATGGTTTAGAGTTCAATACACTTAACTTGTTCGGTCTCTTTAATTTCAGTAGTTAATCTTCTTTTGCTAAAACATGTATGTATATGCAGGTGTTTTTGCAGTATGCAGACGTTGATGGTTCTACAAAAGCCCACACAGGGATGCATGGTAGGAAATTTGATGGCAATTCGGTCGTGGCAGTGTTTTATCCGGAGGACAAGTTTGCCCAGGGTGACTATGACGCTAGTTGCTAGCCCTTTGTATCAACTTTAGATTATTAAGATTGTCTGAACCATTTGTTTCTCCCGTTATTTGTCGCAGTAAAGGTATTTGTAGCCTAGTGTATAACTAGGATGAACATGCAGTTTTGCAGATTTACAAAACGAATTTGGTAATGGTTATAAATTTGCATTTTCTGCCCCTCATCTCCATTTATTATTATGTTTTGCAATAACCTTTTTGAATTTTTCAAATTTTTGACATTCATGTCAAATGCTCTTTCTCAATTGGTGGCTTTTGTGAAGATAATAGCTATCCCAATGTAAACTGGTGAATTTCCTCGTAAAGTTGCGAGCGTATAAGGGTTATTGCGCGGTTTGACTAGTAGACTAGATTGTTTCATATGTTGTGAGCTATTGAATGGATGGTAGAAATCAGTTCAATTCTGTGTTGACCAAGAGGTTTTCGTCGGAAGGAAGATGAACTGAAGGATGGTCTGGAATTGGGCAAAGCTGATCCAAATCTGGTTGATAATCATGTCTATGACTCTGAATTTTCTCGGAGGAGCACCTTTTCAACTGCTTCACGATGGGGTTAAGTTGGCCATTGGCAATACCACTAAGTTTAAAACAAATCTCCGAAGTCTCCAGTTCACTCTAGATTGCTTGCAGCCACAGATCATAGAGCAAATCAGATTGCAGAACTTGCAGTTGAATATTCCCGACCAAGAAATACAAGAACTTCAGAGGAAAATCGATGAAGGGATATTGGTCGTTGGCCGGTTGTCAAGCTTAAACAGTTGTAACATCCGCATCTGGGGCAGTTGCTGCAGCTGCCTGATGGTTAGCTACGCAGACCAGCTTGATGAGTTGAACGAGTCTCTCAGACGTCTGCTAGAAATTCTGAGGCTGCAGTCGTTAGCTCAAGTCAACCAGATCGGGATTTTGGCAAGGACAACAAGGGATAGACAAGATGAACTGGGGAGAAGACAGCTGGAGATTCTTAGCAACCAGCGACATATTATTGACACACTGATGAAGCAGCAGCAAATAGTAGAGAGGATTGAGAAGAATAGTGTTGCGTCAAACGGAAAAGGAGCTGCTCCTGTTCAGGTGTTGCGCTTTGGAGCAGCATTTCAGGCACTGTTTGATGCTGTTGTACAAGTAAAAGGCAAAAAATCCAAGTTCAAACGACCCCTGGAAGATTTCAAGTTCACATTGGATTGTCTGAAACCACTGGTACAAGAGATCGTAGAATGTAACAAGGTATTGCATATTCCAAAAGAGGTAATTTTGGAGGATTTCATAGTATACTTGGAGGAAGGTGTAGAGCTCGTTTACAAATGTTCCAAGAGTTCTATCTGGAACAAGTTCAAAAAGTACGAGTACATCAACAGCCTTTTTGAACTGGATGAATCTCTTCAGAGGCTGTTCAATATACTGAGATTGCAGATAGAAAATGATGTGAATGATGCCTTGGTTTCTGTAAGCAAGTTAGAAAAGGAGATCGAAGAAATTGAAGGGAGTTTTGCGCTACAACATCATCAATATGAAGGGGCTGCAGCTGACCTTCCGGAAGTTGATTTGGAAGTAATGAACGCGCAAGAAACAAGGGATGTGCAGGAATCTATGGATTCAACAGGGAGTGTCGATGTGGGAGATGGAAGTTGCATGCAAATTGAAGTGGCACCCCATGAAATTGAAATTGATTTAACAAGAATTAACATTGAGGTCGGACTCGAAGAAACTGGAGGGGAAGGGAAAAATGTAAGTCACCTGGCATTATTCATTTACTAATTCGCAGACATCTGTTCTTGGTAAAGTACCTCACAAAGAGTGAGAGGATATGTTGTTGCCTAATGAAAAGCATTCAAAACATATCTTTAAACCTCACAGTCAGCATTTGTGCATGCAGGAAAGAGAAACACGGCTAGTTCCATGTACAGCAGTAGAGCAGGAAACCCTTGCACCAATACTCCCTATTTTGGCTTCTCAAAAAAGGCAAGCGCCATTAGTAACTGTTTTGGAAAGTCATCAAGGGACAAGTGAAAATCAAAGGAGGAATAGAGTTTCACAGACAAGCGGCAGCACAGGAAGAAGTCAGTTTTCTCATTTGAAATTGGGTATCTGCTTTGGATCTCCTGCTAGTCAACCCAAAACCATCACACCATCACCTCCAGGTAACTGCTACTTCAAGTTCCATCAAAGCAAAGACAATTGGGTGACTAAAGGGATCAAAACTTTCTGTGTTCTCAATGAAAGATCCGTGTTTAATGTTCAAAAATCCTATTATATCTGATGTATGCATTCTTTTGTGTTCATTTCTATAGGGACAATTGAGAATCAAAACAGGAATAGAGTTTCACAGACCAGCAGTAGCACAGGAAGAAGTCAGTTTTCTCATTTTTCAGAAGCAACAACATCAACACTAAGCCCAAGATATGATGATGATCAGGAGTCAGTAGATAGTGAAATTCTGGAGACATCAAACTTGAGAGTCTTCACTTTTGCAGATATGAAATCGGCTACCAGGAATTTCAGGTCAGATCAAATTCTGTGTGAGGGAGGATTTAGTAGAGTTTTCAAAGGTTGGGTGGATGAGAAAACTTTTCAACCCTGTAAGGCTGGCACTGGAATGATGGTTGCTGTCAAGAGATTTTACCCAGAAAGTATGCAAGGCTTTCAAGAATGGCAGGTGGTTGTTATTCCACTTTATCTTACATTATTGAGCCTTTTTAATCATGATCATCTGTTCTTTTATCCATCTAGTTTTATAAAGTTGGCATCATTATTTGGCAATGCCTATTATTTTCACATACCTCCTCCATTGCTTCAGCCTTCATGTAACTATTTTCCAAGCTAATGAAGGTTTTTGTTGGAGGTTGACTAATGAATATAGAATAATAGAAACAAGGAATGATCTGTCTTGTTTCTTTTGATTTCAAACTTACTTAAACAATATTTCTATCATAATATGAGTTGTATTTGTCATAATCTAGGAGTTTCTTTCTAGTGCCCCATTTTGTTTATTTCATTCCCTAACTTGATTAGAGTTGTTTGCTTGATATACATTTTCAGCTCAGTCTTAAAGCTGAAGTTTTTGGAGATGGTTTATTGAACAAAAGTTTTTGATTTGAATCTTCCATTCCCCAAATTTGTAGCGAGTTGCATTGTGGAAATTTGATAATTAGTATGGGATAGACTTCCAGCCCATTTTCAATCGAAACCACCAATTTTGAGTTGAAGGTTGAGATCATTCAACATGAGGATCACAATGCTTCCATTGGCACCTAAATCTTAACTCATTGAAGGCCAAATAACTCTTTTAAACCCCAATGTGAGATAGTGGTGTCACTGGTGTGATTCTGATGCCACATTATTACTGTTCTCCTAGTTTTATGTATAGTTTGGTTCTCAGGGGTGTTAACCCATTTTTATCTCTTGTGATTTCATTTGAAGCTAATTTCCCGTCATTCTTGACAATGCAGTCAGAAGTGAACTTTGTAGGTAGGCTCTCTCATCCCAACCTTGTCAAGCTTTTGGGATACTGTTGGGAAGACAAGGAGCGACTCCTTGTTTATGAGTTCATGCAGAAAGGTAGCTTGGAGAACCATCTTTTCAGAAGTAAGTACGAAATCATTGTGAAATAAAATATGTTTTCTTAAGTCCATCATCATAATATCGTGGTATTGACTATATAAATCGCTTTGAGCAGGGAATCCTAACATTGAACCACTATCTTGGGACATCAGAATTAGAATAGCTATTGGAGCAGCTCGAGGCCTGATGTTCTTGCACAGTTCAGAAAAACATATTATATATAGAGATTTCAAGGCCTCAAATATATTGCTTGATGGGGTTAGTTCTGTTTTCCAATCCCAGCCTTTCAAATCTCATTCACTATATTGAATTCTTCCTTATTTTGTGCTTAACATCTTCTGCAGAATTATAATGCAAAAATCTCAGATTTTGTTTTGGCGAAATTGGGACCAACTGATGGAGACACACATGTGTCAACTAGAGTTATGGGGACATATGGGTATGCTGCTCCAGAATACATTGCAACAGGTAATGTTATTTATAGTAAATATGGAAGCCAAGTTTCTGAATTTTATATATGAAGTATGTTTGTGTTCTCTTTGACCCCTTTTCTCATCACCAAAACCAAGCTAGTTGGTTTCTACTCGGAAATTGATAAATGAGGCTCTATACAACAAAATTTGACATGTGCATCATCTTTTCAACAGGTCATTTGTATGTTAAGAGCGATGTGTATGGTTTTGGTGTTGTTTTGCTTGAGATTTTGACAGGGTTACGAGCACTTGATACAAAACGCCCTAAGGAGCAACTTAATCTGGTAGACTGGGCTAAACCACTTCTCCCTCATAAGAGAAAGTTGAAAACCATTATGGATGCAAGGATGGAGGGCCAATATTCCTTCAAGGCAGCATTACAGACAGCAAATATTACTCTAAAATGCCTGGCACCGGATCCTAAAAGCCGACCTTCCATGAAAGAAGTCTTGGAAGAATTGGAACAGGTTCAGGCAATCAGCAGAGAAAAGCCAAGTCTTGGGATACTGTTGGGAAGACAAGGGGCTACTCCTTGTTTATGAGTTCATGCAGAAAGGTAGCTTGGAGAATCATCTTTTCAGAAGCAAGCATGAAATCATTGTGAAATAAAACATTTCTGCTTATGTTCATCATCATAATATCATGGTATTGACTATATAAAACCCTTTGAGCCTATGATGCACGGACACAGATACGTGATACGGGTGCGGATACGATACGATATGGGATACGAGTTTTTTTTTTAAAAGTAGGATACGGGTACGTTTTTATATATTAAAATAAAAAATAAATCTATTTAACTAAAAAAATGTAACAAATCAGAAATTCAAACTTCAAAAACATTGTCTCAAGCAAATAAATAGCAAAGTTATAGCAAAATAAACAACAAAGTTCAAGTAAAAGAAACAACAATAAGTCCAACTCAAGCATCATCAAAGATCACACCCTCAAAGTCTGGTTCATCAAGAGAGAGGCTGGCCACCTCAAGTATGCCACCATTAACCAAATCCATTGAATCAAAGTTATCTCCTCTGATATCTCACATGTCTCCACGCTTATATTCTGGAGTTTTTCTAGAAAGAAGACGAAGATTATTATGCACAAACACTAGATCTTCAGCTCTTTGTGGAGTGATTCTGTTCCTTCTAAAAGAGTGTATAAAGTTGTAGGTGCTCCAATTTCTTTCACAACAAGAGAAAGAACAAGGTTGCTCTAGTAGCTTTAAAGCTAACCTCTGGAGATTTGGTGTGCTAGACCCATGGACAACCCACCATTTCACCGGTGCAATCTTACCTCTATCATTGATAGAATCAGGGTTTGAAAAATCATCCAAGCATGCCGAAAAAGAGGCAAACTCCTCATTCACACTTCGTCTTTGTTCTTCATTAGCATAGTACTTCTTGAGACATTTTTTTCGTTCTTTTGAAATCTCATCATCTTGATGTGGAGGGACACGATTAAGGGTTCCACTTAGATATTTCATGCTATAATATCTGCAAATTCAATATAACAAAAAATTATTGATTCATAGTTACATCTAAAGTAATAAAAGTGTAAAACTAAATCTCAAATAAGTATATCTAATTTACCTCGGGTTCAATGAATGTGTCATGCAATGAAGAGGTGATGAACTCTTTGTCCATCTTGATATTAAAATGTTGTACACCACATCATAAAATTCTGAAGGCTCGTCAAGTTCTTTACCTTCTTCTTTATAGATAGCGACCTTTACTTTCTCAATCATATTGTCCCACCACTCATATACCTTGTGAAGACATGGCTCATCTGTGTCACTCCACCGAAGCATCTCATATATAGGCAATGTAAAGGCAAGTATGTAATCGATATTCCTCCAAGTATCATCATTCAATATCATATCTTTCACAGCTCTTGCTTTACCCACATCATCATCTCTATAAACGTCCCACTGATCACTTATCACCATCCTTTCTAACCCTTGTTTTATCTTCCTAAATCTCTTAAGCATCACCACAACGGAAGCAAAACAAGTATCGGCAATAGACAACATCTTCAAGTTTGAATGCTCATTAAACATAGCTAACCTCATACCATGGCTCATAATAAAATTCTTTATAAACCACACATCATCCGCAACATTAGTAATCCAATTGCATGTATCATAAACATCCTTATTTCCAGGAGCTGAAGAGGGTGTGCATATGTTCTTCAAAGCAAGATTAAGTGTGTGCACAACACATGGAGTCCAAAAGATATGCGGAAATCTAGCATTAACTATGGCTCCGGCGGCTTTACAACTACTAGCATTATCAGTGATTACTTGGACAGCATGTTGTGGACCAATATCCAAAATACTCTCAATGAGCAAGTCAGCAATGAAGTGTTTGTTTTTGGATTTACCCTCACAATTCACTGCCTTCAGAAACATAGCTCTGGATTCTCAAGCTGCCATAATATTGATGAGTGGTCTTCTTTGAGAATCTGACCACCCATCACTACACACACTAACACCCTTTTGTTGCCATGAATGCTTAATCGGTTCCAACTGGCGATCAACATGAACTCTTTCTTTATGTAGAAGAGTGGTTCTCAAAGCATTATAACCAGGTGGACGGTAACCTGCAATAGGATGACCACATGCCATATTAAAAGCACGAATATAGTGTGGATTCTTGGCAAAGTTGAATGACAGTCTACCGGTAAAAAACATTCTTGCTATTTCACTATCCAATGCTTCTTTAGCATTATTATTAAATGCTCTGTCAAGTGGTCCAGTCACTCCCTTTCTCTTCTTTGAAACTTCCACAACCTCTTCCGTTAAATCTAGCCCATATGTACTTCCATTTGAAGTACCATCAACAACTGAAGAGGATGAAGGAAGAGGAACAAGTCTAGGCTGTGATTTTTTTTGACGGGTGTCGGCCTCTTTTATCAATCTTTGAACCTCTCTTTTCTTGTCATCTGGGATTGATTTACAAATTTGAATCCCCTTTCCTTTAATCTTAAGGAGATGCAACTTCACTCTATAATGTGATCCAGTAAACTCACCGTTACAAAAATGACACTTAAATGCACAATTACCTCCATCACCTTTCTTTGCTGGAGTAGTTATAGTGACAAACTTCCATAAAAGATACGCACTGACATCGTATCCTTCCCCACCATCACCTATGGTACCTGGATCAGTAGTTGCATTACGCATCCTCCGAGGCTCCAACACCTGTCAACAAAGTCAAGCAAACAATATTAAATTCAAAGTAATATTTAATTTCAAAGTAAGAATGTTTCTGACCACAAACATATCAATAAAAGGTCAACAATGTTTCTAACCACATACATATCACCACAAACATATCAGTATATCACCACAAACATATCAACTCATTGGTTTTAGTTTCGGACTTTCGGTCATGCATCATTGGTCTGACCACAAACATATCACCACAAACCCAGATATCAGAGCAGATATTCGAGAGACCCCAACTTGTGAATCTGTGATTGGATGATGAGGGGAGATGAGAAGCCGATGTGGGTGTCTCTGGGAGAGATGAGAGCAGAAGTTGGAAGAGATGAATCCAGAGAAGCCGATCTGGGAATCTGGGAGAGATGAGAGCAGAAGTTGGAAGAGATGAATCCAGAGAATCCAGGACAAGGAGTTTAGTTTGGGAAGTACACAAGGAAAAAACCAGATCTTTTGCTTGCCAAGATGAAGTTTATGAAACTTGGATCGAAGCCGGATTCCTTTCAGACTGATGGCAATAATGTTAGGTGAGATCTTCTATGGCCTTCTGTTTGGACTCTGCTTTGCTTCTTCCTTGATTATCATTCTGAATTAGTTATCTGGCTATTCTCATGCATTTCATATCATGTTCGTAAGCCTGTTTGTATATTTCTGGGAAGCCAGAGATGAATCCAGAGAAGAGAGAAGATGATGGTGGGCGCCGGAGGGTTCAAGAGAGAAGAATACAGTATTAGGTTAGTAAACCGTATATTTTGTTTAATTAGCTGTATCCAAACCGTATCTAAAAGTATCCAAACCTAATCCAAAAGTCAAACTATACTAAATAGTCTTCGATACGTATTTTTGTCTCCGAATACGTATATGAACCGTATCCAGAACGTATCCATATCAGATACGGATACGATACAGCATTATATACTTTTAGCCGTATCCATGCATCACAGCTTTGAGCAGGGAGTCCTAACATTGAGCCACTATCTTGGGTCATCAGAATCAGAATAGCTATTGGAGCAGCTTGAGGCCTGGCATTCTTGCACAGTTCAGAAAAGCCTTTGATATATAGAGATTTCAAGGCCTCAAATTTATTGCTTGATGGGGTTCGTTTTATTTTCCAATCCCAGTCATTCACTATATTGAATTCTGCCTTATTTTGTGGTCAACATCTTCTGGTGGTATCTTCTGCAGGATTATTATGCAAAAATCTCAGATTATAGTTTGATGAAATTGGGACCAACTAGTGGAGACTCACATGTGTCAACTAGAGTTATGGGGACATATGATTACTCTGCTCCAGAATACATTGCAACAGGCAATGATCTCTATACTTTTTGACCCCCCTTCTCATCACCAGAAGATTAATAATTTAGTATCTACTAGAAACTGGTAAATAAGGCTGTAAATTTAAAGCCTTTACAAACAGAGGCATATGCTCAAGCCAAATTTGACATGTAAAGTGCATCATGTTTTCAACAGGTCATTTGTATGTGAAGAGCGATTTGTATGGTTTCGGTGTTGCTTGAGATATTGACAGGGTTACGAGCACTTGATACAAAACGCCCTAAGGAGCTACTTAATCTGGTAGACTGGGCTAAACCACTTCTCCATCATAGAAGAAAGTTGAAAACCATTATGGATGCAAGGATGGAGGGCCAATATTCCTTCAAGTCAGCATTAAAGACAGCAAATATTACTCTAAAATGCCTGGCGCCGGATCCTGAAAGCAGACCTTCCATGAAAGAAGTCTTGGAAGAACTGGAACAGATTTAGGCAATCAGAGAAAAACATAAGCCAGCGTTACTATTTACGTCTAGGCAACATACTTCTGGTCCTCAATTGTAACCCGCTTCCCTCCAGGTACCAACCCACTGTCAATCAAGCACTCGAGAAGACAAGGTATCAAGGTTGGATATCACAAGTTGTATCTTCAAACATAGAGATTAATTAGAATGTTAGGACAGTTGATTACCTTTGGTTTTTGTTTTTATCCCAATTTTAGTTTTTAAATAAGGTTATGAGCATAGTATAAATCCATACAACAAGCACTAGAATGATTGTAAGAACCATAATCAATACACATTACTAGAAAGATCGTGAATTATTCAGGATAATGAGCATGATGATTACATTCAATTAAACAGTAGATTAGTGGGATATAAAGGCTCCTGGAAGATTTCTTTGGATTACTTGAAACCACTGCAAGAGATAGCAGTATGTAACAAGGGATTACATTTTCCAAAAGAGGAAATCGTGGAGGATTTCATAGTATACTTAAGAAAGGTGTAGAGCTCGTTTACAAATGTTCCAAGTGTTCTCAGTGGAACAGGTTCAAAAAGTATGGGCACATCAACAGCCTTTTTGAACTAGATGAATCTCTTCAGAGGCTGTTCAGTATACTGAGATTGCAGATAGAAAATTGTTAGATCCAAAAGTAAAAGCCCATTTATTGAAAAGCAAGTGGACCGATGTCTGCGGTCAAGAAGGTCAGAGGACGCTTAGAGAGTCAAATGCGCTCGCGCGGAGCACAGTAACGAAGCACGCTCGCGATGGGAGATAGTTTGCTCGCTGAAGGAGACGCGCTCGCGGAAGGGGCTGTGTATTAATGAAACACGTTCGCGAAAGTGTTATAGAAGATGAAGCACGTGGTCACGAGAGATTAAGTTACCAACAGAAGAGTGTTGGGCTTAGAGGACTGGGTTTTAAGAGGTTGTCTTGCATTGCAAGAAGAATTCTTAACCCTAGCAGTATGGTGCCGTGCCTTGATAAACAAGTAAATATCTACCCTAGTGTTCACTATATAAGGGGGTTAAGATACAAGAAGAAACACAACTACATCTATCAACAAACAGACAACAACTTCGCCACGCGAAAGTCTTCAAGCCTCTCCGGAGCAACCAAGCCTGATCCGTCAGCAACCGTAGTCTGATCCGTCAAGCTGCACAAGGGACTTAATCCGTTAAGTCTGACAGGTTTCAATCCGTTGAAATCTCACTACTTCCCTGTTCAATCCGTTGAGCAGTTTTACTCCCGCAACCAGTTCTGGAGAATCCGTTCGCCAGTCCATATCCTGCATATCTTGATACCCGCTGCTTAGTTTCGTTGCATACTAAGTAAGATTCGGCCATCCGCAAAGGTTGGAGAAAAATCCTAGAGGGACTTTTCCCTTGTAGGTCTGAAGATAGAACCTAGCACAGAGGAAGAAGATCGGCGTCTGTCACGGTCGCTGTGAGAAGAAGTCAGAAGAGGGACGCGAGCAGCATCCAACTTCAAGGTTGTACCTGACCCAAAGGTACTGGCACGCCTAGCACAAGTTTACAAGCCGGTTGTTTGAAGGACTGCAAATTCTACACCAAACATCTGGCACGCCCAGTGGGACAGTGTCAAGATTACAGGCTTCGGCGAGTACCAAAAGGTGTACCCTTCTTGTTCCAAGCCGGAACACGTAATCGCAAAGCCGCACAACTCGGCTTATTGTAGGAAGCTATCTACAGAACAAGCTCTTAGCAAGTTTGGTGATATGGCTAAAGAAGGTCAATCACAAAACCTTGCTGAGCAAGTAGGAGCATTGAGCTCATCATTGGATAACCTGGCAAAAGGTTTCCAAGAGGTCCGAGATCGAGCCCGGCAGCAGGACAAAAAGGCCGAGACTCAGGACCTAAGGTATAAAGACTTAGCAACTAAGATGGACGAAAATCAGCAAGTGCTGAACAAGAGGATGGATATGTTCATGGAGGCTTTAAATACCATGAGGACTGAACAACTTATCCACCAACAGCCTACAGAAGAAGAGTTGCTAGAAGACATAGATCACCAGGTGGATAGAAGAACTGTGCACCGAGAGGGATTTGGTCCATTGCGTGTGGGTGATGACCAGTTAGCGGTGCATAATAACCAGAACCCTGGAGGACCTAGAGGACGACAGAGGGCTCCAAGGCAACAACCACGTCGTTCGCCTACACCTATTCAGAGGAGACCTCAGCTGGACTGGGATGCAGTTCAGAATATGATACAGGAAGCAATAAGGGCAACTCTCATTGTTGCTACTGTGAACACTACGTACACGCATCCATATCCAGAGTGGGTGGCTGAGAGCTCATGGCCAGAACATTATCGACAGATAAGATTCACTTCATTCTCGGGAGAGGGATCTGAAGACGCAGCCACCCACATCGCAAGGTTCACAGGCGAGTGTGGACCATATGGTGCGGACACTGTTTTTAAGTTACGCACGTTCGGGGCTTCATTGTCAGGGTCATCACTGACATGGTATACCAAGTTGATACCAAGATCAGTTCCTGACTGGAACATGATGGAGACCATGTTCAGAACCACATTTGGAACTGTGGAGCCAGAGGTTGACTTGTCTTCTTTGACAGCTATGTATCAGCAACCTATGGAATCATCTGTAGAGTTCCTCAAGAGGTTCAAGGTTCAGCAGGCCAAGTGCAAGACTCCAATCCCAGAACCTGACCTGATCAAAATTGCAATCCGAGGGTTGGAGAAGAGGCAGAGAGCAAAACACCACGATGGAGTGTTCTCTAGCATGGCTGACCTAATGAACAGGGTTGGCAGTTACCAGTACTTCCTGAATGAGCTAGACGAGGAAGCCAACAATTTCAGGAATAATTTGGCTCTCATCCCAGGAACGCTGAGACCCAGAATGCCTCCAGCCAGGCATAAGACAGTAGGAGCGATATATTCCCACATGGATCCTTACTACTCGGCGCCACAAGTTATGCCCTATGCAGACCCATACATGATGGGATATGAGGAAGAAGTGGCAGTAGTAGAGTTGGCAGGGAGACAGCCTATCAAGTCCCAGGTGTTGAAAATGTCCAAGGAGCCAGTGAAGATTTCGTTCGCCGCGTTTGCAAAACCGGAGTACGAATCTTATACGTATAATGCACACAAGGCCCCGGAGATTCTGGAGGATTTGACAGCATTGGGGAAAGTGAGGAATGACTTTGGACCTCCCCCTACCCAGGAGCAGCTCAAGGGAAAGAAGTACTGCAGGTTCTATAATCTTTGGAACCATAATACATCAGAGTGCATTCGCTTGAAGGACACTATCCAGACGTGGATCAACGAAGGAAAACTTGGAGCGAATGAAGAAAAGACTGCAGCTTGGGTGGACATCGATCCTTTTCCCACAATCAATATGGTTGACTTAGTGCCGTGTGAGGGGAAGTAGGAGAAGCCACTGCCAGCAAGGCCAAAGTTCAAAGAGTACACCTACGATGCTAGTAGGGCTCATGTTATTCTGGATAAGTTGATTGCAGCCAACGAGGTGGCCATTCCATGGGGAGTCCACCCCCCAGAAGAAGCAATAGCTGGTAAGACCTATTGTAAATATCATAATCTGTGGACTCACAAGACTTCTCAGTGCATGCAGCTCAAAGACCAAATACAACAGTGGGTCAATGAGGGGTCAATTACCTTTTGTGATCCAGCAGTAGCAGATATTGCGGTAATCGACCTGGTGCGGGGTGGTAGAAAGCCGACTCTTGACCTGAGTTCTGGTAATGAAGAAGTTGTTAAGCGGAAAGAGTCAGGAGAAGGTGCATCAGCGGTCATGTTGTGTGCCAGGTGCAAAACTGAGTGCGGCATTGTTAAAGAGCCACAACAGGAGCAGAAGAGTGCTGTTATTACACCCCCGAAGCGTATCAGCCATACAGTCCAAAGCGGGTGAGAAGATCAGCAAGTCCTAGTCAGAGGGATTCCAACCTCTACCTTCGATTACGCCAGGCGAGAATGAAGGGGAAGCAGCCAATGGTCAGCCCACAGGACGTAGTGACCAAACCTTACATACCACCAGCTTCCCGAAATATACTCAAGGACAACGTCTGGATGGTCAGAGAAAGAGGAAAAGTGGTAGAGGCTACGCCTACTCAGACTAGGAATGTGCAGCGAAGGTACGACAAGACCAAGAGGCTTTTGGAAGCGTTGGATAAAGGTCTGGTCAGCCCAGACCAAATCAGAGAGACTCCAGAACAGCTGAGGCGAAAGCTGGATTTATTGTCAGCTAGACCTTATTGTCCTGTCACAAAGCATAGCGGACAGAAGAGAGTCTCGCGAGAAGAAAATAGCGGCGAACGAAAGTCTGTATGGTCGAGGGTTGGCGTCGACAAAAGTCAACACACGCGGGGATCAGTCTGGTTGCGTGTAGGTCAAAAGGTGGTGGGTAAAACATCTACTTCCACCTTCAATAAGACACCTGAGACGTCTCCAGCAAAAAGGGTTAGGATCTCAGAAGGTCCTAAGAATGAAGACAAGAGGGAGATGTCGAAAACGAGGTTGGAGTGGAGACCAAAAACAGTTCAGCATCAAGAACAAGGGTCTCGAGAAAAAAGCAAAGCTGAACCTATAACTGAGGTTGTACAGCAGAAATCTTCTTCAGAGGTTTCTTTAGTAGAGCAGATGGCTTAAGCGTTTGCTCGTACAGAAGAGGAATCAGAAGTTGGTGCACTCCGCGTTACAGAAGACGAGATGGAGGAAGACGAAGAAGAAATCAGGGGCATGGATGAAAGTTTGTCATGCAACATGCTTTACGTAGAAGACGAGCATGGTGAGATGATCGCAGACCAATCTAAATCTGCTCAGGTTTACGTGACAACCGAAGCTGCGATACCAACCCTAGAGACAAACACTTATTGCAATATGATGTATGTTTTGCCTTCTATGTACGCATTGGATGAGCCAATTTCGTCTGAGGTTTTCCTCAACATGTCAGAAGGTGAGACTGGAGCGGAGTCATCTGTTCGCGGAGAAGAGCTTGCCGCGAGTGAAGATAAAGAAGACATGGACTCTGAGTTGAGAAAGAAATATGTTTTGTTCTCCAAGCCCACATTCGCCATGAGGCAACATTTGCGACCATTGTACGTGTCTGCTGACATGATGAACAAAAGGGTCAGTAAGATATTAGTGGATACATGGGCTGCCGTAAGTGTGCTCACCGTACAGACTATGAATTACCTTCAGATTCCAAAGGAGAAGATTCTAGAAAGCAAGATGAAGGTAAAAAGTTTTGCCAGTAACATAGCTCAGACACTCGGAGTGGTGATACTGAAAATTAAGGTTGGTCCATCAGAGATGTATCAGACCTTTTTCGTGGCTGAGTGCACAGCTCCTTATACTATGATCCTGGGTAGAGATTGGCTTCACCAAGCCGGTTGTGTCCCATCGTCTCTCCATCAAGAACTTGCCATCTGGAACCCGGAGACTGACGAGTCCGAAATAATCAAGGCCGATCCTAGACCATTCTCAGTAGCAGCTTGCTTTGTTGATGCAAGTTATTACAGTGAAGATATGAGGCCTCTGAAAATCAGTGGTGTTACAAAGAAAGGACATCCATATGGGGTGACCTCCACTGAACTTACACAATGGGGATTGGCGCAACTCCAAGCAGACGCCAGTAGACCAATCTCCATGGTTTTAACCCAAAACAATCAATGAAGCCACAACTCAGCAAGGAGGAGTTGGAAGCCTACGCTTCCCTGCACCAGAGATTGTCTATTTTTAGGCAGGAGCAAGAGGCTTACCAACAGGTGGCAGCAGTAGAATGCGTTAACGATGATGTTTTGGAATATGACGAAGAGGAGGAGGAGATTATCCAACCAGCTCCGGCAGCTTTGGATGATACTCCACCTAAGGTTAAGGATCCAGTAGAGAAAGTCAACCTAGGGACCCCAGAGGAACCAATAGAGGTTGGAATAAGTGTGTATTTGGAACCTGAGCAAAAGCAGAAGCTCATTGAGCTACTACACGAATACAAAGATTGCTTCGCGGAAAAATACGAAGACATGCCTGGACTCGCGCCAGAGTTGGTTTGTCATAAACTACCAATTATGGAAGGTTATCGACCAGTCAGGCAAGAACCTAGGCGAATGCATGCCGATACAGCGGCTTCAGTAAAGGAAGAGGTCGAAAAGATGCTCAAGTCTGGAATTATTCGACCTGCCAAGTATGCCAAATGGTTATCTAACATAGTGCCAGTACGAAAGAAGAATGGTAAGATGAGGGTGTGCGTGGATTACAGAAACTTGAATACAGCCACACCTAAGGACGTGTATCCTATGCCAATGGCGGACATGTTAGTTGATGCAGTAGCAGGGCATGAGCTGTTGTCATTCATGGATGGAACCGCAGGATATCACCAGATTCCTGTGGAGGAAGAAGACAAGCACAAGACGGCTTTTAGATGTTCAGGTTTTACAGGAGCATTCGAATACCAAGTCATGCCTTTTGGACTTAAGAATGCTGGCGCCACATATCAAAGGGCGATGAACCTTATCTTCCATGACATACTAGGGAAGATACTGGAGGTTTACATTGATGATGTGGTAGTAAAGTCCAAGATTAAAGCACACCACGTAGAGGATCTGAGAAAGGTCTTCATGAGAATGCGAAAACACAAACTCAGGATGAATCCAGCTAAGTGTGTCTTTGGGGTTCAGTCAGGCGATTTCCTAGGATTTGTGATTCACCAGCGTGGTATCGAGATTCCAGCGGACAAAGTCAAGTCGGTAATAGAAGCTCCAGCTCCAACTAACAAGAAGGAATTGCAACAGTTATTGGGTAAGATTAACTTCTTGCACAGATTTATCTCGAACTCGGCAGGAAAAATTCAGCCCTTTACATCACTGTTGAAGTTAAAAGCAGATACAGAATTTCATTGGGAAGCGAGTCATCAGGAGGCGTTTGATAGGATAAAGCAGTATCTGACTTCGCCGCCAGTTCTGATGCCTCCACGGCTGGTCATCCTTTGAAGCTCTACATTTCAGCGTGTGAAACATCAATTGCCGCGCTTTTAGCACAAGATGAACGCCAAGATGACGATAAGTTGGTTGAGCATGCAGTATATTATCTTAGCAGGACATTAATCGATGCAGAAACCAGATATAGTGACATGGAACGACTGTGCCTCGCGTTGTATTTTGCTGGTTGCAAGTTACGTCATTATATGTTATCTTTTACAACCGTGGTGGTGGCACAAACGGACTTGGTGAAATATATGCTGACTCGACCTATTTTTAGGGGTCGTATTGGCAAATGGGTGTTAGCATTGTCTGAGTTCTCACTACAATATACACCTCTGAAGGCACAAACCGGACAGGCGGTTTCGGATTTCTTGCTTCATCATCCAGCGGAACAAGATTTACAGTATAGAGAGTTAGACGTAGTGGCTATTCTAATGCAGCCTTGGGAGTTATATTTTGATGGAAGCAGCACGGAGAGTTTGTCTGGCGCTGGGATATCTCTGGTAAGCCCTCTGGGGTTCGTCATGCTTATTCTTTCCAACTAGAATGAAAATGCACCAACAATCAGGCCGAGTATGAAGCGTTAATAATCGGGTTGGAAATGTTGCTCGCGATGGGGGCAACAGTGGCAAGTGTGTTTGGCGATTCTTTGTTGGTGATTAATCAGCTTAAGGGCTTATACAAGTGTACAACCTTCACCTTGGTGCCATTTTGGGAAAGGGCTATAGAGCTACTGGAGCAATTTAGTGATATCACTTTAGATTATATCCCAAGGGCACACAACTTCGCAGCGAATGAGTTGGCACAAATTGCCACTGGCATAACATTGACTGATGGAGTCTGCGAGCGGATTTTGAAGGTTGAAAGGAGAACGTTACCTTCCTTCATGGCTCGTAGGGTAGATGCCGATGAATGGTATGTTGCTACAGTGGAAGCTATCGATACAGATTGGCGTCAGCCACTCATTGATTACTTGGATAATCCATCTGCTCTAGTGGATAGACAAGTCAGATACTTTGTCACTAACTATGTGTTAAGAGGTGGCGAACTTCTACGCAGAGGAGAGGATGGAGTTGATCTTAGATGTATCTTTGGAAAAGAAGCCAAGCGAGTGATGAGAGAGGTACATTTAGGAGTTTGTGGTTCACACCAGGCTGGACCAAAGATGAGGTGGCTTATCCGTCGTTATGGTTACTTTTGGCCTTCGATCTTAAAAGATTGCATTACATTTGCTCAAGGATGTCAGGAGTGTCAAGCGCATGGACCAGTGCGGCATGTTCCAGATGTGCCCATGCAACCCATTATTAAACCATGGCCAGCAAGAGGATGGGCATTGGATTTCATAGGAATTATTCATCCAGCTTCGTCTCAGCAACATAAGTTTATCCTGCTGGCAACAGATTATTTCACAAAATGGGTGGAAGCTGTACCCTTAAAAGATGCATCTGCTCGTACAGTTTGCAGCTTCATCTTCAGTAACATCATTAGCAGGTATGGCATTCCAGAGTGCTTAGTTGCAGACAGGGGGGCAGCATTCCTAGCCAAGGAAACTGAAGACTTCATTGCTGACTATGGGATTAAGTTTCTACATTCCACACCATATTACGCTCAGGCGAATGGCCAGGCTGAGGCTAGCAACAAAGTCATAATCAATATCTTGCGAAAGATGTTGGTTGATAATCCTAGAGATTGGCACAACGAGCTTGATCATACTCTGTGGGCGTATCAGACCTCTAAGCGGTCACTACAGGAACCACACCCTATGCCTTGATGTTTGGGCACGATGCAGTTTTACCTATGGAGATAAGTGTCAATTCCTTAAGGGTTCGCGAGCAACATCAGTTAGTAGGGGAAGACTATGTTCAGGCTATGTTTCAAGAGCATGAACAGCTGGATACTACTCGTTTGGAAGCCTTAGATCACATAATGGTTGAGAAGCAACGAGTTGCCAGGACACGTGGCAGGAGTTTTGGAGTTGGCGATTTGGTTTGGAAAGCAGTACTTCCCTTTGGCGAACATGTTCGCGGCAGGGGTAAGTGGTCTCCCACGTGGCAGGGGCCTTTTGTGATTGACCAGATCGTGGGTAAAGGTGCTTACTATTTGCGAGATTTGGATGGAGAAGTCCATAATAACCCTATTAATGGGAGGCATCTGAAACACTATTTTCCAAGTGTTTGGGCTTCTGACGATCCTTTGCCGCCACAGACCACAGAACAGCCTGTTTCCCAACAAGGGGGGCAGAGTTTGGAGCCTTAGGGTTCGTTCGCAGAACTGGGGTCTTGTCAGTTTTATTCAGGTTGCTCAACGCTTAACCTGTTTGAGGTTTTGCTTTTTGTGCACCTGACAAAACTGGGGGGCATCATAGTTATACGGAAACAAATTAATGTGGTTTTTCGAAATTTTTCGAAATTTTCGACATTTTTGGGGAAGAACAAGTTGTTTTTTTTCAAGCCCTGATTTATTTTGAACCAACACCTGTAGTTTACACATTGAACATAAACAATTTGTGTTTATTGAATCATAGATACATTTCAACAAATACAGTGTTGAACAAGAACTGATTTCAACAAATACAGTGTTGAACAAGAATAGAGCTGCCTGAACAATAATCTATTACAACTCCTTTCATAAAGTTTCTCCTCAAACTTTTACAGTTTTCGTTTCATCTTACACCTTGAGCGGCCAGCATGTTGAAAGTGAGCCGGCGGTGTTGGAACTGGAGCGACTTGAGCAGACCTAATACGAAAGAGGCTCGACAGAGGAATCTTGTTGGCACAGAAGCCTTCTTCGATCCAATATCAGAAGTCAATCCCCTCACCAATTGGAATTTGGCTCCAATGGTGTAGTTTGAAGAAACTTCTGAGACAGGCGTATCAGATCTTATGTCTGAGGTTTGGTTGTGAAGCCTAAAGGATGAGAAGATTGGAAAAAGAGGTCTGGAGGAACTGCTTTGAGACTGAAAGGAGAATCCATGTTCTTGGTTGCTGAAGGTAATGGGAAGAGTTGGCCACTATTTATAGGCGAAATGCTAGGTTTTCACCAAAGGGATTGGATGGTTTGTTGTTCGTTCATTGGTCAAGCATTTATCACGCGTGCTGGGTTAGTTGAATACAGTAAATGCACAAGTTAATGGTGCAACGTTGTAGTTAAAGTATGGGACAGTTTTCGAGAGGTCAAAGATATGGAATTAATTTGAAAAGACCTTCTGCATTCAGAGTAATATTCACGGGCAAAGTTAGTACAGATGGTCAGTTAAATAAATTTACTGATATGTTTGATATTAGCTAAGGCAGTATCGAGGGCTTTTTGGATATTTTCTTCGTTGATCAGGGAATCTTCGATTCTGTCGTCCACCTGGTTAATCACTTGTTGAAGAGTCTGGTAGGAATTCTTTTCTTGCTCCAAGACTCTTAAGTTTTGTTGGGCTTCCTCCTCTGCAACTGCTAGCTGAGCCTCAATTTCAGCTTTTTGCCGTTTAAGTTCAACAATTCAGTTAGGGAGCAAATGAGTCGCGTTATGGACAAGTTCAGCAAGACTGGTAGCTTTGGTTGCCCGTTCAGCTTGGAGTTTCTCAGCTTTTTGATGATATGGAAGGGCCTCCAATCGAGTTGCTTTGGCACGCTCAGACAAAGTTGCAGCACTGGTTATGAATTCCCATAGACGTCGTAATTTCTTCAAGAGTCTCTCGTCAGCCTGAACTCGAAGGATACGAATGACATCTTCTACTTGGATCCTAGTATGTGGGTGAAGAAGATCCTTGTGCTCCAGGTTGCGAAGGAATGTTGTCGCATCAGCAATTGAGCGGTCTGCTTGAAAAGGATCCAGCATTTGTTGAACTTGCTCGATGATGGAAGGCGTAGCATGATCAGAAGAAAAGGTAACTGAGAGGTTCTCCGGAATCTGGCAAGTAAAGAAACAGTTAGTGTTTGTAAAGATACAAACAAAAGCTGTAGAATAAAGAAAAGATTTACCTTTGAGTTAGTTTCAGTTGGGATTACCGGTTGAAGCACTGGTTGAGCAATATCATTCGCGCGATTGTCATTCGCGGCAGCGGTTTCGTTCGCGAGAGAGATTGCACTCGCGGGAGGAGGGACCTGCGCGCGATTTTCGGTCGCGAGAGAACTTTCGGACGCGGGAGGAATGTTGCTCGCGGGAATATCAGCCACTATTCTCTGCGGCGAACAGGAAATCGTCTCGCGGGGGATTGACTCGTTCGCAGCGACAGTTTGGAGAGGAGCGAGCTTAGTACTTCCGTTGAAAATTTCTCCCATCATAGTGGAGATGTCCTGAGAAGCAGCTGTTGAGTCTGACCCGGAGGAAGAACTGACCTCATATACAGGAATTGATCCCTGAAACGTCAGAAGCATAATTGAGCTCAAGTTTTTCAAGATATTTCCAATTGAAGAAATTAGCAGAGGGGTACCTTTGGAGCTGCTTCAATAGGAATCTCAGTGCCCAAATTGACCGAGGGGAAACTGCTTCCTGGACCACGGCAGAGGTTGTTTCAGCTAGAACGGTTAGGTTTGGAGCATTGGAGACAGCAGGACTTTGACTGCATTCTTCAGGGGATCGCACGGCTTCAGGGCTAGATTGCATAGGCTGATCCACCTATAAGGCAATTATATGATTAGTTGATTTGGCCACATAAACATACGAGTTTTCAGATTAAATGAACCCATACCTGGGGTTGAGAAACGGTCTCTTCTGTAAGAAGACTTGGTTTGAGCCTCTTGAGAGGGCGACCTCCAATCTTGTTCGCACGCTTCTTGGTTCTTTGAGGACGCTGCAAGGAAAGAAGGTGGTCAGAAAAAGGTATGCAGATCAGGAAGTTGATTATTACAGTTGATGAGTTTTAAAATACCTGGGGGGCAGGGAGCACTTCTGTTCGCACCTCAGGAACCAAGGAAGGTTCAACGCTTTGGCGAGGGCCTTCGATAGCGAACACAGCCAAATCTTCAGCATGGCGGAAATGTTTTTGATATGGCTGGAAGATCTTTTTGAACACAGACAGGTGATCTGGGTTTCATCTACCCTCGTTAATTGAAGTCCACCACCTAGTGAACTCATCATTAGCAGCAAAGCTCAGACGTACTCCACCAAGGGGATAGGTGTTTACAGGCTGTATGATGTTCTTGAAGCGGGAGGGAACGGATTCAGGATCGGTTCCAGCATTGTAGGTTTCTCGCCACGAGGTGAAATAGTTGCGGCTAGCCAATGGGGGATATGGAATTTTTTGGCACATTCCAAATTGCCTGGCGAAGAAGTTGGGAGCATAGATTTCTATTCCAGCTCTGCCTGGCAGTTTGAGGTCGCGAGTGGAGAGGAGGAGTAGAAAGAAAAAGAGTTGCAGAACGTTGTGGCGGTTACTATAAATAAAACCTTCATTTACAAGTAAGGGGTATGTCCGTCTGCAAACAAGGGTAATAGAATCTGAAGGCAGGTTTTCCATACTATACAGATAGTGGAAACAACGTAAATAACTGATGGCTGGAGGATGTGAGGCAGACACAATGGTTTGGCCTAAGACCTTATCTTTCAGGAAGCCGGTGATAGAAGAAGAACGGAAAATTGGAAAATAGGTTTGAAGCCACAAGTCTAAGATCCAACGAGGACCACTAACAGATCTGTGTTTGAAGGGTTCTAAGGATAGGAAGTATAACGCCTTGTATAACAATCCAGTGGCTAGCTCTAAGAGGTTGAGAGGGATACCATTGTAGAGCAGCTCAGCAGTTCTGGCCCAAGCGAAGGTGGGTTTGTTGGTGGCGCTGCATTCAACATATTTGAGGAGCCAGAATTCCAGGAACGCTAGGCCACTTAAATCATCATCAGTACTCCCATAGTGATTGACCCCTGCGGTGTATGAGTTGGGGCGAGGCTGATCAGAAGGGATTTGATGTTCCAACGCAAGGTCGTTAAGAGGGCTTGGTGCGTTGGAGAAAGGAAGTCCAATAATTGTATACACATCCAGCAAGGTGATTCCTAACGGCCCTGCGGGGAGA
Source organism: Comarum palustre (assembly GCA_951800085.1). Lineage (NCBI taxonomy): Eukaryota > Viridiplantae > Streptophyta > Magnoliopsida > Rosales > Rosaceae > Comarum > Comarum palustre. The sequence continues at coordinate 7,288,501 of OX637588.1, read as the reverse complement.
TGAAAGGTGTTTGAAGAAGTGTCCCAGAAACAAATTGCTGCTACCAGGGGAGCTCTGTTACAGCCAGACTTCAGGGAGAAACAGAGGTCGATGGGATCGGCAATTCCAACCGCTTGCCATCGTTCAAGGTCTTTATTGCGACGCTGTTGGTACCATTAGATTTCGGCATCATTGGTGTTCGGCCATTGCCCAATTCTGGTCTGGGCGTCTGACTTCTGCCAGTCGACAAAGGAAGTTTCATCTTCACGAAAGACTAAAGGAGGAATTCGGGATGCATGTTGATGGTAAGGCAGTTGAAATTGGTCTGGGAAAAGGTCGACCCAAGGACCCAGGTCGCAGGAATTGTCAGGCTTAACTTTCAACCAAGAGCATTTTGGTCTTGGGGCGGGTCGGAAATCAGCCATGGCTTGGACAAAGTCTCTAGCTTCGTGCTCAGAAGGGGTTCTGGGTGAGGTTTTCACGGCAGAGAAAGTATGTTTGGGTGCCATTGATTTGGAAGCAGTGGAGGAAAGCAGAAGCGGCGGCGGTTTGTTTCAGGGAGGTTTGAAAAGAGTATGCAGAGGGAAATGATGGTTGAGTGTTCTGAGGAGTTCGACAATGAAAAGACGTTTGCTTTTGTTCAAATCGATGTCTGGGTATAACTCTTTTCGATTTTCACAAACGGGCTTAACCTCAAGAGCTAGGGGGCAATGTTAGATCCAAAAGTAAAAGCTCATTTATTGAAAAGCAAGTGGACCGATGCCTGCGGTCAAGAAGGTCAGAGGACGCTTAGAGAGTCAAATGCGCTCGCGAGGAGCACAGTAATGAAGCACGCTCGCGATGGGAGATAGTTTGCTCGCTGAAGGAGACGCGCTCGCGGAAGGGGCTGTGTATTAATGAAACACGCTCGCGGGACGAAAAGCGTTCGCGAAAGTGTTATAGAAGATGAAGCACGTGGTCACGAGAGATTAAGTTACCAACAGAAGAGTGTTGGGCTTAGAGGACTGGGCTTTAAGAGGTTGTCTTGCATTGCAAGAAGAATTCTTAACCCTAGCAGTATGGTGCCGTGCCTTGATAAACAAGTAAATATCTACCCTAGTGTTCACTATATAAGGGGGTTAAGATACAAGAAGAAACACAACTACATCTATCAACAAACAGACAACAACTTCGCCACGCGAAAGTCTTCAAGCCTCTCCGGAGCAACCAAGCCTGATCCGTCAGCAACCGTAGTCTGATCCGTCAAGCTGCACAAGGGACTTAATCCGTTAAGTCTGACAGGTTTCAATCCGTTGAAATCTCACTACTCCCCTGTTCAATCCGTTGAGCAGTTTTACTCCCGCAACCAGTTCTGGAGAATCCGTTCGCCAGTCCATATCCTGCATATCTTGATACCGCTGCTTAGTTTCGTTGCATACTAAGTAAGATTCGGCCATCCGCAAAGGTTGGAGAAAAATCCTAGAGGGACTTTTCCCTTGTAGGTCTGAAGAGAGAACCTAGCACAGAGGAAGAAGATCGGCGTCTGTCACGGTCGCTGTGAGAAGAAGTCAGAAGAGGGAGGCGAGCAGCATCCAACTTCAAGGTTGTACCTGACCCAAAGGTACTGACACGCCTAGCACAAGTTTACAAGCCGGTTGTTTGAAGGACTGCAAATTCTACACCAAACAAAAATGATGTGAAGGAGGCTTTGGTTTCTGTAAGCAAGTTGGAAAAGGAGATCGAGGAAATTCAAGGGAGTTGTGTGCTACAACGTCATCAATATTAAAGCGCTGCAGCTCCTCAGTTGCCTGAAGTTGAATGCACGCGCTCCTCTGGAGAAGCAACACTTCCAAGAGGGGAACCTAACCACTAACAATATGTTTGGTAGGAGGATTGGACTAGACTGACTGGGTTATATAAGAAAACAAAGTTAGTCCCATGTTTGACACGAAAGACTAAATTAAATGAGTACATGCAGTCCCGCACGCGCCTAATGCACGCTCCAGAACGTCTTACATAGCGCCTCAATATTCATCGGACTATACAGCGCTGAAATCTCTTATTACTGGTTCGTAGCTGCAGCCTCATCGTCTCATTGCTCGTTTCCTTGGCTTCAGTCTTCTCGTCGAGAAGATTCCAGGTTTTGTTTCTCTCGCTCTCTATTGTATTTTGTTCATGGGTCTTAATTATTTTACGAATTGATTGAGGGCTTGGTGTCTATATAGCTTGATCAATTTGGTCAGTTTTATGACCGAGTATTCTTTCTATGAAACGTTAAGATTTGTTTATGAATGAACTAAATATATAAAAAAATATAACTTAATGTCTTAATTAGTTCATATATTTAACTAATAACTTAATAAAAATATTAAAAAAAAAACAATTGAAATGGCTTTTAACAGGTGTTTGGATGGGCGTTTTAAGGCCGAGTTGAGCAGGCTTAGTCGAGCCGAGTCAGGCGGGCTTAGTTGGGTGAGGCCGCGGGCCGGATCGAGACTTTGAACCCTTCGCTCTAGCCCGGTCTCATGCCCTATAGGCCGGGCTGAGATAGGTTTTTCTACGGCCCAGGGTGCCCACAAACTTTTAGGCCCACAAGCCAATTAATGACTCCTAAATGATTATATCTCTAACGGGATTAGGGTTTGGACCTATGTTGCACGGAAGCACGTGGACACCCGCGATTCGCGCTTCCAAATCGGAAGCGGTGTGGAAGCGCTGGGAAGCGTGATTCCGTGTAAAGGTAGTTTGGAATCACGGTGGAAGCGAGCGATTCTAAACTGGAATCACAGTGACTGAGATTGGAAGCGACAGTGAGAGAATTGAATTTTGGGTTCTTGATATGGGTTGTTGATTCGTTCTGGGTTTGAAGGAATGACATCTGACAATTAGAATGTTCTGGGTTTGATCACACCCTCCAAGACAATAAAATGAAATCTTCTTCCCTTCTAGATCTGAGAATTCGGGAGTGGAATAAATGAATTAGCTATTGGGTCGGTGAGGAAGGGAGAGAATCGAATGAGTATGATCATCAATGTAGTAGTGTGTGAGAGGAAAAGAGAGTTTAAGAAAGAATGATTGTGCTTGTCTGCGGCTCTTGTCGAGAGCAAGGGATAGTGCAATTGAGTTACTATATGAATATATTTTTTTTTCATTTCTTATTTATCTTTCTATTTTATTTAAGGTAAATGTTATTATTTATTCTTCAATATATTTAAGGTAAATGTTATCATTTATATGTTTTTCTTCAATAAATCAGTAACCGTTTGTGTGTATATTATTATTATTATTATTATTATTATTATTATTATATTCTGACGCTTCCAAACGTTTTATTTTCGACAAATTTTGAAAAAAAAAACGTTTCCGCACTTCTAAACGCTTTGCTTCCATGTTTCCGCTTCTGATTCTATTTAACATAGGTTTAGATTGACCACGGCAGAGAACTCAAACGAGTTTGCTTGGGCTCTATGTTTCAGCATTGTGGCAGTGTATGTATTTGTGGCTTTCTCTATTGGACTTGGCCCAATTACATGGGGTTATAGCACAAGGGACTAGTATTGGGGTGGCTATGAATAGTTATAAACGCTACAATTTCAATGAGTTTTATTCCGATTTACAAGGCAATTACAATAGCGGAGGGAAGGGAATCCGGATTCTCTCACAATCCTCTCCAAATATTACCTAATCCTCTCCTAATATTACCTAATAAGTCGTTACTGACCGTCCATTTCTAATCAGTGGCCAAGATCTCCCATACCTTACTCTCGTTATCCATCAATTTCTGTTCAAATTAAACTCTCTCTTCCCAGTCCGCCTTGTGAGACCCCGAAATTTTAATTTAATTTTCAGACACATTTAGGGTTTAATTCCGATTACTCTTCAGTACGTCGTCATTTCGTCTAACGTTTTTACGTTAAGACATGAGTCGCCACATGCGTGGAAGTATTTACGGAATATTTTCCGGCACTTCACGTAATTTTTCGTACGACTTTTACGTTTAAATTTGACGTTTGGTTATTTGAAATGAATTTTCGAAAATGGTTTTGGTTTTGAGATTATTTTGGGTTTGGGATCGAATCGTGGCCGTTGATTCGATGGACGAATCGTGGCCACTCGTTTTTCTTTAAAACCCTAACCCTTTCCTTTTTCTTCTCACTTTCCTTTTCTTCTCTTTCTTCTTTCGTTCTCTCTCCCGAAGCGGAAAGTTTCCCTTTCCTTCTCTCTCTTCTGCTCTCGACACAGCAGCGCCACCACCTCCTCCACCGGCGCGCGTCGTGCCTCACCACCACCCCTATCAGCTTCGCACAGCTCCGGCGACCCTAGCCAGACCACCAGCGACGCCAGCGCCGCCGCCAGCGCCGCCCAGCCGAGGCCGGAAGTCCAAGGTTACTGTGCAGCACAGATCGAGGCATTCCAGCCCATTCCAGGAGCTAGGACACTCCCAGGCGCCACCAGGAGCCGCCCAGGAGCAAGGAGGAGGAAGGAGAAGGCCGGTGGAGCTCCGCCGGAGGTGTTTCGCCGGAAAACACAGTGGAAGCTTCAAGGGTATGAAAACTCGATCTTTTCCTTCGATTGTGATGTTGTTGGATAGCCTAGGATGTGTAGAAGTTGTTAGGAGTACTCAGGGGACTCGATTTGGCCGGAAAAGCTTCGAAATCCGGCCAAAACAGTGGTTAGAACCGGCACGGTAAAAACCCTGGTTTTTACCGTGTCAGATTTACTTTTTACTTTAACCCAGGGGCAGAGTTACCATTTTGCCCCTAACTGTTTAAGTTATTTACGGTTACTGTTTTTACTATTCACTTTTACTGTTTGCTATTTACTTTTACTGTTTTACTGTTACAGTTTTACTTTTACTGTTTACTTTTTACGGTTGACTTTGACCGGTTGACTGTTTGACTTTGACTTTTTGACTTTGACCGGTTGACTTTTTGACCGTTGACTTTTTGACCGTTGACTTTTTGACCGTTGACTTTACTGTTGACCGTTGACTTTTACTATTCCAAAGTTGACTTTTCTTTTATGCCGTAGAACACCTATTTTACGTTTTCGAACACTACGGTTAAACGTTTTAAAGACTTTTAGCTTGTAAACGTGGCAAAAACGACGTAAGTACTGAATAAGAAACAATTCCGACTTCTCACCGGTTCGAGAATCGGAGTGTCAAACAAGTCAAACCCTAATGTCAGAAAGATAAACAAAGAGTGTTTATCGAGTCTTAGTCGTAGTTAGTAGATCCTCGAGTTACTTATACCTGACTATCACTGTTGTCTCACCCACAGACTCAGGAGCTCGTCTACGCAGACTTCAGGTGGACCAGGGATTGGACCGCAGCCAGCTGTACCATCATACCAGGTAGGGGGAGCACGCCCATTGGGTGAGCCGAAACCCTCTTGGGTCGGCGGCTCTTTTACTTTTACGTACTAAATAAAGATGCATTGTTTTAAGCTTGACCACATGCTTCTTATAGCACTTGGTGTGTGTGTGTGAGTTATGGATCGAAAAGTAGTACCGTCGTCCTGATTTCCGGTGCTTGGCCTGAGAGCGACGGGACCTAGTATTCTAGCACTCCTACGGTGTCGATGACCGTTAACCTCCGGAGGGGCTATGCCCTGTTTATTTTCATTCATATATCCCGCTTACGCTCGTCTCGAACAGAGTAAAACGTGACGTAAGTGTGGCCTGCTATTTGTTGGGCGTTAGCTGGAAATGGACGCTCTCGCTATTCTGCGCACTCGGGCGCTTAGATAGTTGGCCCCGGTTTGCAGTAAAGACAAACCCGGGATTCGGCCGCTCAGATCCAGAGAGTTCTTTCATATGTGGTCACATGATTTACCGAGCTTTGTGTGCGTGCCGTGCATTTACAATTCCACATGCTCTTTCGTACTTACGAGTACATACACATATATAAGAAATGTTTTCTCATGGGTTTTAAACCCCGACTTGGATGGCTTTGGCCCCATTTGAGTTAGCGAGGACGAGTTGCTCACCTCTACATCTTTTCAGGTCTACAGCACCCGACACTAGAGGAGCTGGACTAGGCCGCGGAGCGTCGGTTATCGTGCACTTCACCTTTCGAGGACTCCCATTCTGGTGTGGTTTTCATGTTTCTTGATTTCCGTATTTTCATATCTTGTAATCTGTTGGATACTCTGAGACTTTATTCGGGCCCAGTGTACCGAGACTTTTTCATGTACTATTTTAGTCTCGGGTATTTTCTATTATCTTCCGCTTGTAAAACATTTGTGTGCTACTCTGATCATTTGTAATTCAGTATTTGACATTCATAGTATTATTCATTTGTTGTATGTTTCATTCATAGCCTTGTGGTTTCGGTCCGGTGAGTCATCAATACGTCGAAAGACGTATTGATTACTTGCCAGATCGGGACTACGGCGGTTACCGTCGTGTTCCGGAACCGAGAATAGTCCCCGGGATGCAACACGCCTCCTCTGATTTGAATCCATCCCTGACTTTAGTCCTCCGTCGATTTAATCCTCCGCCTTCTTTTCAAATCCTTTGGCTCCAGCGTCCTCCGCAGCGGCTTGGGTCCTCTTTCTAGCTAACATGCAACAAATACTGGTGTATAGATAAGAAAATACGATTAAATGATGTCTGCAAAACATTCTGTACACGAAGAAGCATTCACACTATAAATACTCTCTCTTATATCAAGAGGAGGACTCTCGACAAGAGAGAACAAATCACCCCGAGAGCTTAGAATTCTCGAAAGCACTTGTGAAAAATTATCAAGCTTCCAAATAGCGAATTCCTCACAAGCCTCAAGCCTAGAAGTCATCAAATCCCGAAGAGTCATCAAGATGTCAAATAACCGATCTCTTCACCAGTTTTCAAGCCTATAAGTCGTTAAATCCCGAAGAGTCACTAAGCTGTCAAAGAGCTGATCTCTTCACCAACTTCAAGACGAAAGACAAACCACCACGTGAAACCGGTTTTGGATCAAACCCGATCAACATCAAGCCTCCACGACTTTTGATCGATCTTCGTCTTCAAGTCTTCAACAAATAAAAACTCTCACCAAGTTCTTCAACAAGCTCGTGGAGAATCAACAAGCACCAAATACACGTGCCGATTCATCCGCCGTCAAAGCCAAAGAACATTCACCACATAACACCGTTTGTGGCCTAAATCTGATCAAGAACAAGCCTCTGCGGTCCTTGGTTAACATCTTCTCCAAATCATTAACACGATAGGAAGATCAAATCAAATCCAATTGATTCAAGATTAAGTGTTCGTCACCCTTGGATCAAACTAAGGTCGGAGATCGAATCAAAGGAAATTCTTGTTAAAGAATACGCACAGAGATTGTAACCCGTAAATTTACCAATAAAATTCTATTACTTTGTACACGTGTCTTACTGTTATTCTTCACCAAGAATTTTCATGTTTACAAATGCTTGAAGCTCCTCTTTCTCTGTTCATAGTCGGTCTGCTGTGAATCTTCTTCATCATTTGTTGTTACATTTGTCTCCAATTCAATGTCCTTGTTGAAGCGTTTTCAAAAAAAATGTCCTTGAAGCTGCTAGCTGTTCTTCACATCATGTGTAGTAATTGAAGCTTCGTTCTCTTGAAATGTGGTTGCCTCTAGTATGGAATGATTCAGCATTTCCATCTGCCATTTCTGCTCTTTTTATATCTGCGTCTGAAATGTCTGCCTCCTTTTCAAGACATTGTATATCTTCCCTTGATGGAGTACTCCTGTTGATCTGAGATAACAATTGAACAAACACTAGTCCCATTTTGTTGATGCTTCCACTTCTTCAGCATCGAGCTTTGCATGATATATCTGAAATGATCCCTGCACCAATTACAATGTCTTGGTTTTCAATATCTTGTGCAAACTTCTCCTTTCTTCAATGGCTTCATTTTCTTCAGTGCCATGGGAATACTGGGCTACAACCATCACCATGGAATTGGTCATTTTCTTGATTTGGGGTACTGGGCTATAACCATCAGCAACTACTCAGCCCAATCCATTCTCCCTACGCCGCTGTTTTAGTTACGGACGGTGCGATGGTGGATTCAGCACTGTCAGTTGCCTGTACCATACACAGATATGGATGGGCCCCACCGTCTTTGGTCTCCCTCTTGATTCTGTGGAGCCGTTTCCGCGTGATACGCAGAGGAATGAATTTGGCTGCCAGAGGCTTACGCGTTGACGACTACTCCCGTCAGATTCTATTTTGAAGCTGGTTTCCTGGCTCAGGCGTCAGCTTTTGGCCCCATCCAATTCTTTGGATTAAAATCATTCCTAAGTCCTAACTATACATAGGAAGATTTTATATATCTCTGAATCCTCATCTCACTCACTTATTCTATAAACATGCATGGAAAAATAGGCTAATGCATTAATTAAAATAGTAAAAATTAAAAGAGGCCCCGCATCACCAAACCCAATATACTAAGGTTAGCATGGAGGCCTATTATGGAGGGGTTAATGTCTCAAAATTTTTAGATGGACAGTTACGTCTCATTATGGTGAGTGTTTGTTGTGTTGAAGGTTCGGCCAAAATACCTCATATAGGTGTAGATATGGACATTTTCGTGTGTTAAGCGTTTAGAAAAACTTCATTTTAAAGCCTTAAACGAACTCGTACGACCGTTCTGCTTCCAGATTGGTATCACAATAGTCAATCGGACACCGAAATATCCGTAGTGTAATTTTATAACTAAAAGTTACTTTAGCCGACGAAATACCCTAATTTCGTCGGCTAAACTTTTCAAATTTCGTCGGCTAAAGTTCACATACTATAGCCGACGAAAAAACCACTTTAGCCGACGAAAATTATTTTTGTCTGCTAAAATTTAACTATAGCCAACGAAAAAATTAGTTTAGCCGACGAAATTTTAACTTAGCCGAAGAAAAAAAATTCGTCGGCTAAAGTTCACTTTAGCCGACGAAAAAAAATTTCGTCGGCCTGTTTTTAGATATTTCGTCGGCTATAGTCTTTTTTCTGGTAGTGTGCACATGAAATCATAGAACATGATGATATCAAACCTCGCTCTGTTGAAGAATGTCAACAGAGAGCAGATTGGCCCAAATGGAGAGAAGCAATCCAGGTTGAATTAGATTCACTAACAAAGAGACAGGTATTTGGCCCGGTAGTGCTAACCCCACTAAGTGTAAAACATGTGGGATATAAATGGGTCTTTGTCAGAAAGCAAAATGAGAAGAATGAGGTATTAAGGTATTAAGAAGAATGAGCAAAATTATATTCACGCCCTACATCAACAATCCATGTGATGGTTGGTTGGTTTTGCTGATGCTGGGTATCTTTCTGACCCACATAAAGGACGTTCCCATACCGGTTATGTCTTTACCATGGGAAACACCGTGATATCTTGGAAGTCTACAAAACAGACTCTCGTTGCGACATCTTCGAATAATGCTAGATTATTGCTTTACATAAAGCTGTTAAGGAATGTATATGGTTGATAGTCATAATTGCACATATTCGAAGATCAACTGGTCTAGAACTAACCACAGATGAACCTGCATTTATGAGGATAATGCTGCATGCATTGAGCAGATGAAGCTAGGTTACATCAAAGGTAACAACACCAAACATATATCACCCAAATTTTTCTATAATCAGCAACAACAACAGTTTCTCAAGATCCAAGTGAATCAAGTTCGATCTGAGAACAATGTGGCAGACTTATTTACTATGTCACTAGCCAAATCCACATTTGAGAAGCATGTGAAAAGTATAGGATTGCTCAGCTTATCTAAGCTAACCTGATAGCCGGAATCAGGGGGAGATGTAGACTTCAGGGGGAGTCTGACATACACATGAAAGTTTCTGAATGCACTGAATGTGAATGACACGTTGTACTCTTTTTTGTTGACCAAGGTTGTTTTTATCCCAAAGAGTTTTTATTACTTGAAAAGGTTTTAATGAGGCAACATAGATAAGTGTCATATCATCATCTACAACGATCTGTGCATTTTTACTTGTTCGAGATCAATTTTTCTTCTGCAATGATTTTTAGCTTGACAAAGATTCTAAGGAGGTATTACAAAAGCATCAAGAAGACAACATCTATTCTATACGGAACAAGGGGGAGTGTTATAGGATATTAATATAATATATTATGTTCCTATATTATAGATGTTTACTCAGTTTTTATAAGACTTAATCAGGTTAGACGTAGTCTTGGCAGTGGTGCCCTATACCACAGAATAAGGTGGAAATCACGTAACAGCTCTCTGTAATCTCCTATAAAAGGAGCTCAATCATTCTCATGGAATACAACATAATTTTTCCTGAAACAGTTAATATAATTTTGGAGAGACTATTCGGTGCACCTTCCTTTATGGAGAGTGGCACGGTCGTAAATATATCATCATCGCTGAAAAATGATTCTCGTCGGCGCCACTTGTCCATACAGACACTGTTGTCACATCCGCCCTTTCCATCCGCCACCTCCGCCACCGTTGTCACCTCCGTTGGAGTTAAAAGAGCAGGGCATGTAATATCTAATTTTCGACTATATTCTCTTTCTTTTGTTTAATTTGGTACCTTTGAGCTGAAAAATTCTACATTTTTTGCCCTTGATTGGCAACCTTATAAATTTGTGATTTGATAAATGTCATCATCACACGACGAAATTTTCCGTGACGGTGTAGAAACGGCAAACCAAATTGAAACAAGAGCGGGAAAAGGAGCCATTAGCACTCGAACCCTCTCCTTTGGGCGCCAAACTTCCATTTCCCACTCGGTTTCAGCTTTCAGCTAACCTCTCATTCCTTAAAGCAAAGCTCTCTCATTTATTTTATGCGTTTTATGTTGTACAAAAATAAAAGAAATATTTTAGAATGGGTATTTCTAGTCTAGTGAAAGACTGAAGAGTTCATCATATTTTCTTTGACAGTTTTCAGCGTGGAGGGTTTTGGTTGGAACTTGCAATGAACTTAATGCATTTGTAGTAGTAGGTATACTCTTCTTTTTATTTTTTATTTTTTGTTGCTTATGTGAATTTTCGGTAAGATGATATTCTTGATGGGTGTTCATGAGTATTCTAGCTCACTGAAAGCTCTGAAGTTCATATAATTCTGACAAAGTTCTTACCTTTACCCGAAATCTCTGCTTATCTATTTTAATTAGTGTCTGTTGGTTTATTTTGTGTTTTGTATGTCACTGTACATTTTTTTGT